>CM077440.1:23299874-23452374 GCA_039654765.1 Mylopharyngodon piceus
ACTGGACCTTTTGATGTCCAGAAAGGTAGTTAAACATGGTTAAAATAGTCAACATGACTACAGTGGTTCAACCTTAATGTTATGAAGTGACGAGAATAACAAAACTAAAATAACTTTATTCCACAAATTTGTCTGTCCCGTCATTCTGCTACGTTGTTTACATTCAGCGCTTCCGTGTTTACGTCCGAACGCGGGCTCAGTATTGGCCGGCTCTGGTCACGTGAGAAGCACGATGCATGTGTGTGATGCTGACGCAGAAGCCTGCCAATAATGAGCCCGCATTTGGACGTAAACACTGAAGCTGCAACGAAAATAATGCAGCAGAATGACAGGGCACAGATGAATTTGTTTAATAAAGTTTTTATTTTTGTTTTGTTTTTGCGCACAAAAAGTGTTCTCGTCGCTTCATAACATTAAGGTTGAACCACTGCAGTCACTTTGACTTTTTTAACCATGTTTTCAACTACCTTTCTGGACCTCAAAAGATACAATGATGTTGCTGCATTCGTGTGGATGTGTAGAACAGATACCCTTGGATTTCATCAAAAATATCTTCATTTGTGTTCCAAAGACAAACGAAGGTCTTACGGGTGTGGAACGACATGAGGGTGAGTACTTAATGACAGAAATTTCATTTTTGAGTGAAGTAACCCTTTAAAGTCTTATTTGTTAACATTAGTTTATGTAGAAGTAACTAACATAAACAATGAGCAATACATTTGATACAGTTTTTATTATTCATCTTTACAAATGTTAGTTAATAATAACATGTCTGTTCGTTGTTTTTTCTTATTTGTTCAGTGTGTTAACGCATGTTAATAAGTACACCAATTGATTTTAAATATGAATTTGTAAATGTTGAACTTAACATTAACATAAAAATGTTGCAGAAGTATTGCTCATTATTGCTTTATTTTAACTAATTTAGTTAACCATTGTTATCTAATGAAACATTAGATAATATTGGTTAACTAATTGGTTAGCATATTTTAAGAATGGTATACAATGGTGTACAATTTTACAAAGTCGTAATTTGTAAGCCATCTACTAGTCATTTAACATCTGGCTTTGACAGCTAGTAGAGTATAACCATTAGATGTAAAATGATGTTATTAACACAAAATAATTCTTTTAGATTTCTGCAACACACCAAACATGGATGACAAGAGTGAAGGACAAGGTTATGGCTCATCAATTTTAAGGTAAGAAAAATAGAGCCTTTTACGAAAAATAATCAGAATTTTACCATTTTGAGATCACGCGCACAGGACCTTTTGAGAAGACTAATTTCTCCTGTCTGCTCACTAGTCACTCTGGTTAGTCCCGATCTGTCATATCAAGCTCCGATCTGCTCTGTTCTCTGCCCAGTTTACCTGTGCCTGCAGTTCAACCCTCTCTGGTCCCAGATGTCTACAGGTTTCGGACTCATGCTTCAAGGTTTCTGCGCTTGCATCTCTCCTGGATTTGTTGATCTTTCCTGGACTCATTCTGGTTACCAGTCTTTTCACCTGTCCTTCGACTATGCTCACCTGTCAGCCATGTACAGAGCCCACTTTTGTTCAATAAATGTTCTGAACTGCCTTTGCTGTTTATTTTTTATTTATTAAACTATATATATATATATATATATATATATATATATATATATGCTGTCATATATATATATATGCTTTTAGAAATGCATACCTTTTGAAGGATAATTAGAATATCATATGCAGTTTTAATAAAGTTGAATTATGTAACCTTGTATGTCATTTTTACTCTTCAAAGTGTACATTTGCAGGTGTTGGTTATAATTTATTAATTTAGTGCCCATAAATAATAGTAAGTATAAACAATGTATATAAAAAAAAGTATTATATAGTGATCTAATATCGAGTGATTAAAAATTAACCACGAAATATAACATGGGAATGGGAAATATTTATAATCTACCATTAAAAAACTAAGTTGTCAGAACGTCGTGTTGCAGTTGCTCAATGTTGCGTAATAACGTTGCTACAGCCCTGTGGCGTCTTACAATTCTACGTTGTCACAATGTTGTGGGCACGTACACCGCGACGTTGCCATAGTGGAAATGCAACGTGCCACAGACGTTGCCACAACGTAAATGTGTTTGCTGGGGAGACAGAGCGCAACGGGTCATATTACTATAAGAAATAAATTGGAGGGGAACGTAATCGGCGACAGGTTATGCTAAACAAACAAAGAAAAAAAAACATTAATTATTTTTAACCATGTCAAAGAATTATTTCACCTGTCGCCGAATACGTTCCCCTCCAATGCATTTCTTATAGTAATATGACCCGTTGTGCTCTGTCTCACTGCCTGTATCCACTTTTGTGTCCTTAAACATTCGTTTTTTGGGGTCGACAGCTTATAAAAACTTAGTTCTGGGTTTTTTGGCTTGTTTGCTGTACACCTTGTCACATAGCAGCTTTTAGACATTGTTCTGAAATGACAAAGAGGCAGCCTCACGCTATATAAGTCAATGGGGACTGTTGGATTGTTTTGCCTCCCCTCCCTCCCTCAGGTGGGCGTGGTTTTCAGATTATGATGCGTGTCGTTCTGTCTCTATATTCGTAGGCCCATTTTTTACTACTCAGAGGTGATTGGGGCTCCCAAGTGAGACCCCAATACGTTAGTATCGACGTAACGTATTTGAATGAATGGGAACCATGTATAAATATCTCTTCTATAATGCTGATTTTACTGTTTCCACCATAGCAGGAGATTTGAACTGCTTCAGCTTCTTTTTACTCTGTCAAATGTCTCTCAGTCTGTTTCAAACAACTTCAGATTCTTAAATGTATTATAGAAAGCAATTACTTTCTACTTTATGCAACAACAACAAAATCATTTGACAATGCAGCAAAAGTATATAGAGAATCAAAATTGAATCTCCGAATCTTCCTCATCCTGGGTTTAAACAGAGTTCTGCATGTGGGCTAAAACCCACAGCTGGTTAGTGGAGACAGATAAAAGAAAAAAAAAAGTAATGTTTGCGTAATGTTAAGCAGATTTCAAATGTAAACAAATTTCTCTTCCCCACATGGTGAACACAAGAGAAGGGTCATGTCACCTGTTAAACACAAGAGGTCAGTGTCGCCTGATTTTAACAGTCATGACCGCCTGTAATGGTTGTACCTGTTTGTAATGTAATACAACTGTTTTTAACCAAGTGTATACTTTAATTAGCATGCATGTTTTACATTTTAATTTAATTTGAATATCCTAAAAAAGTATATGTTGATGGCAATCATGAAAATGTCATACCACCATTCAACAGCCAACAATACCTGACAGGGGGGCACTGAGCTGTAAAAGACACAGCTGTTTATTTAGCTATCTTAAAGGGGACATTCCATAAGCTACTATTGTTTTTATATACAGCTATAAATGCTATAACTAAATCGTAAAAATCATAACCCTAATCCTAACAGAAAACATCATGCATTTTTACTATTTAAAAAAACCCCTTTATTTTCTTATTTTTATACATTTTGTTTACAGTACGCTGTATAAAATCTGACAATTTTTTTATTTATTTTTTTACAGGTTTAGCTCAAATCTGGGTACAAATATTTCCCCAAATTATGCTTAAGTGGATACACACATACACACACAGTTTATGTGTAATTGTTAAGGCGTAATTGTTTTTATATTGATTTAATAATATTTTTTATTCTGACATTTTTCTGATCAGTACAAGCTAGAGCAGAGAGGGATTAAGGAATAATAAGAGTATATACTTTTTTTTTTTTTTTTTTTTAATTATTATTATTATTATTATTATTATTATTACCATAGTGTGTCAGATTCTTCAGGGTAAGTTGTGTCAGTGGTTCCAAATGCAGCAAATACTATTACTATGCACTTCTGGCATGTCTCATTGAAAAACTAAGCTGTTTCTAAAAATTAAAAACCAAAATGATTTCACTGCTTTGAAATATTATGGATGTTAAACTTTTCTAGTTGGTTTATTGCTATATATATATTAAAAAAAGTGTGATTTCAGTATTCATCACATGGGGAACGTGAATAGTTCAGGTATTTTTAATGAATTTTAATAAGAACAAAAAATAATTTACATACAAGAGTACATATAATAATACATGTGAGTACATATAACCATACGTGTCAGGGGTTGTAAAAAAGGCATTTGACAGAAAAAACTTGTACCTATTAAACAGCTGTATAGATTTCCTTGCTTTTAAATTTGTACTTTTAGATATTGTTTCCAAATATATTTTAATATCAGTTTTAAATTGTTAAAAATTTGGCATTTTTTCATTCCATTTGACTTTATGAATATAGTAACGGGCAATTATAATAATTAAATCAAATATAAACAATTTTTTTTATCACCATTATATGAAAACATTTTAGCATTACATCAACTTCTTTAAAGTTAATAAGAATCATAGCTTTTCTTTGTAAGTAATTATTGAGTTCTTTCCAAAACATTTGGGTCTTAGGACACTCCCAATGAATAGTCTCAGGGGAAATTTTACAAAAATCTTCCATGTTCACTTTAAAACGCTGTATCACAAGTGTCTTAACTGGGTAAACTCGATGGGAAATTGAATTTTATATGAAACCTCTTTCACTTTATGTCATCCAAATTTTACTCCAATCAAGATGTTTTTTTAAATAGAGGATTCCAGTGAGTAGTAACAGCAAGAATAGTTCAGGTATTCCTCAATGACTCAACGTCCACGCTGTGTGAAATATAGAAATATATTTCTATGGCCTTATGTTCTATTGTGTTATCTTTATTCCAATCCCAGCTGATAAGAAACATCATGAAATATAACAGAGTGTACTAGTTCCTCTCGATCTTTTCTTCTCCTTGTCTGAAGTGCAACTTAATTGCAACTAAATGGCACAACTTACCACTGTGACACATTCACACAGTTATGCTCAGTCATTCTGTTTGCGCATTAAAGCAAATATACAACTTAAGTATTAGGGTGGAATGAAACATTTCCTAACATCAATTCTTAAAGTCAGTTTTATTGTAATCTTAAAATATGACTCATATTGTAGTAGGCAGATCTTGTGTAACCTTCTGGGAAATGTGGTGGATCTGAAAGAAAACACTCCCGTTGGTGGTTTAGCAAAATGTGTTACAAATCTCGCATAGGCTTAATGTAAGACCTCATGTTAGTCTAAACTTCTCTGTAAGTGTATCTAAATAAACGCTATAGGAACACTCTTGCATGAGCCATTGTCTGAAGCACATGTCTAAACACTCCAATCTGATTCTGAAATGCAGTGACTGAAATGCATGTCATCAGCTTGTTTGTCTTTAGAAGCAAGTTTGTTGACTGCGTGTGTGAAAACAACAACAACAAAAAAAAGTATTGTGTGTGTGGAAAATCTTCAGACCAGGAGTTAGTCTATAAAATTGTCAGGTCTAAAGTAAAAGAAAGTGTGTGATGCCGTGCCTCTGCTTTTTATGGCGGACAACTCACACAATATGTGCTTGTTAGAAAGTCTGGCTCTCTTCTCAAGTATAAGTGATGAGAGTCAGACATCTGCGCCCCGTGGTTCGGGTCCCATGTTTGCAGAGGTGCCGTGGCTTTGATCATGGGGATCGTAGTTTGAGTTGGTTAAGTGGAGCTTGAGACTGGTGTTCCCCTTTCTCTTGCTCTTTCTCCTGACTCTGGAAGCTCACTCTGTGAATTCTTCCGATCCAAAATGAATGAACAATGAAGATGTATGCTGGCATGCATTCACTGTATCTTATGAGGGATGATGCTCACAATGTGTGGAACAAGCAAAAACAGTACAGGAGCAATCTGTGAATGAAATGTCCCAACGTGTTCATACATGCACTGTCGGGGCGTTTCAGTTTAAGCTTTGCCCCTGTTTGACTTTCTCCTTGAGGGAAGAGGGTATTGGGACATAAGTTGTCAGGACAACACCCCTCCAGACAGTGTTGGGTATCCCCTCGCAACAAGTCCACTGTAAAAAAATAAAATAAAATAAGGTAACACTTTATTTTAGGGTCTTTTAACTAGTTGCTTATTAGCATGCATATTATTAGAATATTGTCTGTTTATTAGTACTTATTAAGCACATATTAATGCCTTATTCTGCATGACCTTATTCTACATCCTTAATCCTTCCCAAAACCTAAACTTAACAACTTACTAACTATTAACTATTAAGATGTGCAATGCCTCTGTGGCTATTCGAACTACTGTTGTATGATTGACATGTAAAAATCGTCTGATATGAATGCATTACACAGTTAAACGTGCTGAGAAGATGCTACTGTTTTATGCGATCACAGATATCTCGTGCATCACAGCACACATGAGCCATCATTTACGTTATTAAGCCATACAAGCCATACAAGTCTTAATACCAGGGGTTCCCTTTAAGCCCGAAGTGTCCCGCCAGCGGGACACACCCCCCTGCGAAAAAATTCATAGTCAAATTACTAAGCAACCACTGACAGGAATAATACAAAATAGGTATCATTTTAAAGCTTAGAAACTCAGCTTTTTAACCTCTTCATCTCCACCAACCCTTATACGGGTTTGAAAACCACATTATAATCTTTACACATAAATTTTAAAGGCTTCCTATATGGTATCACCCCATATTTGGTGAAAACTTGAAAGCTTAGAATCAAATCTTTACAGAGAATACCATACCACCGCTGCTGTCACCACTAGCTGTTTGTCACGTCACCTCAGCTCCACTCAAGTCCCACCTCTTTGCCCATTTTCTGTTATCCGGGAGTGACGCGCAGTGACGCACTGCCAAGATGGCAACGGCCAGCTTAAGGTTTCAAAAAAGCTCTTCAGAAACCTACGGGTGATGTCACAGACACTACGTCCATACTTTTTTACAGTCTATGCTTTTACCCTACTACCGACGGTCCTGCTGGCAGTGTTCCGCCTACGAGGAGGGGCCAAATCCTGAAAAAATCCTGTGTAGTGCAACTTTAAATCCCTGTAAGGCACTTTATTTCCAACCTGAACAGAGGGTGCAAACATAGCCTGCCCTGGTGAATATACAGGAGACTACTAATGTGTTGTCTGTCCAGACCAAGACATGTTAGCCCCTCAGATGTAGAAGTTATTCCATGCTAGAAATACAGCTCTCATCTCCAGGCAATTATAAGATGCTAAATAAAATGAGGGCCTACCCAGAGACCGTGAACTGGGCAGCCATCCAAGACTGCACCCCAGCATGTGAGAGAGGCTTCTGTCGTGAAAGACTTGCGACATCAACACAAAGAAAGAGTACAAAGCATCTGCGCAAAACCCTTATGACTCGCAATGGGTTGCCAGTGATAGTATTGGTCTGTTTGGGGCCCTGAAGCAGTGGACTGGCAGGGACCACCCAAACTATCAGAAGAGAGGCTCACAGGGATGTCTCTGTTCTGGAGTCACCAGAGAAATGGCTGCAATGTGTCCTGGCCTAACCTGGGTCAGGCCGAGGATGACTCCATGCCAGAATGCTTTCCCCCCAAAGCAAACCTGAAAATATGCATCTATGGATATAGACTTTAGTCAGAAAGGCTGTATAAGCCATAGTTTCTTCAGGGAGGGGAACTTAGACAAAGTCCCCTACACTGTAAATTCAAATAGTATTCCTTACTATAAAAACACTAGTATGTTTACTTGATTTTAACCAAAATGTTGACTTTACTACAAATTTTTAATTGTTGCTGAAATATTAGAAAAGATAGTTCCCATAACTAATGTAATTTGAGTAAAATTACAAAAAATGTTCAAGACATGCTGTTACGCATGCGTACTGGATCACAATTCCCCCTCCCCCCACACAGCGCAGAAGCACACGGACTGAGGATTCAACGTTATGTTTGCAGAGTGGATCTACTTTGGTAAAATCAAAGTAAAAGCTATTCTTGCTGTCTATTAATGGCTTGTTTACTCAGAAAACCCAAGTTAAGATCAATTAATTTGATGTTGATTTTCCTAAAACGTTTTTTTTTTTTTTTACTTACCATTATGGTGATTCATGTTCCCTTTGGTTGGGCACTTGGGACTTTGTTAAAGATTTTATAATTTTTTTCCATTTTGGTGCAGCCATGCATCAAAAAAAAAAAAAAATCACAGTTTGTGGTTTCAAAGGAAGAGAAGTAATAAATAGATCACTTTTAAGAGGTGATCTGATTTCTAATTGAATGTTGTTTAGTTAGATGTTTTAAAATGTTTGTGCTAACACTAATGTTATCAACATCTTGTGAAACTTTTAATTGAGTATCTGTAACAGTAGCTTACAGCTGACCATGCTTGAGCCACACAGATCTCAACATTCAGCATGCAAACCACAACAATAGTAACATCTCAGGTTTTGTATGTAAC
Organism: Mylopharyngodon piceus; assembly: GCA_039654765.1. Classification (NCBI taxonomy): domain Eukaryota; kingdom Metazoa; phylum Chordata; class Actinopteri; order Cypriniformes; family Xenocyprididae; genus Mylopharyngodon; species Mylopharyngodon piceus. The sequence goes on from CM077440.1 coordinate 23,308,226, forward strand.
CATGGTTCCCTGAGAACAGGGAACGAGACTTTGCGTTCGAAAATGCTATGGGGAACGCCTCCGCGTGAACCGGTGTCTGAAAACAATATCAACTCACGACAATCCTATTGGCCGGCGACAGCCTATGACGTCATTATAGCGTGACCCGGAAGTATATAAGGAGCGCCTAGAGAACCAGTCAGTATCTTATCGTCTGAAGGGACTGTTCAGCAGGCAGCCCCAATGCATGGCTAGGAAACGCAGAGTCTCGTTCCCTGTTCTCAGGAAATCATGGTTACATACGTAACCTGAGACGTTCCCTTTCGAAAGGGAACTCAACTTTGCGTTTGAAAACGCTATGGGGAACGATATACCCACGCCGCCATGCTTGAGGGGAGTGCATGCCACAAATGGCTAGACAAACGTCAGAACTAGCAGCTTCAACTGAAGTGCCAGAACCACTCCCCCTACAGGTCATACATAGGCTGTCAGTGACAGCATTCCCTACGGCCAACAGCCCAAGCTAAAAGCCTCAAAGAGGCCTTCCGCAGAAGGCCTACCAAGGCCGCTCAAAGGCTTCTGGAACCAAGCTTCTTTTCAAGAAATGAGGGTACCTTTAAGGGAATGTGGCCAGGGGGCCTGAGGGAACCCTAGCCAGTCACTTGTCAGAGGAACATACTCGACCCTGATTGCCACCAGGGAGGCCGACCTGGTCTACTTTTACAAAAACCTAGTCTTGGCCAACAACCTGTCTGATCACAGAGTCTCAAATCACATTTTTCAGAGAAGATATCCAGTAAGAGTGACTGCAAAGAGGCAGTAACCAACTCAGACCAGAGCGTAGAGACGGGCATCCCGGAGAGCAGGACTCAGCTTAGCGCTTTTTACCCTTACCAATGAGAGGAGTAACACTCTGCTCAATCCTAGGATCTACTCAGCGCGTGATTATTTGCACTGAGGAGGCTGTGCACTCTTAAGGAACCCAACAAGGGGAGTACATTACCAGCCTGGGGCTGATCCTCAATATGGAGGCCTCGGAGAGGCCTTCAACCACTGACCAGCTTAGGGAGCTAAGTACTATGCAGGACAACCCTCAAACGAGGGGAATACAGAGCTCAACCTAACAGATAAACCGTACTGTAGGCACAGAATCATGGAGGCCCTGCAACATGACGCAAATTCTATATTGTGTAGAAATACCTCACAGCAGCCTTGCGAGAGGCCAACATGTGAAACTACATGCTCAATCTGCTTAAAGAACACCCAGATGTGGGGGGGGGGGAGCTTAAAGGGCGGCCTGTGAAGGCCACACACCTAGAACAGCTAGCTTGCTGATAAGCAAGATCCCACAAACATGGAACTCGCTCAGAATGAACCGAGTTTAACTAGCAGATAAGACTGTAGAGTGCCCACATATTACAGTTTACCTCAACACATTCCAAAAAGCAGTGTACTCAGTAAAAACACTTTTTACTCTTTAAGCAAGAGGAGTACAAACTCACGCCATCATGCTCTAAAGGAGGCCCAAACAGGGCCTGCGACTTCAGAAAGACATGTGGCGTCAGCCAGTGGCAGTGTCTAAGTTCTAAGAGAGCCAAATCTGAGAACCAAACAATCCAGTGAGGTTAACTAGTTTAGCTCAACCTGAGCTAATCTCATTCACACATTCCAACAAGCAGTGTACTCAGTAAAAACACTTTTTTACTCTTTAAGCAAGAGGAGTACAAACTTACGCCATCATGCTCTGAAGGAGGCCCCAAACAGGGCCTGCGACTCCAGAAAGACACGTGGCGTCAGCTAGTGGCAGTGTCTATGCTCTAAGGGAGCCAAATCTAAGAACCAAACTATCCAGTGAGGTTGACTAGTTTAACTCAACCTGAGCACATCCCTCAACCGGCAATGTACTCAGTAAAAACACTTTTTACTCTTTAAGCAAGAGGACTACAAACTTACACCATCATGCTCTGAAGGAGGTCCAAACAGGACCTGCGACCTCAGAATAACATGGGCGTCAGTCAGTGGCAGTCTAAACTCTAAGGGAGCCAAACCTTAGAACCAAACTATTTAGTGAGGTCAACTAGTTTAACTCAACCTGAGCTAATTTCCTTCCACACATACCCACAAGCAATGTACTCAGTAAAAACACTTTTTCCTCTTTAAGCAAGAGAAGTACAAACTTACGCCATCATGCTCTGAAGGAGGCCCAAACAAGGCCTGCAACTCCAGAAAGACACGTGGCGTCAGCTAGTGGCAGTGTCTAAGCTCTAAGGGAGCCAAATCTGAAAACCAAACCATCCAGTGAGGTTAACTAGCTTAGCTCAACCTGAGCTTAATTTTATCCACACATTCCAACAGGCAATGTACTCAGAAACAACAAATTTTACTCTTTAAGCAAGAGGAGTACAAACTTATGCCATCATGCTCTGAGGGAGGTCCAAACAGGACCTGCGACTTCAGAATAACACGGGTGTCCACCTGTGGCAGTGCTAGTTTCCAAGTGAGCAAACTCTAACTGAAACATCTACCAACAAGCCTTGAAATACAACAAGCTATTGTGCTCTGAAGGAGGCCCAAATGGAGCCTTCTACTTCACACAACACGAGCATCAGCTTGTGGCAGTGTTCAAGCTCTAAGGGAGCCATATATGAAAACCAAACTATGTAGTGAGGTTAGCTTTATAAACTCAACCTGAGCTTATACATTCCAACAGGCAATATACTCAGTAAAAACACTTTTTACCCTACAGCAAGGGGAGTACAAACTACGTCACCATACTCTAAAGGAGGCCAAAGTCAGGCCTACTACTCCAGAACACACGGGTGCTAGCCTGTGGCAGTATTAGAGTTATTGAACTCACAAAGTGTAGGGCAGGAATCAGAACTAACGTATTAAAGCACAAAAACCTTGAACAACAAGGGAGTACTATTAATCCAACCCTGAAAGATACAGGGTGGGTACTTCACATCAGAAATTCTCACCAAAAACAGATACAATCTGTACTGAACCCTAGGGAACAGGAGCTTTCATAAAAAGCTACAACTATATCACTCAAGCTTGAACATAGTTCAAGGGGTTGATGAATGCGAGCTGAATACAGGTCCCTCCATGCCTTCTCGATCTCAGTATGAAGATCAAGAAGGAATGAAAAGCTTACGGTGGCTGGAGAATATGGCAAAAAAAGGAACCGTTCGATGAACCGTCCGAGAGCGGTTTCTTTCTTAACCCGCTCCAATGGCAGACACAGTCTGCCAGAGGCGCGTTCCATAATCTCACACAGCTGTACATACGCGGGGGCAGGGTGGCTTTGAGGATTCAGAAGGCTCACCATCTTCATCCTCATCAGCCATCTCCTGCTCTCTTGTTTGGCTTAGAACAAGAAGAGCAACTGCTGCTGAATCTAACAATGTCATAGACAACACATCATAATAATCACACAGCTCTCTCCTGTCAGCCGTCGAAGGTCGCGGGGAATTTCACCCCTTCAACTCTTCAACAAGCTCCAGCTGAAAACCCTTTGATCTAGTCTCTACTCTGCCTCAGCAAGAGTAAGACCCGAACCATTAGGTGCAGCTGCCGGTCCTTCTCCTCTCGAGGAAAAGACCAGAAGAGAGTGGAGCATTTTACAAGTAAAACACACTCACAAAAACAAACAGACAGATCCCACAAGAACTGCCTGTACAAGCTCTTTTGTTCTCATAAAAGACAACGTTAAAAGTATGTATGTGATCAGATATCAACACTATGGGACATGGATGCACACACTTCCTGAAACTTTTGTTAGACATAAATTGTCTTACCTTAAAATCGGTTTGACATCGTTTCAAACAAAACAGTCCCTGAAGACGAAAAGATACTGACTGGTTCTCTAGGCACTCCTTATATACTTCCGGGTCGCGCTATGATGACGTCATAGGCTGTCGCCGGCCAATAGGATTGTCATGAGTTGATATTGTTTTCAGACAACAGTTCACGCGGAGGTGTTCCCCATAGCGTTTTCGAACGCAGAGTTGAGTTCCCTTTCGAAAGGGAACAATTTTTTTTTTTTTAAGTAAATTAAGTACTCTCTACAGTTCTTTTTTTAATTAGTAGTACTCTCGTGTAAGACAAAGCTTTTGTCAGTACAACATACTACGTATTCCTCTTTCACTTTACTTGAAGAAAATGTGGAAACCAATTGCACATAGTTTTCTAAGTCTCCATATCTTAAAATGGCAGATTAAAACCATGTTGAGAATAATAGTATTTAAGATGTTTGCAGAACACAATATAACACTGTTAATTAAATGGAATTCCTCCAGTAATCTTACTATTAAATCTTAAGTAAGATTAGTAAATATTGTGGAGTATGTTAACTAGAATTGACATTAAACTAACTATATATTTATTACTTAATTTACTTGGCAAGAGTTTGCTTTCTTTACTTTCAGCAGATTATTAACTTAACTTAAGTTTTCCCTTTAAGTTTGCTTTGCAAAAATAAGGCAATCGGTTTCCAAACTTTTTTTTAAGTAAACTGAACTTGTTAGAATTTACAGTGTACTCCCAAAAAAGATTATATATTTACCTGGTGAGCACACCATAGAATGAGGTGGACTAATGCCAAACTGAGTCCTATAACCTCATTCCATTGTCTTGCCGATTCCACAGATACAAATGGCAGAAGTTACCACGCTGCTAAGCATCCTGAAAGAGGTATCAACCTCTCATTGTAGACTGCATATAGTAGGGTGAAAAAAGGTCTGTTTGGTGCCCTGAAACAGCTAGCTTGCAGGAAACAACTGAACGCATTGATCTGCACTGTAAAAAAAAAGTTGAGCTAACTTAAAATAATAAGGCAATTTAAATACTTTTGTTCATCTAATGAGTACCAGGTAATATTTTGAACTTAAAACTTCTTGTCAAGACAACTAAAAAAAACAAGTTGAGCCAGCTTGAAACAATAAGGCAACCTATCGCACTCAACTTTTAAAGTTAACTTTTAAAGTTAAACTAATTCACTCCAGTTAAAGTCAACTTAAAAACTTTTGTTCATCTAATGAGTACAGGTAGTCTTTTTAACTTAAAACTTCTTGTCAAGACAACCAAAGAATGTTTAGCAATGAAAGCAGCTACAATCCGTATTTTTTTCATCTCCCTGTTTGATATTCAAAGTTAACATGACATGAACATCATTTGCGTCTTAAAACTAGAGGCACACAGTTTACCCATTTCACTCGGCAAATAAGTTGCAAATTCCTGCATAGTGCACTTTTAATACTGGGAATAAAATGTTTAACAGGTAGGGTTAAGAGTAGGTGTGGGGCACACAGGGTAAGTGGCATGGGTGTGGTGGCCTGGGCTTTGCACTGGGCTGTTTCCACGCTGCACGCCATGCTTTTTTAATGCATAATACACTAGTTGACATACACATAAGCCTATCATGAGTATAACAATGAATGCAGCCATAAAAAAAAAAAAAAAAAAAAAAAAAACCCCCCCGCAAAGACAGGGTAAGTGTGGCATGTGTGTGGCGGCCAGAGGTGGGTGATTTTGGGCCCCTAAGCCCCGCAGCACCTCTCCTTGATGGACCATTGCAACATGATGCTGATGGGGGTCTAACTTATGCCGCGGCCATGGAGGGATCAGAGGCAGCTTTATAATACCTTATCATTAATAGCTGTATTAATATTACCATTATTAATATTATTACTATGATTATTATTATTATTATTATCATTGCTATTACTACTACTATTATTATTATTTGTCCTCTTCCTGATCCTTTAACCTTCCCCTCATTCCAGATGAAATGACTTTATTTGTTAATATGGTTATTATTACTACTATTACTAATACTATTATTACTATTTGTCATTTCTGATTAATTGAGTTTATCATTATTATTATTATTATTATTATTATTATTATTGCTACTACTATTGCTATTGTCACCCTCCTCATCCTCCATTCTCCAGTTTTTTGTATGATTAATACTATTATTATCATCATTATTATTACTGTCATCAAATGTTTTCTTTATTTCATTTATTTATTTATTTTAACTCTGGTTATGTCTGTTGTACTTCTCTACATGCTCCTTTATTCATATATTTCCACTCCCACACCCTAGTGCAAAGAAAATACTTTTTGTTGCTATTTACTGTAAATAGCATACATCATCAAATCTAAGTGCAAATGCAAATGATGACAATATTAAAAACTGATGTTTTTATTTTCCATTTAGTTTTAACATCAGAAACTAGAAACTAGCTTATTAGTTCTTTGTTGTGTACTTTTGCTAAAATAAGAGTATTGAATTATTTTATCTAGTAATGTTGTTTTAAGATGTTACAGTGTTGCAGTCTGTGGGTGGCACCATAGACACAATAGGGTTTTTGTATTTTGAGATTTGAGATCTTTGAAAAATGGTAATATATCATGATGTCATCCAGCTGCACTGTCAGATTTATAGCATATATGTGTAGTTACAGGAGGAAGTTATCTTGGATTAATCAGTTTCTGGATCACTGCAGAAATGAAGCTCGTCCAGATGAACCAACTACACAACAGGGTGTTCTGGGTCCTCATGCAAAAAACTCTTCATGGGTTTCATCCTGAAAGTATGTATGCTCAAATTTTCCTCCTCCTTCCCATCCATTCATGTTTGTTTGCTGATAAGGTTTTTTTTTCTTTATGAATTTCTCTTACATTAATTTGAATTTCTTATGTTTTGAATATATCCTAAAGAGGACATCCATGCACTTTTCAGAGTTACAATGTTTGGAGGTTTGGCGTGATAAGATCCTCTCCATAAAAAGTAGCTGACACATCACAGTAGATATCATTTTACGGAAAGAGGAACAATAGATATATAGTTTGTAATTAGGGGCCAAGCACCGAAGGTGCGTAGGCACCTATTGAAATCGTTGGTGTTCTTATTATTATTCTTCCGCCATAGAAGTCTCTGGCAGCCCATAGAACCGTATGCGGGAAAGTTGTGAAATTTGGCACACTGATAGAGGTCATTCTGAAATGTGGCCATAGTAAATTTGGAGTCTCTAACTCAATTCCTCTAGCACCACCACCTGTCCAAAGTTTCACTCATGTTTATGCTAATAACTTTTGAATCATAAGGGTTAGAAACAAAATTCTTTTCTCCTCTGATTCCTTGGCTCATGACGATTCGATTGCACCCTATGACTTAATTTTGCATCATGATAATTTGTCCGCCATGTTGAATTTTGCGAAAAAACTTCTTTTTTGAACTCGTCCCAACCGTTCTTGAATAACACACAAATTAATTTAATGTAGAGCACCCCAAATTGGACTCGAGGCTATATCTCCACAACGCTTTATCATATTCAGACCAAACTTGCTACATGTCATGCCAAGCATGACCAGAGGCTACATGCTGTGTTTCGGCGCAGCGCCACCTACTGGTCAGGAGATATGAAAAATGCATATTTTTGCTTATAACTTCTGAACGGTTTGTCCAGAAATCATAAAAGTGGTCTCATCAGATTCAGAGAATCATGCTGAGTCGAGTGATATCCATCCAATTTTCTCATATCAGCCATTTTGGGTGTCGGCCATTTTGAATTTTGGCATAAAATGCTGTATTTTATGAACGCATTAATGTATCATTACGAAACTCAGTACGGGTCATCAGCACGATGCCCTGAAGGAGCCTGCGAAGTTTCAAGCCAGCGCCACCTAGTGGTAAGGTCAAATATTCAAATGCTTATAACTTTGGGTGTGGTTGACTTATTTTCACAGGAGTCATCTCCTTTGACTCCTGAATCCTTGCCGAGTCCAACGATACCAAACATGCTAGGTTTTGACTTATGGTTTGTGCGAAGTGGTGATTTAGCGCTTAAAAACTTTTGCGAATATCTTCGAAACCGTTATTCCGATCGAGACGAAACCACCGTAGGAAACACGGAACCTTAGCTGGTTAACTAAAGTTTATGGCCCCAAATGTCAAAATTTTGATAGGAAGTGGCAAAAAAATCAAAGCAAAGTCATCCATGGGTCATTTTTTATGTTCTCATACTTATAAATGTTTATAACTCCAAAATGAAATGAGATATTTTCACCAATTTTGACACAAACATTTATGGGCTCACTCTGAGGACACATAAAAAAAGTGGTGGGATTGTGCCTCTTGGTGGCGCTATAATTCAACAAAACACAAAATTGCCATTAACTGCAATACAGTATTATGATATAAAATGCTCTATTATATGAATGCATTGGTGTACCATTACGAAACTCAGTATGTGTCATCGGCACCATGCTCTGGAGGTTCTCAGACGGTTTCAAGACACCTTGTGGTCAAACGTTAAAATTAATTTTTTTAAAAATGCTAATAGCTTCATATAAAAGTTTCCTATTATAATGAGACTGGTCTTAATATTTTCAGTGGGTCATGCTGAGAACATTGATGCCAATTTTGCCATAGTCAGCCAAACTTCCAGTTTGAGTTTCTTTAAAAACATACTTTTTTGAATTACTCCAAGACCGTTGGTCCAGTTTTCACCAAAATCGAATCGTATCATCTTCAGACCATGTCGGTAAAAACTTATGGATTTCGTGTTGATAGACGAAACTGTATTCATATACCAAAGCAACAAATTAGAGGCTTGATGCCAAAATAACTCTTGAGGCTGTATCTCTGCAATGCTTTGACATATTGACACCAAACTTTGCGACTGTCATAGTCACCTCACTCTGACCATACCGCATTAATTTTGTCACAGCGCCACCTATTGGTTGAAAGTGAAAAAACAGTAAATATTTATTTTTTGACTGTTTTTGTGATTTTTCAGCTCTTAAGTGATCTTAATAGGTCTTTAATTGCTCACTGTTGCAGTTGGTCTGATGCTCACGGCCGTGTTGGCTGGCTTGTTGTGCCTTCTTTGGGCTTGGCCCCGTAGATGCTGCTTGCATCTTTAATTATAGATTGCATTTGATTTAAAATTGTAAATAAACATTTAAAAAAAAAAAAAAAAATTAAGTTTTTTTTTTTCAAAGCAGAGTATCTGTAACATGTATGATCTGTTTTCTGTGTCATTATGTTCATTGCCTCATTTAGTTAATTATCCTGTTAACCTGTGATCTCGTTAATTATCTCATTAGTTCCCTTTGTTTGTCCAATGCATTTAAACTCTGTTCTCCTTTAGTCTTTGTCTGTTCTCGTTAATGTCAGTGGTGTTAAACATTTTTCTACACATTCATCATCTTTGTGAGCTTCGTGACTACCATTATGTGACAGGATCTTTTCTTGTGCAAGCAGTAAGCCTAAGCCATTTTTTTAGTGTCCTCATCAGGACTTGGTGCATGTGCCCCTGTACTACAGGTTAAAGGGATAGTTCACCCAAAAATTACAATTCTGTCATTAATTACTCACCCTCATGTCGTTCCAAACCTGCGGGACTTTTGTTCATCTTTGGAACACAAATGAAGATCTTTCTGATAAAATCTGAGCGATTTCTGTCCGTCCATAGACAGCCTACACAATTTAAACTTTGATGCTTCAAAAAGTTCATAAAGAGATCATAAAACTAATCCATATGAATTGAGCAGTTTAGTCCAAATATTCTGAAGAGACATGATCGCTTTATATGATGAACAGATTGAATTTAGGCTTTTATTCACATGTAAACTTTCATCAACTCACACACCAGTTGTGATAAATGGAAGCACAAGCATGTTTGCTTGATGTGCAAGAACCAATGAGGTTCATTCTCATGTGTTACGCAGTACATTTGAGCTTCAGCAAGAGTTTTTTTCTCACGCGTCATTCAGGTTCGGTTGAGCTTCTGTTCTGTTATGTTTATCATAAAAAGCGACCAAGTCTCTTCAGAAAATCTGCACTAAACCACTCAGTTCATATGCATTAGTTTTACGATCTCTTTATTAAGTTTTTGAAACGTCAAAGTTTCAGTTGCATAGGTTGTGTCTATGGAGGGACAGAAATCGCTCCGATTTCATCAGAAAGATCTTCATTTGTGTTCCAAAGATGAACGAAGGGGTGAACTAACCCTTTTATTGAGTAAAAATAATTGAACTGAAGAAGTGAACAGAGTAAAAAGGTTACTTTTTTAAAATCACAATTTGCCCCCCAAATATATTAATTTAATGAATAGACACCATGTATAAAGCTTGAAACATCTATTTTTGCCCCTTTACACAAATTGTGTAATTAAAAAAATATTCATTTTGTTTGCCTATAGCATTTTGCTGTCATTTTCTTAATTTAATTTATTCATATATGAAATGAACTTTTTGCACTAGATGTTATAAAACATTCTTTAAAAAAAATACAAGATTTTCATGAATGGTATTTTTATGCATTCATTTGTCCCACTTTATATTAAGTGTCTTTAACCACTATTCACTAACATTTAAATTAATCATTTGACACAATGCACTTATTGTGTACATACATGTTTTTACATTGTACTTACATTTAAAAAATACCTGCATGTAATTATATCTATAATTACACTATTGATCCTTCCCTTACAAACACACCACTAAAGATTCTCAAGTGACAGGTGGGAAACTAGGTGTGGGATAGCCATAAGACATGCAAATGTCAAGAGGTTACTGTGTGGCATATAAGTTCTGCGTGTTGAACATAAATAACAGGTTGAACAGGTCAAGGGACTTGTCAAAATAAAACATTGTACCTTTTGCAGTTCCCAAAGAATGAAACCATTTACAGTAGCATGTTCTGCTTTCAGTATATTAAATACTGAGTTTTATTAAGGATTTATCAGCTCCCATATGTACAAATAATACAAAAAAACAAACAAAAAATAGTCACAGTTGAGCATTTTTACAGTAATGGCTCAAAAAACACCAAATGTTGCACCCAAGGGAACAACAGACCCAGATATGTCACAGGTTTTTGCATAACACAGTCACAGTAGATACTCTCTTCAAACATGCTTATCAGCAACAAAAACTGCATTATCACCATCCGCCCATGTATTCTTAGAGGATTTTATCAAATAAAAGCATTACTGAGATTTTTTATTTAAGTAACACTTTATTTTAGGGTCTTTTAGTTGCTTATTAGCATGCATATTACTAGAATATTGGCTATTTATTAGTAGGCCTACTTATTAAGCACATATTAATGCCTTATTCTGCATGACCTTATTCTACATTCTTAATCCTACCCAATCCCTAAACTTAACAACTATCTTACTAACTATTAATAAGCAGTAAATTAGGAGTTTATTAAGAGAAAAGTTGTAGTTAATAGTTTATATGTGTTCCCTATACTAAAGTGTTGCCTTTGTTTTTATATTAAATGTCTGCAATTAATTAAGCCCTTTTAACGTATACAGACGACATTCAAAATTACTATAAAATTTAAGATTAAGGTGTTAAAAATTCATGTATAACATTCAAAAACAGTGATAACATCATCATAATATTATGGAAAATAATATTTATTTTCTTTCTGAATTTTCTCCTGCAGCCGACAGAAAACAAGACGTGCGCAGAGAGTCACAATGAAATCATTGAAACACAATGAAACCAAACACCTGAGCTGCTTTAACACTATTAAACAGTAGAAAAACCTTTGAAGACCCTCATCCCATTTTTCCTGAATTTTTGACCCAGCATCCCTGATCTTTCAGTATTTTTGATTTCAAGTTTTCATTCAGTATCTCGTTCTCAATAAATCTGGTTAACTTCTTGCGATAACTGTCACCTTCTCATCAGGTCAGGTCTGGAAATGATTGCTAGTTGACTGAACCTGTTGTCCAGATTTCTAAGCATCTCTGGATGAAAATCATTCTCTGAAATAGAGATTGCATCCAATTCGGCATTAGCCGTATCTTGTCCTTCATCTGCGTAACAGTGCGGCTCATAAACAACAAACTCCTGGGTTTGGAGAGCAAGTAATTTCTGAAGAGAAAAATGGGGTGGGGAAAAGGAAAGCTCAATGAAAATTGATTACCTTCCTGTCAAACATTTGAACATGTTTCTCATGATCTAAAAATGATCTAAAGGTTTTACATGCTTCTAAAATATTAATGATAAAGAATAAGTAGATGTGTCCAATCCTTTGATTAGTAGTGTACGTTGAAAGAAGCATAAAATCACCTTGTTGATGAGATCAGCAATCTTGTCTCTCGGGTAAGGCGCATTGGCCTTGTAAGAAAAGGTACTTCTAAAACTTGATCTGATACTTGCTCGCTGCTTGAAAAAAGCACAGATGATGATATAAGAAAGGCTGAGCTGAGCTTGTGTTAGCATATGGTGTGAATTATTACTGTCACTTTATTCTTACTTGGAAATTTTCTCTGTTTCTCTCTCTTGTGGAGCTCTAGAAAACATACATAGCAGAAACAGTCCATCACAAAACCAATGAAATGATCAAAACTTTGGAAACTTGCTGTGGTTGGTAATACTCACCCTGTATATTGAGCGTTTGAACATCTGGCTGTCATAGACTGGCTGTGGAGTCTGTGAAACTGCCTGCATCACCTGGATATTTTGAAGCAAAATGATCATTTTAGGAAAAGGTACATCTGCTGTATATGATAGCAAACAGGATGCAGAATTTCACTTTAAGGGAATAGAAATAAAATCAAACTGCTTTTAACTGTATTTTTAAATAAAACCTTTAATTTTTCTGTTTGAATTACTCATGAAAAATTACACACAACATACAGAAAGAGATGATATTAATAATGTTTGAAATCAGTTTGAAAGCCAAATATCATTTGGCAGAACCTCAAAAGTCCAACATGAAGAGTTTTATTGTTACTCACGGTTTGTGATGTGACCCTCTGGCTTGATTTTATATTCGTAGACACATTTATGCTGGCTTTTACATTTAAAGGATCTGTTTTGTAAATGCCTATACTGGAAGGAACCTTTATGAAGACATACATTTAGATTTAAAAAAAATTAATTCAAGGCAACAGTGGATGTTTTATATAAATACACACAATTACACTTACTTTAATACTTTACGCTCTACAATAAGGTTTGGTTCATAATTATTTGTTAATGAAATAGGTAGCATGTAAATGAACAATAATTTTACAGCATTTACAAATCTATAAAGTTAATGTGGTAACATTTTATTTTACATGGTTTCTTACACATTGTCAGGAGTATGTTCTGTTCAGTGTGTTTTAGTTAAATTTTCCTATGACCTAGTTTCCCAGTCTGTGTCAGGGGCTGTTTACATGACACCATTTTCAATTAAAAACAGAATTTTTTGCGTTTTGGCCATTCGTTTACACGACAATGACGTTTTGGGGGCCTGAAAATGCATATTTTTAAAAACGGGTTTCAAAGTGCAAGTTTTTGAAAACAATACTGTTATCATCTCCGTGTAAACTACAAAAACGTGGACCTGTGAAAACGGTGATGGCATGCACATGCGTATTGCGTTTAGTCTATAGGCATGGGCGTTTGGCACGAATGCTCTGTAAAAGATTGTGTATGTGCGCAGGTGTACATTCTTTCTTTACAAAGTGACATCGCCAACTGGCCTGGCAGCATGTCACCATGTCATTTTCACGGATCCGTGTGAACGGGGATCTCTTTGATAACGTTGTTATTTGTACAAAGAAAAAACTTTTCTATTTTAAGTACATTGTTGTTGTGTAAATGTACCCTCAGTTTCATTCTGTTTACCTGGTGTTCGTTAATTATCTCATTAGTACCCTCGTTTAGTTCTAGTAGTACTCCCTGTTTTGTTCAGTTCTTTGTCCTGTCTCATCAGTGTTAAGAGGTTGTTTCCCATGTTTTGCTGAATTAAAGACTATTTCCTGCTATTCTCCTTTGTTGTGCGCTTCTTTGCAACAGCCACCCGTGACACACATATCAGGTTACTATAGCCTAATTATATTCCACAAATAACAAGGACTAGGCATAATTTCAAGCTTGTCAAAAATGTCACGTCAAGTACATGTACACTATTCAGTACCTTTCAAAATTTTGGGGTTAATTTTAAAGAAATTAATACTTTTATTCAGCAAGGACCTATTAAATTGATCAAAAGATACAAAAGCTTTCTATTTTAAATAAATGCTTTCTATTCATCAATGAATCATATATAAAAATGTATCCCCCCCCCCACCCTCCAAAAAAATTAAGCAGCAGCAGCTATTTTCAACATTGATAATAATAAGAAATGTTTCTTGAGCATCAACTCAGCATATTAGAATGATTTCTGAAGGATCATGTGACACTGAAGACTGGAGTAATGAGCTGAAAATTCAGCTTTACTATGAGAGGAATGAATTACATTGTAAAATATTTAAAAATAGAAAAAAGAAATGATCAAATTAACAAATGCTGTAAAAGTACAGTTCGTTATTTCATGTTATAACATAAATTAATGTTGACATATAGAACCTTGTTGTAAAGTGTTGCCTAAAACTGAATAAAATGCACAAATGATGAATTGATGAAATTACCAAGCAGTCTGTTCCTGGATTTTCTGTATTTGTTTTGATGAGATGACCAAAGCCCTCATCTATTTCAATCATTTTTTTCTCTGCCTTGCAGGATATCAGAAGGGCCATTAAGCAAATTGCTGAAGAATAAACAAAGAGAAGAAGAAGAAGAATTTCTTTTAACCTTTGTGCAACCGTGGTTTGATTAATACTGGAAGACCCCCAGAGATGGTTAGTCATAGTGGAAATGAGTTTGTGTATGATACAGAGAATCTGGCATTGATCCAGTCACACGTGACCCTGACCAATGACGTACCGGAGGCCCAGGGTCCGGACACACAACTTCAGTAGCTCCGGAAATGGGTATAATAGGTCTCTGAACCAGCAATGGATGAGGCGGAGCAGTTGTAAGGGTTAACAGGAGACTGAACCACAACATCGTTGGCCAGTAGGAAGCTATTATATAGACCAGTGTTTCTCAACTGGTGGGTCACGACCAAAAAGTGGGTCACAAGAACGTTTTGAGTGGGTCGCGGAGTATGCAGTCAAAGAAACGACAACTCTTCTGTCAGACACAGTTCAAGTAAAGAGTGAGAAAAACGTGTTGTCCTGATACAGTATCTGCGAGATGTTGTCAGGCTATATGTCAATGTCATTATTCTAACGTTATTTTCGTAACTTGTTAACGAAATAAAAAGTCTCTTTTCTTAGTCACCCATTATACTGTGCTCGTAGCGCACACTCGGCACACTGTATATCACTTCATTATAAATAAAGCGCAAAAGAAATTACAAGCATGCGACATCATAGTTATGTTTTCAATTAGTAAGTCATGAAATTTCCAAAAAGTACCAATAAATTACATAACTGGTACTTTGTGTGTTAGCTGGGAAGGATTTGCATGCAGGTATAATGTTCATTCTATTCATCAGGAGCATCTTAACTTTTTATATTTTATTAAGTCCAGTTTGCATCGCGGCTTAATGACAATAGGAAAATGTGGGTCCCATGGCCAAAAAAACAGTTGGGAACCATTGGTATAGACCTTATTCATAGCAGTGCCATGACAGGTATGAATGCGAGACTGTGTGTTTTCAGTGGCATCCGCTGTAAAAAGCTGTATAAAGCTCCTAGATCACTTTTAATTTTCCACAGCTTATGTTGTCTGGAGTTGTTGTTTTTTTTTTTTTTTCTACTGAAATTTCTTGGAAAGATATTTTTGCAGTGTTTCATTAGCAGAACAATACAAAAACACATTAAATAACAGAACAACCCACTGAAGAGATGTATGCGTATCCCTCACAGCCTTGCTTTCAAAGATGGTGCTGCTGTGAATAAAGTCTATTAGCCTGTGCTGTCACTCCTGCACATGTCTCAGGATGGGTCATGAACAAAGGCGGATTTTACCTCGGGAGTCGGGATAGGGTCAACACCGCTGCTCATTTCCCATGTTATACCAGGCTACCAGCTAAACTTTTGGCCTCAGTTTAAGACATATTAAACAATTTTCAGCTTAAAACTCACTTTCTGGCACCAGTGAGTGTTTGAAATAACTTCCTTGAGATGCAACTGAATAGGTATGTGTTGCAGTGCAACTGAATAGGTACGTGTTCTCTTTTTATGTGAAATGCTAAATATCAGTTTGATTCAGCAAGATTGATGAGCACTCCTGACACAAATTAATAAATTATTGTCACTGTAACATTTTTACAGTAAAATTTGTAAAACATTTGTCAAATATCGATGCTGGAAGTCTTTAAGTAAAGACTAAACATTTGCTTCTGTTGCTCATTTTGCGAGCTAGTTTTCAGTCAGCTGGTGAAATAGTGGGGTTTTGTGACGTTGTTCTATGGAGGCATGTTAAGAGCGGGTTTTAGAGTAGAGCTTCGGGGCTACTGTTTAATATACTGTTTACTCCAGTGCCTTTTTCTACACGTTCATCAAACAGCTGTGGTAAGTCGGATCAGTCTACAAACACGGTGAGTCATGTCATCCTCTCCTTCTATTGTTACTTGCTCTGCCTGCATGCATAGTATAGCTTTCTCTGTCAGCGACAAAGGATTTACATATCATAAATGTAGGGAAATAGTCTGGCTGACAGAGAAAATCTCAGAATTAGAGACACGCATCCAAACTTTAATCGAGGATAGTAAGAATGCAAGGGCTTTAGATACTGTTTTGGATGCGACTAGCTTAGTGAACTCTGTACATTGTTCGGTTCCGGCTGTAGAGCCCGTGCAGCAGGGCAATTGGGTAACGTTGAGGCAGCATAGTCGCGGGAAACACCACTCTTCCGTTCCAATACAGGTTCTCCCCACTCAGTGACGCACCCACTGAGAATCCTGTTGAAAGTGCCAATTTACTTAAGATGGATAACGACACCATTTTCTTTAAGAGCTGCTGTGCAGCCAAAATTATATACAGTTATCACTGTAAAGCTGCTCACAATCTACATTGTTAAAAGCGCTATATAAATAAAGGTGATTTGACTTGACTTGACTTACTGGCCCGACAATGCAAACCCAACTTGATTTTGGCCTCGGTGCTTGAGGCCCGATGCTATTGGCCCCGCCTGGCACGTTGTTAGCCCTGGCTTGCACTGGCCCGACAGTGGAAAAGCATATAATATGTTGTTGTCCTGCTGTCAAAGAGGTCCACTGACGGCATCCCGTATCCCTCCCAAATTGATCAAACCATCGCTCTATGGAGACACCAATCCACTGACCTCAGGCTGCAGTGAGAACAACGCTCTTGCTCTGACCAGGAATAAGCATTGCTCTAACTGACAAGAGGTGTCTGTTTGCCCAAAGCAACAATGCTTGTGTCTGCTGAAGGCATGGCTGAGATCTTGTTTCCCCCAATGATTGATGAGAAACATTAATGTGGTATTGTCAGTTTCACTAGTACCTGTCTCCCTGATAGTCCCTGCCTGAAATGCTTCAGGGTAAAAATTACCACCCATAACTCCAACAGACTAATGTGACATCCCCTCAGCCATGAACTGTATGCCACAATTCTGCCACAGTTCTGTCAGGGAAGCATCTGTGGTATCCACTTCTCTGCATGTGGGAGGCGGCCTCTATACACTCAACCTGCCAGGTAAACCGCGGCTGTGAACTGCTGACAATCACTTGGCTATTAACCAGTATTGAAATGGCTGCAGGTGTAACAGCAGCAGATAAACAGTAGATAAACAGTAGTAAACAGTTCAGTCATGGGAATTTGATAAAGGGTTTCTGGGAACTTGAAACCTTGCTTCTGCCTTCTGTTCACTGTGAGAGTAGCTCCTTAGTGATCTGGAATCACACTGATTGATGAGGAACAAGACAGCTTTTCTGCAGATTCACTTTCAGCCCTCAGGCTGCAATGTGCTTCAGTAGGCGCAGTGTGTTGTTGGCTGCCTGTTGCTGTGTAAAATCAACAGGCTGTCTCGCTGCAATGGTTCCAATGCTACCTGGGCACATGTATTAGAAGGGACAAGTAACAAGAATCGCCACTTGACAGGGAGGACCCACTGTTATTACAGCAAACACACAATACTCTGGTAAACCAGTGAGCGTTTTTTAGATAAGGCCTAGAAATCACATACAAACACCACTAGACCCAGTAAAATGGTAATGAGAACCCTGGTTAACTAATGAAAGACAAGAGACCCTGGATAACCAATGTATCATGTTTTGTAAGATTATAGTAACTCGAGACACAGTTCACAAGTTCACACTTAATGCTGAAAAACTGCCGAGGACAGTCTAGGTGAGTCGGCTATGTATAGGTCTCTTCTCGTGTTGATTGGATAGATCATTTAAATGTGTTCCTCCCAAACTTTGTTAATAAAACATCAATTATTGCGGGGAGCTATTGCCAGCCCAACAAACTGTGCACGTTCGAGCAAGGTAATTTTGTGAGAATGACAAAGCAGACCATGATAAACAGTATGATAAACCAGTGTTTCTCGACCCTGTTCCTGGAGGCAGACCAACAGCACACATTTTCAAACTCTTCCTAATCAAACACAAACTCAACAGCTTATTAGCAGAGACTCCAAGACCAGAAAATAAGGGTCAGATAGGGGAGACATCCAAAATGTGCATGGTGTGCCCCCAGGAACAGGGTTGGGAAATGCTGTGATAAACAGTAGCATATATGTCATTAGTCAGAGTCACATGTGACTGGATCAACATGAGATTCTCAGTATCGTACGCGAGTGCACAATTTTTCCAGTATGATTAACCATCACTGGCATTCTGGAACAATGAAATAGAAGTGTACTTCTCAAAAACACATGTCATTCAAAACAGGTTTCTACAGGTTTCCACAGCATTTTTGTTGTTGTTTTACCACACCTTTGATGGTTGGATTGACTTATACAGAAGGATGGGTTTTCAGTATTATGAAACTGCTTGCAAAATCCTTCATCACCTTTTAGAACTGTTAATGTCATCAAAACATTGTAAATCACTGCATTACCTATAAAGATCAGAACTGCAAGTACAGCTATCCAGGCTGCAACAGGTCCCATCTGAGCCATCCGAGCCATCTTGACATGGCAGTTGGGAGCTATAGAGCAGTCGCACACTGTGACCGACAGGTTATGGATGGAGTAAAATCCCTGCTGGTCTGATATTTTGATCTGGAGCTGGTGATGACCTGAATACACACTGTGTTCTTTTACAAGATTCACCGTTGTGCCTTCAAGAGAAAAAGATGAGTGTTAGTATTACTACTAAGTAGAGATACAGAAACATAACCTCAAGGAGGTGATGGAATAGCACTGTCTTTCTAAGAGATCTCTGGCATTATTTGCCTAGAGTCAACATAACTTATTGTACTTCTGTGATGTGTTTTCCGGTTGAAACAGGATATTCAGTGAGGGATGAGTGGGCTGAGTGAAGTAGAAGGTGGCATTACCATAGACTGGTTCAACCCTCCATTTGTCCTTAACATTTCCTAAAAGCTCGTAGTAGAAAGGTGAACTGTATGGAGGAAGGTCTAGGTCTACAGCAGTGATGCTGGCCATTGTGGGCTTTGTATCCAGGCACATGTTGACTGTGTTCACTTCCAGCATTGGTGCGTTATCATTTTGATCATTCAGGTGAATAAATAGAGTTCCAGTGCCTGTCAGCGGTGGGAAACCTGCCAGTCAGAGACATGGAGTAAACAGAAATTCAGTTGAAGTATAAAACATGATAATGTCATTCATGATCATTCATGAGGTTGCAAGGTTAATGGTGTATTTAATGAGGCTTATTTCTTCATTATGATAAAAGGAGACTTGTATCACCCCAACATTTCTGACACACTGACTGCTACAGAATGTCCTGCCTAAGTCTGGTTACACAAGACTAACTTGGATAGCTAATTTTTACATGCATTTTCCACTAGACAAATGTTAATGTTGGACCCTGTGTGCATTTCTCTCAAATTAAATTAATTTGTAAATAAAATAAAATTACTTCTTTGTCCAGGTATACTTCAAAATAAGAGAATATCTATAATAGTTATAAGTATACTACTGTTTGAAAGTTTTGTGGTCGGTAAGATTTCTTGGTAGCACTTTATTTTACAGTCCTGTTTCCCATGTACATACTATGCACTTATTATAGTAATTGCAATAACTAGGTAATAACGAGGTACTAACCCTGAATCTACCAGTAAACCTAACCTTAACCCATGTAGTTCCCTTATATTACCAGCACTTTCTTAGGTAACTACATTGTAAGTACACGTAAGAGCATGTACTGTAAAATAAAGTGCAACCAATTTCTCTTAAGTCTGTTATGCTCACCAAGGCTGCGTTTATTCGATCAGAAATACAGTAAAAGCAGTAGTATTGTGAAATATTATTGCAATTTACAAGCTGAATTTTCAGCATTATTACTCCAGTCTTCAGTGTCACATGATCCTTCATCATTCTAATATGCTGATTTGCTGCTCACGAAACATTTCTTATTATTATCAATGTTGAAATCAGTTGTGCTGATTCATATTTTTGTGGAAACCATAATACATTTTCAGGATTCTTGGATGAAAAGTTCAAAAGAACAGCATTTATTGAAATAGAAATATTTTGTAACATAAATGTTTTTAATGTTACTTTTCATCAATTTATAAAAGTACTAATTTCTTTTTTAAAAAATCTTATTGACCCCCAGAATAGTGAATGGTAGTGTCTTACCATCATCCACAGCATATAGGGTTGCTCTATAGGTGCTGTTTATCACAAATGGTGACTCTCTGTCCAGAATTTTATTCGTGGATACTTGTCCAGTCTTTGCATCAACAGTTATCCATCTAGCAATATCTTCACCTTTAACAAATCTGAGAATCGGAGAAACACAAGATGAATTCACCTTTGTTTATATGTGATCCTGTTCCTCAAATAAACTACAGTGGCATTAGTTTTACACATAATATAGCTTCTCTTACTTAAATGTGTTTATATGGCTTCCATCCATGTCTTTAGCAGTGAAGGTTGTTAGACTTGTTCCTACATCTATGTTTTCCATTACAGAAACATTTTTAACAGGAGGTATAAATACTGGAGGGTCATTGACATCTTCAACATAAATGGTCACTGGAATGGTATTATAGAGGTTTGCATCACTCATGCCAGAGTTTTTGGGCATTTTGTCGAGCTTCCACAAGGCATCCTGTACTTGCTTTTTGACCTTACATGAGAAGTAAGGAATTTCGTTCTGCACACTGATGGATAGATTTTGGTATGTTTGCTCCTCGTAGTCCAGTTGCTGGGTGTTTGGAATGAGCCGAAAAGTAAAGAGAGTTTAGAGAAGTGTCAACATGAATGTATACATACATATTTTTGTATATTTTCTACGTCAAAATGGCTCCTATCCCCAGCATAACATGCAGAATCAACAATATAAAAACAAGGCATTTCAGTGCAAACTCTGATTCTGGTGCTATCAAAACATTTTTTCTCTTTGAGCATCACAACCAGCCCAAACCAGCAACACTGACTCAACCTTTGGGCAGGTTGGCTTACACAACAAAATGTCAACCATCTGCCTACCTTAACAACTGTTAAAATCCCTTCATTTGTAACAGGGTCTGTTTCAATTTTGAACTGCTCTTTTTTATCTCCGTAGATAGTGTATTTGGCTTTCCAGGCTTTTGAACCACGGCTGTCTTTGTCTGTTACTTGCAGTCGCAGAACTTCAACCCCAGTTTCTCGCTCCTTGACCTTCCCAGGTCCCTGAAACATAAGTCAAATATTTTGTTGGGTTTTATAGGACAATATGTCTAATTTGCTATTAAAAAAACAATAACCAAGTATATCACAAGCATTAAAACTTGGAATCTTTCAGTCCACCATGAAACCTACTGTTTTGCCGGAGAACTCTGGAAGATTGTTGTTATTGTCCGAAATATTGATTACCAGTGTACTTGTACTTGAGAGCTGTATTTTTTCCCCTTTGTCCTTAGCTTCAACCAAAATTGTATATTTCTGAGCTTTCTGGGAAAGATCAATTAATAAATTTTAATATTTATAATATTTATAAAGCACAAAAAGCAATGCATGTTATCTGAATGGTATAACAGGTAAAGGTACAAAAATAGTTGAATATTACCAATGAAAGAAATTAGGTTCATACCTCATAGTCCAAACACCCCCTAAAATAAACTGTCCCGGATTCTTTTTGCTGCTGAATATAGAATTCAACATTATCTGTTTTTGGTGTGACAGACTTGATTGTGAAATCAAATGTTCCATTGTTTGTACTTGAATCATCTTCATCAAATGCCAGTACTGTCAGTACTTCTTTACCTAGACAAATATTAAGAAAAGTGTTACATGAATGTTTCATTCAAAGTACTGTAATTTCTTTTCCCTCAAAGTGTTTATTCAATATTTAAGAATGCTTCGTCCAGTCTTTATTTATTCACCTTCATGTTGTTTCAAACCTGTATGCTGTTATTATTTCTGTGGAATAAAAAAGTATATTATATCTTAACTTAGAGTCCTATCTGTTTAGTTACCATGGTCATTTTACTTAGGTCAAGAATTAAAGTTTAATACAACTCCAAAGGCTGTCAAGTACAAAAGATCACCATGAAAATATCAGTTGTAACATGAAGCCCCGCAAAATATATGCGGACAAAAATATAAATATTGTGATTAAGAATTAGTTCCCATGAATTAAGAATTTTGTGGCCACGATTTACTCATTTGTTCACTCATTTTAGTTCAAACATGACCATGTTGAACTAATTTGTTCTCTTGTTTTGATTTAACTAAAACAAGTGAATGAATTATTACAATGTGGCCACAATTTAGTAAAACAAGGAAACAAATTATTATATTGTGTGCACGATTTACTTAAAACAAGGACGAAACGAATTAGTTAAACGTGCTGACATATTAGTAAGTAGTGGGAACAAATTGTTAATTTGAGGCCACAATATACATATTTTTTTCCCCCACATGTCATGTGTGGGTCTCTGTATTGGTACGATTTGTGCTCTATATTCTAATTCTTCATGAAGTAGCTGGATGTGAGAAACAGGCCAAATTAAGTTGTTTATTCATTGAAAATTGTCCTCTCATAATTAATATTAACTTTGGTTGTATGGAAAAGAGCTGTGTATAGTGTGTAATAATTGTAAATAATCAAAAATGTTTGCTTCTGTGTTATGAGAAAAAATAACAACATAGTGGTCTGCAACAGCATGAGGGGGAGTATAATGACAGAATGTCCTGTTTTTGGTGAACTAATCATTTAATTTTACAATCTGGGTTACCTTGATCATGTGACTCATCCACAGTCACTTGATAGTCTGACTTCTGAAATTCTGGGGCATGATCATTTATGTCCAATATTTTAATCTCAACCCCGAGCCTTGTATGCACTGCTTGGGTGGATTCATTTATTGCTTCAAATTTCAACTGTAATTGAGTCCAGTGAATGTCAGTATACAAGCCTTCTTTGCAGTGTATTTAAATGAATTTCAATGCCATTATGCAATGGGTGGTTTGTTTTTCAGGGAGTACTTACATTGAGAATTTTAAGACCTTGTGAATTTTCATAGTCCACCTTTCTCAATACTGAAACATAACCTTGATTATCAATCTTGAGAACATCAATTGGCTCTTTATCCACACCCTGACCATGTAGCTCGAATCTTACTAAATAAGACTTTTCAAGTTCAATCTGAAACACAAACAACATACACACTGAAATGTTCACATGATCATGATAATCTAGTACTTATACATATGTAATGTGAAAGATGCTATACAAATAAATAGGGCTGTCAAAAGTACTGACTTCAGTAAAAATGTGATGACACCAGCATTTCCCCCTAACATTTTGAGTGCTGATTAAACATAGTTTCAGATTAAACATATTGCTAATGTAGACAATTACAGTAACTGTCTACATTATAAATTAATATTAATGAATATGATTTGGTTAGTTAAAATGATTTGAATTGAAATCAAAATTCAGGGCTTGACTTTTTACAACCCTACAAATAAAATGGAATTGAATGACATAACAGGTAACTGTTTCAAATGCCTCTCACCTGGCCTATTTTATATGGAAATGGACCAGGGCTTTCTTCCTCAATAGTAAAAGAATCAATGATCCATGCACGCTTCTGTCGTATCCTTCCACTGTCAGCCAACACACACACTGTCCAGGCAAACTGAGTTAAAAAGAAGTCATCATAAGTAATGTTATGAAAATTGTGTTATAAAGGTTATGTCAGTGCATAAATTTCATGAATTCTGGCCAAAACACATCCTATTTTACCTAAATTTTCATTACCTTCAGTGCTTGGTAGATTGCTTCCAAATTGTAGTCCAATACTGAATACAAATTACATGACAAAAATTGTAGTCAGTAACGTAATCTATTACACATTTTAGGTAATATAATCGGACTACTTTTTGATTACTTTTAGATTACTTTTGACGTAACTCGTTTATCATATTGATTTGAATAGTGCAATCTTGTGCCACATTGATAAAAAAAAAAAAAAAAAAAAAAAAAAAAAAGTGTTTGCCTTTATTGTGACAGGACAGTAAGTTGACAGGAAGGGAAGTTGGAGAGAGAGAGGGGGACGGGATCGGAAAAGGTCCACACTTGCCGGGACTCAAACTCGGGACTCCCAAAGCACACCTGCGCTATATGTCGGCGTGCTGCCCACGAGACTATTGCCGCCAAGAATAAATGATGTTGCATAAAGGATTCTTCATTTTTCATGTCAAGGTGAAAGTCGCTTCATTGTGGCAGAGATATTATTTATAATGCCACTTCATTTGTTTTTTCAATGGTATAATGTGGAATGATTAACTACTGTATTTCATCTAATTTTATTTTGATCATGGCATGAAATCACATTGACAGGTCACTTAACAGAATTCCACATATCTGCAGTTCAGCGGCCCAAAATAAGTTACAAATAAAAGTTTAACGTCTGTCAATGAGATCAAAGACAAATTAGTTACTGCTGTTACTGTTGATGACAAAACTTAATTTTAGGACCACTGCCAAATGAATAGGTGCTTTCCAACAACAATATGTGAATGACTGTATTTTCTGGCCAGCATTCACATAGTAAATCAAACTTTCTGTGATGTTTCCTTTTCTAACAATGCTTGAGGACATATACGCTTGAAAAACCACATCATATATTCCCTTAAATGACGTCAAACCCTGAAAAATGAATGATGATGATACAAGATGATAGGATGATACACAAGCTCACAACTGTACAGATTATATAGAACACTATATATAATTAGATATCGCCAATGCACATTTAACTGAATTCACATAATTATTAATTGGTTCTACTAATAAGCATATTTGGGAGTATACCTACACTGTAAAAAAAAATGCCTGTAAAATTTACGGTAAAAAAAAGTAGTTGTGGTTGCCAGAACTTTACCATAAAAAACATGGTAGCAACGTTTTAGGTTTTACGGGACAGCACTTGTTTACTGTCTATTTTACAGTTCAAAAGTGTATAATTTGAAGGTTTATATTGTAATAATTACGGTTCATAACTGTTTATTTTACACACCGTAAAAAAATTCTGTTAAATTTTCGGTAAAGAAACGTATTTCATTAACTGATATAATGTTAATTTACCAACCTATTGAAGTTCTAATATCTGTTTTGTACCTTTAATACACTGACAACCTCCAAACACAGTGGTGATGAGAGTCACATAATGAATCAAAGCTCATCACAAGCAGCTTTTCCACCAGCTGAAAAGAACAATACTAATATTCTCATTCACTCAAACACTAAACACCATCATGGTAACACTCATGAAATTTAAAAAATTCAATAAACATTAATTTAACAAAATTAGATGTAACATAAAACCCTAATGTACATAACTGATTAGAAAAAACTAAGAAGAAACTGAGGTCAGTCATGACGACTCTTGGAGTGGATTAAATTCAACCAGCATGTATTGGCATGGGGCATGAAGTATACATGGCTTGATTTTGGCGTACGAGATCTGCTGCTGCTGCTGCTGAGCAAATACAATAATTTGTTCAGCTTAGTCAAATATAACAAACAAAGAAAAGGCTGCTGCAAGAATGGTAGAACCCCCGTAGCAGATCTCTACAGGTGGCGCTGAGGAGGAGGAGGAGGAGGGATCACAGAGCTTTCACATTGCGCAGCTTGTCGATCGCAGGCTAGGGTACGATATATATGGTTGCGTGGATTTAGAAATACTTCTGATTGGCTGGTGCCACAGCATAGAAAGAACCAATCAGCGTTCGTTTAGAGTTTAATGCCTGAACTCTGTATTTATTTCAACGAAAATACATCAAATGTTAAGTGTCATGCAGGGAATTGTGGGAATGTCAATTTACGTTTTTTCACTGTAAATTATACAATGACGTTATTTTTCACTTCCAAAAACTGTAAATTCGATCTATTACAGTTATTCACCGTATATAGTATGGAAACTTTCTGTAAACCAATTAACTGTTTTTCACTGTAGCATTTTTACAGTCTTTTACCTTAAAAATCACGATCATGTTTTACAGTGTAAAGGCATGAGCTTACAATGCAAACAGTTCTTAAAGTGCATGCTAATGTGTCATGTGTCAAAGACTTACAGGAATGAAAGCCACTTCCATACACACCCCATAGTGGTAACAAGTATCCAAGTCAACAGAACTTAAATAAGTATACCCTACATGACACATATAAAATAATCACATCAACTAATCATTCACTGGAAACCAAACATTCTATAGCTCATCGTACATAAACCTGGATTTTACCTGGCTTTATACATTGCGATAGACTTCCCGCAACATAAACACCTACTGTTGTCTAGAAATATGAGCAGAGAAACATGAGCTGGCGTGACTGACCACCTGTATGGCTGTATCACATCACACAGGCCTTGAACTCACCAGCACCACGAGCAACCTGACAGGAAGGGTCTTCATGTTGAAGCATCTGATACGCTGTGATCCTCAAGCAGTCCAGAGCGAATGAGTCTGAGCTTCCCTCTTTCTCATAGAGAAATAATATTCCAGGCAGCTCATATAACAGATGGAAGAGGGGAGGGGATATTCAAATCAGGGTGGCAGAAACTGCAGGGTCAGTGTTATTTTAGTATCGTTGATATACTATTATAGTTTTAGTTCATATTTTGAATTATTTTGTTGTGTGTGTATTTATATGTATAGTTGTTGTTTTTTTTTTATTATGTTTCAGTTTTTTGTTTAGTTTTTATTTTAGTACTTTTATTTAAATTAATCCAAAAAAATAAATATTGGTTTGGCAACGAGCTGAAATAAGATAACTTTAATTGTTTTTTCTATATTTATTTTACTTCAATTAATGATTTAGTTAACAATAACCCTGGCTGGGGTAAAGAAAAAAAGAGACTTCAAAAATTGCTGAATTTGGAAACGCATACTAGTATACAGTATAATACTCATAGTTAATAGTTGTGTGCTAGTACGAGGTTCTGAATTTAGCAAATGTTTTGTACTTTATACCTTTTTTGGAAAAGCATGAATAATGATTTCAAAATGAAGAGTAAATTCTACCAAATAAAAGAAAAAATATTTGTCATACTGATTATCCAATATGGAGCCCCGCACTTGACATACAGAAATAGACATAGAAATAGAAAATAGAAAATAGAATAGAAAAATAGAAAAATAGAAAAATAGATATCATGGCCATGAATTAAGAATTCATTCCCTCATTTCAGTTGAGTCGTGTTCACATAATTTGTTCCCTCTTTTAATTTAGTAAAAAAAACAAACAAACAAACAAAAAAACCCAACAATGGCCACGGTTTAGTACTAATTCATGGTTTTTGTACTAATTAGTACAATGTGGTGAATGAAAAAGTCATTACGGATTCCTAATCATGCTCCGTAATCCAACAGCAATCATATCAACAGTAACATTGAACTCAATTACTAAAGCATGCATGTGTTTTACTTTTTGAATGCCTTTATTAGTTTTAAAATTTAAAAAAAATACCAATTTGTTACAGCCAGATTTCTTAGTTTTTCTCAGTTTATATTTATGGTTTGGTTCAAACCTTACATTTTAATTTAATATGAATCAAATATATTTATCTTCCCACAGAGGTGGTACGGAGGTCTTTCTTAATTTCACCATGAACAAAAGCTAAATTATAATATGAAAGTAGACTTTTCACACTTACGTGGAAATTGAATATAGTGTCATGCATTTCAGTTCCCTTTCACGCAATTCGAGCTGCGTCGAAACGCTGTGGGAATGCTTCTGCGTGATTGCGTCGTGAAGCACATATGAAATCAGTCCAATGGAGTGACGGAACATCTTAGGCGGGTGACATCACTGACCAGGAAACTATAAAGCCTACCCGAGAACAAACACATTCAGCTTCTGTGCCTTCAGCAAGCGCTATGTGTGAAATTATCTCTGTCTATTTATTGTTGTTTGTCACAAGCATATACTGTATATTTCAGACAGTATTATAATGGTGAGCAAACAGCTTTTTGAATCGTGTGTGTCCCTCCCTGCCCTCGCTACATAATGAGCAGTTGAATAAACACCTGACAGTCTTCATTCATAAAATTCCTGACGTGTAAGAATGCACTATCGGGCGTTTCATAGCCCCACTCCTGTTGACTTTCCTCTCGAGGGAAGAAAGTCTTGCATTGGCTCGAATCTCGTGTTTGCCGAGGCAGCGCGTAGACTATCAAACAGATTGTGTCACAAATCAGGTCCGAGGACTGGTTTGTCATGATAGATCTAAAGGACGCATACTTCCACGTGTCCATCCTCCCACAACACAGGAAGTTTCTGAGGTTCGCTTTCGGGGTCGAAGCGTACCAATATCGAGTTCTTCCTTTCGGCCTAGCTTTGTCACCCCGCACTTTCACGAAATGTGTACAGGCAGCTTTGACGCCCCTGCGTATGCGGGGCATTCGTATTCTAAACTACATCGACAACTGGTTGATTTTAGCTCATTCAGAGCAGATGGCGGTTCAACATCGAGATGTTGTTCTCGCACACATGAGGAAGTTGGGGTTGACGCCGAACGCAAAGCAAAAAAAGTGTTCTTTCTCCAGCACAGAGTACCACTTATCTGGGCATAGTATGGGATTCGATAGCAATGCAGGCATGTCTGTCACCTGCCCGTGTAACATCGATTCTCTCAGCCGTGACAGAGATGAAGCTAGGCCAGTCACTCACTGTCAAACAGTTTCAGAGGCTGTTGGGCCTTATGGCAGCAACGTCCAACGCGATACCTTTTGGCCTGCTGAACATGAGACCATTACAGTAGTGGCTCAAAACCAAGGGGTTCTCTCCGAGGGGGAATCCGTTTCGTATGATTGGCATTTGCGGTGATGCCTTCATGCCTTAGTCACATGGAAAAACCTTGGTTTCTTTCCCAGGGACCTGTGTTGAGAGCTCTTGGTCATCACGTCATGAGTGGTCGCTCTGCTCAGGGTCTGTGGCAGGACCATCATCTCACCTGGCACATAAATCGCTTAGAGATGTTGGCGGTGTTTCAGGCTCTGAAACACTTCCTTCCAGACCTCGGAGGCCATCATGTACTTGTTTGTTCCAACAACACATCGGTGGTCTCATATATAAATCATCAGGGGGGTCTGAGGTCACGCCCGTTATACAAACTGGCTCATCAGATTCTCCTGTGGGCCCAAGGGAAACTGTGTTCCATCAAGGCGGTTTACATCCCAGGGTACCTAAACCAGGGAGCAGACATCCTGTTGAGACAGGGGCTGAGGCCCGGGGAATGGAGACTTCAATCCATCTCCAATGGAGATTCCGATCAGGAAGGACCTTCTCTCTCAGGCGAACGGGTTGATCCTTTACCCTCGCCTGGAGTTGTGGAAACTGTGGGTCTGGCCTCTGAGGGGGCCCAGTTCATAAGTTCAGGTCTCTCATCTGAGGTTGATCTCAGATCTCATCCTTCGAGCCTATCGAAAAAGTTTCTGAGAAGTTTCTCACTTTTAAGACTATCTTTCTGCTTGCCATTTTGTCTCTCAAGAGAATTGGAGACATTCAAGCCCTCTAGGTATCCCCCTCATGCCTGGAATTTGCGCCTGGTATGGTAAAGGCTTTTCTTCACCCTAGGCCGGGTTATGTTCCAAAGGTTCCTACTAATGCTGTAAGACCCATCATACTGCAGGCCTTCTGTCCTCCTCCCTTCCGGATGTCAGACCAGGAGAAACTGAATCTGCTCTGCCTTGTGAGGGCATTAGATGTGTATGTCCACAGAGCTGCCCTGTGGAGAAAGTCAGAACAGCTGTTCATTTGTTTCTAGTCACCTAGGAAAGGTTACCCTGCATCTAAGGAGAAGATGAGCAAGTGGGTGGTCGAGGCCATTTCATTTGCTTATGAGTCGGCTGGTCAGCCTTCACCTTTGGCTGTACGAGCTCACTCGACTAGGAGTATGGCCACTTCTAAAATGTTATTGTCAGGAGTTTCTCTCCAAGATGTATGTGATGCGGCAGGCTGGTCCTCGCCGCATACATTTGTGAGGTTCTATGAACTTGACCTCGGCTCCAGTCCAGGGGCACAGGTGTTATCGTCTTAGTGTGCGCACCAATTTCACACGGACGGTCACTTCCTCGTATGGCAACGTGAGTGTTAGCGTTCCCACAGCGTTTCGACGCAGCTCGAGTTCCCATAAAAGGGAACGTCTCGGTTACATATGTAACCTTAGTTCCCTGAGTAGGGAACGAGATGCTGCGTCGCCCTGCCATACTCCTGGCATGCCCGTGAGCGACTTGCTTCAGGTATTTCAGAAGCTGAATGTGTTTGTTCTCAGGTAGGCTTTATAGTTTCCTGGTCAGTGACGTCACCTGCCTATGACGTTTCGTCACTCATTGGACTGATTTCATACGTGCTTCACGACGCAATCATGCAGAGGCATTCCCACAGCGTTTCGACGCAGCATCTCATTCCCTACTCAGGGAACTAAGGTTACATACGTAACCGAGACGTTTACTTACCATAAATAATGACAAGCTCGAAAGACCTTAATGTTTATTATGATGTCTTTTTAAGATAAGCATCATAATCATATTAAAAAAAAGCACCAGATAAATTAATAAAACCCACAACAGTCATTAAAGCTAGTCAGCATGTGTTCTGCACATCAACACTCTGGTGTCAAGCAAAAATACTATTTTAACAAAACTGAATAAGACAGGTTTAAACCGGAAACTGACCTTTTTTTTTACACACTTCTGCACATTTATCTAATTAAATACTGTTGTAATATACTAATAAAAAAAATATTAGAATATAAATTAAGCACATAAACATAAAAACTATACATAAACATATAAATTATAAAACTTTATAATATTACTTTAAACTTTATAAATGATAATATTATCACATTAATTTTTACAGTACAATATTAAATTTACAACAGTACAATTGTAATTTACAATAGTAATGTATCTGTCTCAATTTTTTTATAATTCAAGTTAAAACTAATAAAAACAATTATTATTGTTGTTGTTGTCCATTATTATTCAATTTTATTGGGTTCCTAAAAACATAAGCATTAATATAATGTGGATTGAGTCATTAGCATGTGTTCTGCACATCAACACTCTGGTGTCAAGCAAAAATACTATTTTAACAGAACTGAATAAGACAGGTTTAAACCGGAAACTGACTTTTTTTTACTCACTTCTGGTTTAAAGTTCACTCTTGATTATTAAAAAAAAAAAAAAAAAAAAAAAAAAAAAAAAGTTTTATCATTTATATGTTTATGTATAGTTTTTATGTTTATGTGCTTAATTTATATTCTAATATTTTTTATTAGTATATCACAACAGTATTTAATTAGATAAATGCGCAGTTGTTACCTTCAGGAGCCACTTAATTAGACTTCTTTGGCAACATTGTTGAACAGTAAATGATGAAAAATATCTGACTCAAAACACACCTACTTTCCAATGAAGGGAAGTCAATGTTATCAGCAGGCTTTATCAGACTCCCTATTTCACGATAACATCACTGCATGGTTCCTGAGCACAGAACAGGCCTGGCAAGTTAGCACACACTAAGGGAGTCTATGTTTAGTCTATTATTTGTATTTTACACATTTTTGACTAAGCAGTCCTTATTTGATCCCCAACATTGGATATTGGTAGGACATTAGGAAAAGTACACTGTACAAAAACTGTGTGATATTAAGTATGTTAGTTGCTGTTTTCCTCATTTGTTTCTGTTTTTGAATTGATTTTTGCTTAAGCTGCCAAAAAGTTCTATGCGTTTCCCAGCAAGACATTTTTGCTATGTAACATGTATAGAAATAATTCTATACATGTATTTTCATTCAATTTAATTTACATTTTCCACAGCAGACAAGTCATTTCACAGGCAGTGTCATTGGCCAATCACACACAGAAGGGTAAAATTTCAAAATGCATGTCTGACTAACATGAAAAAATCGACAGCACTTGAATGTGTTGAAATAAATGATGCATTGTTGTGGGGTCAGCGGTAGGGAAGGGCTTCTTAAGAGGTAACCATTAAGTATGCATCATTTGTAAAGCATTTGGGAATTTGTGCGGCAGTTTCTATTTACATTCACATTCACATAATTTTCCAGCATTGTTGTGAACAAAAGTTTACAGCATTTCATCAGTATTCAAATGAAATAAACTCTTGAATTTGACATGTTAAAAGCTTGAGGGTTTGAACTTTTGTTAAGAATTTTAGACATAAATATTACGATTGTAGCTTTTAGTGTAAAGAAAAAAAAAAAAATCACATTAATTTTTACAGTACAATATTAAATTTACAACAGTACAATTGTAATTTACAATAGTAATGTATCTGTTTCAATTTTTATAATTAAAGTTAAAACTAATAATAACAATTATTATTGTTGTTGTTGTTGTTGTTGTTGTCCATTATTATTACATTTTATTGGGTTCCTAAAAACACCAGCATTAATGTAATGTGGATTGAGACACTATCACAACTAAAGAGTGGCTTGAGTCCATTTTAAAGTCCAGCTACAAAGTTAAATACTTATCATGTCACAGTTCAAATTGCAATATATGACAAAATAATTCAAAATAATCAAAATAAAACACTTACTAAAAATAAATATTTTATGTTTACTTGAATATCATATGATCATTAACCAACAACGGAGAACTGTGAAAATGTGAATGTGTTGTTAAATTATTGAAATAATAACTTATAATCTCAGGGACTACTTCAAGTAACTATTTTACATCTAAGTTGTTATGCTGACAGTTTAGGAATTGTTTGAAACTTCAGAAGCGAAGACCAGGGGCCCGTTTCAATAAGGAGGTTCAACCAACTCTGAGTTAAAACTTGAACTCTGAGTTGACTTACTCTGAGATGGGAAACTCTGAGTTTTCGGTTTCAGAACAGCTGAATTGAGTTAGTTCAGTCAACTCTGAGTAGGTTGACTCTGAGTTAAGCACGTGCACCACAACTATGAAAAGCCATGATCAATGGAGCTCCGATATTACGATTCACCATGGCAACAGCACCTGACAAAAAGATGTCTGCATACTTCAGAGTCAATACAAGTTTAATTCTTATCACTGTTATAATATCAGAGGTGGAAACTGGCAGAACGGTAGGTTATTGAACTAATAGGCTATTCATTTTCATGGTATCCCACGGGCAAAAAAAATATAAAATAATAATAATTTAAGTGCATTTTTCTTATTTTGCAAATTCTTTGCAATAAGTGTAAATAGTAATTAGATGTTATTTATACTTTATACTGACAGATACATACTATTTGCACCTCAGTATTGTTGTACATTAACAGGATGCAATAAGAGTGTAAATGATTATATTTATTAAAATTATAAATAGACTACTTTTATCATTATTAAACACTCGTTAGGCACTTTACTTCCACTTTTAGAACATTTTCTTCATTTTTATTGAAAATAAATGCCTTTCTCATGTGATATGTGATGGGAAAAGGGAGAAGAGTGAGCTCGGCAAAAACCAGACTCGAACCCAGTCAATCACATCACAAGCAAGTTCTCTGCGCCCCATGCTTTATTGCCTACACCACTGAAGCCATTAATCATGCTCCTAATTTTTAACCTTGTGTGACACTGGAGGGCGGAGCTACTGTAAATTCGCACTTAGTAATAGACACTCCGAATAATCTTGTTTTTCGTTTGCATTAAGATTATTTTTATAACCACACTGGCAGATAATTTTACTTAAGTAAAATGCACTTAATTTAGATCTTATATAGAAAATCCATCTTGATTTAAGAATTTTTAGATATTTACTTTAAATAATACAAAAATACTCTGTAAGAAAAACATTTTTGCAGCGTGAATGAATGAATGAGATATTTAAACATCGCTTTTGCTTTAAAAAGGGGGAGGAGACCAAAAGAAACTGGGTTTACCGAAGAAAACCTGCTCCCGACCAGGTTAGGTTCACAGAGTGAGTTACCATGGTAACTGACTCTGAGTATAAGTTACCTCCGTTTTAGAAACGGGCTTGACTTACCCTGCTTTCTCGGGTTTGACATACCTCCCATTCTGAAACGGAAAACCTAGAGTTTCCCTCATTTCAGGGTTAACATACTCAGAGTTTTCACTTAACCTCCCTTCTGAAATGGGTCCCAGGAGACTTGGGTGTCTCTTCAGCAAGTATTTTTTATTGAGAATGCGCTGTTGGTCACTGCAGTCATCAAGTCCAACTAAGGCAATGATACATTGTAGTTTATATAGATTTTAGGGGGCAGTGCTTAAAAATGGAGACAAATCACCTGGCTGACGACCTTAAACAAAGCCTGCAAATGAAGTATCCAGGTATAGGAACCCGCCCCAGGTTGCAAGTGTTGCAAGTCTTAATCCAATCAGCATAACTATTCAAAGAGTGGGACAGGGGCTCCAAGAACCATTAACGACAAAATGTGAGATTCTTAGTAACCTGGCTCATTTGAATTAAAATAAAGAGAATAGGAACTGGCAGAAAACTCTTGCAACAAACTTTGCTTAAGAGAATCCTTGGTCCGATGTCATTATCTTTACCTTGAATGTTAAATGGATCAGATGATCTTAAACAGATTTGTAAATTTGTAATCCCACAGAATCCCTGATAGAGTTTTGGTTTGGTTGTTGCTTTAAACAGTGTGTTAAAGATTTCAGGAAATACTAATACTAAAATAGTTACTAGTAAAAAAGAATAATTACACACAATAATGTGAGAAAAAAAAATGCTAATCCCTAAAGAACATGCTTGATACTTTTTTTTTTCTTTCTTTCTTTTTTTTTTTAAAATTTGATCTGATTTGCTTTATTCACTTCACAACATTCATGTCACTGACGTCACAAAATAACAGTCTAAGTTAAGCTTACATTCTTATTTGGTTAAATGTTATTTTACCCTGTTTGGTTTTAAAAAATATACAGAATTTAAAAGATTTAAATTCAATCATGCATTTACTGTAAACGGGTATTTTGATTTAATCATAGAAATAAATCTTTCTCACTTGGTCATTGAAGGTATGAGTTACTAAAGAAAGAGCAGAACTAGTCTATCAGCATCCCTCACATCTTTATACATGAAGTTTGCAATTGAAAAGTCTTATCATGCAATATATCTTACAATGCAGTGGACTAAATTGAGAAATGCAAAAACTATGACAGGAGTTGTGGCTGGATGGAAGGAGCGAGGACTCAAAGGTGCAGATAAGGGCTTTATTGGTAATACAATAAAACAAACACACTAGGGAACAGACTTGACTTTACTTGACAGGAAGCAGGAAGACACAAAGGGAAGCACAAGACATGTCAACATCTGACAACCACATCCGAAGACATACAATGACAAACGATGACGATCCAGCACCGGACTGAAAGCAAAGGGAGAATAAATAAGGAACAAACAAGGCAGGTAATGAGGGAGGACAGGTGGGGCAAATTAACCAATAAACAGATAACAAGATGGACGGGGTCAAGACAATCGACAGGAGAGCACATGGCACAAGGAAACACATGACAAGCCATGTGCTCACACCAAACATAAACACAAGCACCACACGAAAGCATGTGGCAAGAAACAAACACGAAGACAATACGGGAGCTCTGTCACAAAACCAAAAAATTACACTACAGAAGTGACAGAACCCTGACACATACTTTTGAAAAATGTACAGAAATAATATATTTTAAAATAATAAAAGCTAGTGTGTCGAAAATCTATATAGCCTATTATATATTTTAAAATGTTACATAATTCATCAATTCCCGTTTGTCATGTATAATACACCAACCAATCGTGATCTGGCACAATAAGTTCAAGTTTCATTGGACAATGTGAAGTGGAGCGGTAATTTTCCTTTCCAATTCATAAATCGGTTGAAAATGGGCAGACGAACTTGCTTTTGTGGAGCGATTTCTGCGTTTTATCTCATTTTATAGCTAATTCAAATCGCATCGCTAACAAAATGGATGTTAACTGACTACAAAGCACTGCACAAAACCATGCAGCACCAAAAGTCGCATTAATGTATATTCAATTCATTTAGTGTAGGCCTATTTATGTATATTGATACACCGTTTACTATTTGATGAAACTATCATAGTTAATGAAGCCCAAGTGCCACCTACAGGCTTATTATGTGAAGTGTATAGGCTGGCGAAATGGTGACGTGAAAGGACTTTATTATATTACTATTTTTAAATTAGCCTATGCAGCATTATGAAATGGGTCTCTAATGCTCATCACGCCTGCATTTATATGATAAAAAACAGCAATATTGTGAAATATTATTACAATTTAAAATAATGGTTTTCTATTGAATATACTTTAAAATATAATTTATTCCTGTGATCAAAACTGAATTTTCAGCATCATTACTCCAGTCTTCAGTGTCACACGATCCTTCAGAAATCATTCTAATATGATGATTTATTATCAATGTTGGAAACAGTTGTGCTGCTTGATATTTTTTAGAACCTGCTGTGATACTTTTTTCAGGATTCTTTGATTAATAAAAAGTAAAAAATAACAGCATTTATTCAAAATAGATTCATCAAAGAATCCTAGTATCAAAGGTTATAAAAAAAGTATCACAGCAGGATATAAAAAATATTAAGCAGTACAACTGTTTCCAACATTGATAATAAATCATATTAGAATGATTTCTGAAGGATCATGTGACACTGAAGACTGGAGTAATGATGCTGAAAATGCAGCTTTGATCACAGAAATAAATTATATTTTGAAGTATATTAAAATAGAAAACCATTATTTTAAACTGTCAGAATATTTCACAATATTACTGTTTTTTCTGTATTTTTGATCAAATAAATGCAGGCTTGATGATAACTGTTTTTTTTTTTTGTTTTTTTTTTTACATTGCCCCTTTTTTACATTTAAGCCCCCGCCCCTGAGGAACTCTCTGCACGTCCCTGCTGGACAGTCCTTCAGTTCTTCTGAAACCCGCTGATTTTCTAGAATAACATAACGGAAAGAGAAAAATCATAATCTTAATGCTTTTGATAGTGTTATTTGCTGATAGAATGTGATTTCACTAGCTGCCACCTCATGGTGTCTACATGGTCTGCATATCTTCATATGTTAATATTACATTGTGCTATGAAGGATCTAGCAGACAGGTGGCGACAATGCACTGGATTTTCAACTGAGAACAAGATCTCTTTTCCACCAGTATGTGCCAAAGGCAAGTCATGAAGTGCAAGAATATTTAAACAGTTCTTGTTTCCACAAAAAAAAAAAAAAAAAAAAAACTGACATAAAACAAAATTAAACAAACCTGTATGTTGATTCACATCTACCCTTTCACGAGTTCACATACTGTACATATAATTAAATAGAGTAAGTTATAAGTATTTGGCGTGCTGTCCGGAGGGAGGGCTCCGAGCTCGGAATTTTGGCCCGAACCCAGAGTACTCCCCCGGATGTGGTAATAATAAATAGAACTAGAAGATGCTGATGAACTGTCAACAAACAGAGGTGAGTCTGCAGTATATACCTCTTGTTGTTGGTTGATTAGCTGAATGCTTTCCACTTGTGCTAATAAGGTTAATTATCTGAACCTGCTCCTCCCGAACTTTGGTAATAAAACATCATTAAGCGTACTTAAAAAAAAAGTCCTTTTTAAACTAATATAAGGTTTTGTTTTTTTTAAATTATTATTACCATAGTGTGTCAGATTCTTCAGTGTAAGTTGTGTCAGTGGTTTCAAATGCAGCAAATACTATTACTATGCACTTCTGGCGTGTCTCATTGAAAAACTAAGCTATTTCTAAAAATTAAAAACCAAAATGATTTAACTGCTTTGAAATATTCTGGATGTTAAACTTTTCTAGTTGGTTTATTGCTATATTAAAGAAAGTGTGATTTCAGGCTGTGTCACTTGATCTTTTTTTTTTTTTTTTTTTTTTTTTTTTTGGTAAAAATATATTTCTATGGCCTTATGTTATATTGTGTTATCTTTATTCTAGTCATTATGCTCAGTCATTCTGTTCAGGGCTTGACATTAACACCCGCCAACCCGCCAAATGTCAAGCCCTGAACAGAATGACTGAGCATAATGACTGGGATTAGAATAAAGATAACACAATATAACGTAAGGCCATAGAAATATATTTTTACAAAAAAAATAAATAAAAAAAAAAAGATCAAGTGACACAGCCTGAAATCACACAGCCACTCCTACTAGCCACTTTGGCGGGTTGAATATAATTTCAGCCTACAGCCTAATCAAAGGTAGCCAACCTCGTCGTAGCACAAAATTACAATCCGATCACAATTTGTTATCGATTAACTTGCAGTTAGTGAAGACGGGATAGGCAGAATCGCGCTGAATGAAACACTCTCTATCGAAAGCCAAACACACCAAAAGCGTCTTGAACTTTGGGGGGGGACCTTTTTTTTTTTTTTTTTTTTTTTTAAAAAAGCATAAAGAAACAAAACAGTGAACGAAATTGGTACTAATACAATGCTATATCAGATATGTACAATAACAATTGTAGAAAAAAATAACATTACGATGTCCAGAAATCAATTTCAATAGTAGCCTACATTGACAACTCATGTTTAATGTGATAGTTTCATAATACAATATATTGCTAGTTCCGAGATTCTTCAATATAGTGAATAAATATATAGATCCGCAATACATATTTAAATTCCTTAGTGGTCTAATGGTGGAATTTTTGTTAACAGTATCAAAGGTTGCATGTTCTAATTAAAATCAAAGATGTCCATCAATGGTTGTGCATTTGTTTTGTGATTTTACCGGAAAAATAGAACCTCCGCAACAGCGTTAAGCGATCGATTGACGCGCCCGTCTGTGCTGTGAAGACTGTGTGCACGAGCAAAAAGAGAACGTAAACCCCGCCCACTTTTTAATTTGATTGGCCATCTCAATCGTTTTGACATTGACCGCTGAGGCAGACCAAACAAAAAAAAATTAACTTTTAAATCTTTTTGTCATCCTAACAACATGCAGAGTGCTGTAATGAAGTGCAGCAGAGCAGTGCAAGAATTTCAAATATTGGGGGGGACGATTTGGCCATTTCTAATTATTGGGGGGGACTTGTCCCCCTCAATGTCTATGGTGGTTACGGCCCTGGGTGTTACAGAGCTCACGCCGTGCTGACGTCATGTGCGCGGTTCAATGGACTGAGCTTCGCAGCCGACTCGTCAGCGCAGCGCGGACGTACTTGCTAGCGCCACTGAACGGACAGTGCGGCGCTGATGAGTCGGTCGCGTGGCTCGGTCCATTGAACCGCGCAGTTGACATGTCAGCGCGGTGCAAGCTCTGTGCAGCGTCCCACTTTTGGTGTGTTTGGCTTCCCATAACTCACTCTCTCTGTCGCGTGCGCGATCAGATCTCCTTGCGCCTGAATAGTCAAATACACGCACACACAGATGTCAAAATGTCCATCGTGTGGAGTATCTCGCGTGAATACAGTCGGTTATGGTTTAAGTGGACGTAAACAGGTGGGTAATAACTGTTACAGTGTTAATATGTGTTAGTATATTACCTACATGCATTCAGCAGCCCAATTAAATATCTGTTTGTCATTAACGTTAATCAAACAACAAAAGATGTTAAATACATGTTAAATAAACCTACTGTATCTGAAAAAAAAGTTTAGGCCATTTAATTTAGGGGAGACAGGGGGCAATTGTAACAAATTTTGGTCATGTCGCCATTACTCAAAAACCTTTTGAAATATTTGGATACAATTTTTATGTCAGTAACTTGTATCTGTGTTCTACTTGTTAACAGTCACCAAATGTTTTTAAAGTCAGTTTTATTGTCATCTTAAAATATGACTTATATTGTAGTAGGCAGATCTTGTGTAACCTTCTGGGAAATGTGGTGGATCTGAAAAAAAGAAGAAAAAAAGCACTCCCATTGGTGGTTTAGCAAAATGTGTTACAAATCTCGCACAGGCTTAATGTAAGACCTCATGTTAGTCTAAACATCTCTGTAAGTGTATCTAAAAGAACGCTATGGGAACACTCTTGCATGAGCCATTGTCTGAAGCGCGTCTAAACACTCCAATCTGATTGGCCGAACGTACCTGTAAAGACGTTGCGATATACTGTAGCTCACTGCATCACTGAGACCATAAAAAAATGAAATGCAGTGACTGAAATGCACGTCATCAGCTTGTTTGTCTTTAGAAGCTGCATGTTTGTTGACCACGTGTCTGTGCGAAAACAAACAAACAAAAAAATTGTATTGTGTGTGTGGAAAATCTTCAGACCAGGAGTTAGTCCCTAAAATGTCAGGTCTACGGCAGACAACTCACACAATATGTGCTTGTTAGAAAGTCTGGCTCTCTTCTCAAGTATAAGTGATGAGAGTCAGACATCTGCGCCCCGTGGTTTGGGTCATGGGGATCACAGTTTGAGTTGATTAAGTGAAGTTTGAGACTGGTGTCCCCCTTTCTCTTGCTCTTTCTCTCGACTCTGGAAGCTCACTCTGTGAATTCTTCCCATCCAAATAGAGATATTAATGAAATGAATGAACAATGAAGATGTATTCTGGCATGCCTTCACTGTATCTTATGAGGGATGATGCTCACAATGTGTGGAACAAGCAAAAAACAGTACAGGAGCAATCTGTGAATGATATGTGGTTCAGCGGAGTTGGCAGTTGGAGAGTGACAAGAGATGAGTGGTGCGTAAGTAGGTCAAGTTCAGAATGACAAACA
Organism: Mylopharyngodon piceus; assembly: GCA_039654765.1. NCBI lineage: Eukaryota > Metazoa > Chordata > Actinopteri > Cypriniformes > Xenocyprididae > Mylopharyngodon > Mylopharyngodon piceus. The sequence goes on from CM077440.1 coordinate 23,349,341, forward strand.
CCTGTGTCTCGTTGCAGTAATTGCCGTGGAGAGACCGGATAAAGCTGCTGGGGAAAAAATGGAGTGAGGCTGAGTCAGTGATGCTAGCGATGGCAGTGAGCGGGGAGGAAGATCTCAGGCCAGAAGTGTGTACCAAAGTCCATTCACTCACTCTGGCGATCACCTCTTGCCCTCGCAGCTCACTGATGTAGCCAGGCTGCAAACAGAATTTGGTCAAACGAACCTTATTCAGCACCACATCGAACAAGCCAGATGTGGTGGTGCTTAGCTGGCCATATCGTTTACCTGAACACAAAAAAAAGGTTCAGGCTGAATTAGAAGAGATGTTAGACATGAGAGTAATAGAAGAATCCCACAGTAATTGGGCGAGCCCGATAGTTTTAGTGCCTAGACGGCTTGGTCAGACTCTGTGTGGATTATCGCGAAGTAAATGCTGTGTCGAAATTCGAAGCATATCCAATGTCAGCTCATTTTTATTCAACATTGGATTTAACTAAAGGATATTGGCAGATCCAATTTGTTACTCTTCCTTTCGGGTTGTTCGTTGCTAGTGGGATATTACAGAAGGGTTGTACCTAATTATTTGGACCTCACTAGCCCGCTGACTGATCTCACTAAAAAGGAAGCACCAGACCCGATCCAGTGGACGGAGCTGTGTCAGCAGGTTTTTCACCCAGGTAAAGGCTGCTCTGTGTGGCAGACCGCTATTACACTCTCCTGATTTTTCTCTCCCTTTTCTGTTGCAGACTGAGGTGTTGGACAGGGGCTGGGGGCGGTCCTGTCTCAGGTGATAGAGGGAGTGGAGAGGCCAGTGCTGTACATCAGTTGAAAGCTCTCGAAGAGAGAGAAAAAGTACAACATTGAGAAAGAATGTCTGGTGATTAAATGGGACCTTCTCACTCTCTGCTATTATCTCCTGGGATGGGAATTCACCCTCTGTTCAGACCATGCACCCATGCAGTGGTTCCCTCACATGAAGGATACCAACGTGGGGATCACCCGTTGGTATCTGGCATTACAGCTCTTTAAATTCAAGGTGGTCCACAGGCCGGGGACGCAGATGGCTGTAGCGGACTTCCTCTCCAGGAATGGGGAGGGGGGCTGCATGCCAGACTATGTGGTGAGTATGTAGCAAGGAAGGGCGTGGTTCAGTGCAGTCGGCAGCAGGAGAGAGAGACAGGAGACAAGTTGTGCGTAAGTAGGTCAAGTGCAGAATGACCTGTGTCTTGGTGCAGTAATTGGCGTGGGAGACCGGATAAAGCCGTTGGGAAACTGGGAGAGAACGTGAGAGAGTGGACTGAGGACTATGTGCCTGTGTGCCTGTTTCCAACCATAAAGCTGGGCTGCTGTTATTTTGACTGACTGTTTATGGAACCGTGGAAAGCTCAAGTTTGTTTGAGTTATTGACTTGGGAAAAATTATAATTAAATAAACGCACAAGCCTTAGTCAGCTGACCCTGTCTTCTTCCATCCTTATCACAAACCTTTCTACACAGATGTTCCCCTTCGAAGTGGAACTTCAACTCTGCATCATGTCGTTGACACTACGGGATCTTGAATACCAATGCCACCTCATGGGAACAGAGCCTTCCCCACAAGGCTGTGTGAACTGCACAGACAATTGAGCACAGACTTATCCCTGGATCAATCCCTGGATCAACCCTGAAGGACTTGCGACCCTGAGGTTGAATCCGTATCCGAACTGTAAAACTGTAAAAGCTGATGAACGTGTGCAGAAAGGACCAACTCGCCGCAGCCCATACATCATGTAAGGGTGCATCACTAGCAAGAGCCCTGACCCCTAAAGTTGAAGCCATTCCACACACCTCATAGGAGAATATGATAGCGTCTGTGATACGCTGCTTAATGACTGCGTTACCTCTGCTACGACCACCAAAACAGACCAGCCGCAGAGGGTACTTTAGTCCGGTCTAGGGTGCAGTATAGCTCTGATATCACCTGGAGCAAAATCCAAGCAGGAGGGAGGCTACTGACAGGGCCTGAAGGTCTCCTACTCTTTTAAGTGATATCATCGCTAATAGTAAAGTTACCTTAAAGAGTCAGTATTTTTTCCGAGACCAACTCCAAGGGCTCAAATGGGGCTTCTGCTAAGTCTCCTAAGACCAATGCTAGATCACTGGAGGGAGCTTGCGATATGTTTCATCTATTTGGTACCACGCAAGAAATTTAAGAATATGTGGCTAGCAGAAATAGCGGCCACATAAACTTTTAAGGGGCCAACCCTGCTGAAAGACATTCTTGAAGAAACTCCAGCACTGGACCAACAGGGCAGTTAAATGGATTTACATGACATTGCTCACACCATGACACAAACAGCTGCCATTTTTAGGGCATACAACTTCCTAGTGGATGGAGCTCTACAATTCAGGACTGTCTCAGCAACCTCAGCCGAAAGACCATAATCTTTGAGCATGTGCCCCTCAGGGGCCAGACTCAAAGTTTCCAGATCTCTGGCCGGAGGTGAAGTATTGTCCCCTGAACTTGAGATAGAAGATCTCTCTGGACTGGGATCTCCCAGGGGATGCTGTCCAGAAGAGACACTAGGTCTGCAAACTAAACTTGGCCAGCCAGAGCGGAGCCACTAAAACGGTCCTGGCAGATCCTTCTAGAACCGAATATGGGCCAATTCTCCAGCCTTTCAATTATATAATCCATAGACATCTTTAAATAAAAGCAAAAAAGCAAACACCAATCCGTATTACTGCATGGACAGACTGATTAACTGTCCTTCTGCTCCATGTTCACCTCTTATATATCCAAGTCCACACTTTAATCTCTTCAAAAGGTTCTGCCTCGGCATTTTGCCAACTCAACAGTGTTGGGAGTAACGCATTACAAAAGTAATTATATTACAGTAATATATTACTTTTTGCTGTAACGCAGTAATATAACGCATTACTAATACAATTTGGTTAATACAATACTCGTTACAATCTCAGTAACGCATTTTAACACAAAATTAAGTGGTGTTAGTTTTATTTTTTACCAACACCGCAAAACATTCCAGCACCAGAGCAAAAAATCCGCGGGTAAAATAGTGTCTATTTCCTGCTGCTGGAATTCGATGGTTGAGATGACTGCAGAGACGGATTCTACATTTGTGAGATAGACATAGCAACTCCCATTATTTTCAGAGAAAAGGACAAGAACGCAATAGTCAAGTGCAATATTGCAATATATGTGCGGCACTGAGGGAACTTTCTAGAAATAGTACTTGAAAAAACACCTGAACCGGTGCCACGCTAACACTAGATAACCAAGAGAGCTTCAGGGTCGGAGAAGATAAAGAATGCGCCGGACAAGAGCGCGGGCAAGACAAAGCAACAGATGCAGAAATATCAGTGAGCCGCGAGCGCACATACTTGGTTTGTTTGCACATCAATAATAACGGACTCGCGCATGCCTAATGTACGACTCCTGTATGTCACTGTAATCGTCTTTACCTTCATTACAATTATCATCCATCAAAACTTTAATAGCGACAATAGTTTTCTTCATCCAGCTGAGAGATGTAGTTTGCGCATACTGTTACTGATGCGGTTGGGTGTTTTGAGCCGCCGTTCAGTCTGTTTTTCACACAGCGAGATGAGAAACGGCGTGGGCTGCTCCGAAACAATCGCAAAGAGGTGGTGTTTGTTAATATTTAATTTAACGTATTAATAATACAATTAATGAATTAACTTAAAATTAATTTAAATATATTAATATATCTCCAAGCCCCCATGGAGGATCACTGGCATTATGCTATACCACATCGCCCTCCATGTATAATGAGCAGCAATAAACTACATTTTATGCCGTCATACTTCTGGGGTTATTTTGGTGAAAGTAACTGAAAAGTAACGCAAAAGTAGTGTAACGCCTTACAATTCAGAGACAGTAATATTGTATTGTAACTAATTACTTTCAAATGACAGTAACTAGTAATATATAATGTATTACATTTTGGAAGTAACTTGCCCAACTCTGACAATTAATAATTCTTGTCCACATTATAGAGACAGATAATAGGGTATGAATTGACATACATGTTACATAAAATACATGAAAAGAAAAACAAAACAAAACAAACATCATCATGTAAATACAACAATGACATGTATGACTCAGACACCACACAATAAATGGGCAGCATTACAGCATGAGGACGAACCGGAGGGGACAGCTCCTTAAATGTGGCAAACTGAGGAAGCTGCTCTGCTGAAGCACCCGCCAGCTTGTCTACATCCAGCCCATCAGAGTCTTGACATTTGATATTCAACAGTGTTTTGATCTGCCTGCATTGACACCATTGTATGCGAACTGAACTGAGCTGGATGATGACATCACTGTTCACTCCAGTGCTGATATAGATAAATTAACTAAATTAATAACTATTGATTCTTACAACCGAATGAATCAATACTGAATTTACTTAAGATGGACAATGACACCATTTTCTTTAAGAGCTTCTGTGCAGCCAAAATTATATACCAGTTATCACTGTAAAGCTGCTTTGACACAATCTGCATTGTAAAAAGCACTATATAAATAAAGGTGACTGACTATCAGAGTCAGATGTAGACAGCATGAGTTCATCAATTTGGTCTGAAAAATTTGCAGCGCGAGCTTTGAGATCCAAAATGGGGTCCTCTGAGTCAGAGCGAGAGAGAGGTGTTTTCGCCCATCTCAAACTCCGCCTCTGCCAACTCTACCTGCAATACCCATGACCGGAGTCGCCACACTGCCTTGGCAGCAGTGGCCCTGAGCTACAAGGTGCAGGCGTTTGACTCTCATCCCTCAGCAAGAGAGCCAAACAGGATCGGAGATACATACTGAAGCGTTCGCAATGTGCATAGTCAACCCCCTCGAGGACTGACCTAGCATGCTCCTCACCCATGCACATTACGCACATGTTGTCTGAGTTTTCAGCCAAAATAAAGAGAGGTATGGCATCATTTTCATCTAAATCCTGGTCTAAAAACTTTCAATTCACATACAAACACAATGAAAGACAGACACAAGCTCAACAAACATGCAGTTTCTGAAGACAGTATATCTTAGTATGTTTGTCAAGACATCAAAATAAGTGTACTTCTTTAAAGCATGACAAAACATTATTAAAACACAAATTTAAAATGTACATTAAATAAATTTGGCATTACAGAGTGCACTGTACTTACTGTGTGTTAAAAAACAAAGTCATGAAAGTGTGCTCTCTTTAACTACACTTTTTTTTTGTACGTCTTGTGATGGCTTTGCTTTGATCGTATTGTGATATTTTTATATGTATTGTGCTGTTGTGTTTGTGTTACATACGCACCTATTGTGAAGATGAATTTCCTCTTAGAGGACAAATAAAAATTAAAGCCTCAAGCAGCGATGAAAGGGCCCTCGCACCCGGGCTCACCGCCACCTGGTGGCCTTAGGAAAACTGTGAACAGTGGGCGATATTCATTTAAGTGGATAAATAGAGGAGAAATATGGCAAAGTCATTTTGATGCACCACATTTCCTGCTGCCAGCAGGTGGCGCTTTTGACTGTAACTGAATATTGCCATGTAGATGTCTTCAGGCCAGGACTATTTTCAAACATGTGAAGTTTGGGGCAGATCAGACATTGTATGCCTGAGTTACAACAACTTCCTGTTTCGTGGCGTTAATCGCATACATTAGCACTTAAATCAAGTGTTGCATGATTTAACGTGTTTCTAGCATTTTTGGTACTTCATGGCATATACAAATGTGTTTCTGGGAGTGAATTACAGTGCAAAGCATGCCATTTCCTGTTGCCAGCAGGTGGCACTATGACTAACTGAATATTGGCATATAGACGTCTTTAGGCCAGGACTCTTATCAAACGTGAAGTTTGGGGCAGATCAGACACTGTATGCCTGAGTTACAGCAGCTTCCTCTTTCATGGCGAAACATCAGACTTTGTCAGGCCGCCACAGACACGCCCTTCAACAAAAACTCAAGATCTTCTCAAGTTAACATCGCTAAGGCCTTAAGATTAGACTGACCAAATATGGATGTTGATCTGGTTAAATCTCTACAAGGAGTTAATCACAGTGTAAAACATGTAATTTCCTGTTGCTCGCAGGTGGGGCTATGACTGTAACTGAATATTGCCATGTAGATGTCTTCAGGCCAGGACTCTAATAAAACGTGAAGTTTGGGGCAGATCGGACACTGCATGCCTGAGTTACAACAGCTTCCTGTTTCATGGTGAAACATCGAACTTTATCAGGCTGCCACGGACACGCCCTTCAGTGAAAACTCAAGATCTTCGCAATTTAACGTCGCAAAGGCCTTTAAATTAGACTGACCAAATATGATGTTGATCTGATTAAAGCTCTAGGAGGAGTTCGTTAAAGTACAACGTCTGGAAATGGCAAAAACTGCAAAAATTTTGCAGAGAAAATTCAAAATATCTCACTTCCTGTTGGGTTTACAGATTTTGCACTCAGGGACTTTTTTGTTGGGATTGGGCTGTTACATGTGTCTACCAAATTTCCTGAGTTTCCGCCAAATATTTACTAAACCTGAAATGTCCTTAGAACAGAAGTCCATTTAAATGATATAGAAGGAAAATCTCCAAAAACGGGGTGGGTTTACAAGCTCACACGTGTCTAGTAACATTTAATTCCTGAATTCATCTGTTTTTCAGTAAATGCAATGGGCTTAACAGCCTCCTGTCAGTGCTGTGGGAAAGAGCCTCTGCAACATTACAGACACTTTTTGCTTAAGTATTTTGTAACATACAGTATCTTGACTTGGTAGGTAGCGCTGTTGCCTCACAGCAAGAAGGTCCCATATTCAAACCCTGATTGAGCCAGGTCTCCTTTCTGTGTGGAGTTTGCATGTTTTCCTTGTGCAAGTGTGGGTTTCCCCCACAAAGACATGCAGGTTAGGTGCATTGGACAGGCCAAGCTGTAGGAATGTGTGTGAGTATGTCCCAGCACATGCCCTACTGGGTTGTGTCAGGAAGGGCATTTGGTGTAAAACCTGTGCAAAAACCAAAGTGTGTTGTGGATAATTCTGATGAAGTGGACCCTGCAAATGAGTGGGACTAATACTAGGGGAAAGAAAAGAAAAAAAAAAATATTTGGAGAAAAAATGACCTGCATGTCACGCAACCACTAACTCATCAAAAAAACGTGAACATGCAGATATGTTGATGATCTTTTGAAATAAGAAAATCTCTACTAAAAATCTCAAGGGGTACTTTCACTAGATATTTAACGTCAAAAAGGTTCAGCTGACGAAAAATCCCTGGTGATACAGCCTGTGTCGTGACATGCTGGGGGGCTGAAAGATGGTCCATAGTACATTTATTATTCACTATATCTGACCTAGTCTCAGCCTCAGACGTCATGCCCAAGGACTGCTGACTGAACGTCTGCTGCATATGGCACACAAAATGGGAAACACTTCAGCAGTTTCAAAGTCGTCATCTGATTGGTTGAATTCTACAGGATTTCCTGGAGACATACGTGTCACTTTCTTTAAGGGTCCACCTGGAAACAAAGCCACAGTGACACCAAACACCCTCATGGAAGAAGAAAGCCATTGTGAAAACAGCTGTGACAATGAGCGCTTACCAGGATCAACTAAACGCTGGGTTTTCAAAAGTTTGTGCTCACGGTGCCACTGTTGCAATAAGCTTGCACAACGTTCTTAAATGAATATTTAAATAATTAATTTATTAATTTAGTAGTCTGTTATTTCAGGGATATCGACTTTATATTTTCACGCCCCTAAATATGACGTAGAACAAAACGAACTGTGATTGGTTGCTTTACATGTTGGTCAGATGTCCTCTTGGGCGGTCCTTGGCCAATGAAAGCTGCAATGGAGTCCAGGCCTTCTGCCGTCAATCTGAAGGTCTGGCTGCGTGAGACTATGTCTGACCTGAAGTGTGAGTTGTGTCTCAACATACTTAGATTTATCTCATTATAATCATAAATTAACAATCTAATTCTAACCTCACATTTAACACACATGCCAACTCTGACAAAATAAACAGTAAGTGAACGATGAGTTCTGAATGACTGACAAACCACATGACAAATAACTGAACATTCTGTTCTTAGCAACCTGTATAATTTATTCAACATCATAAACTTCTTACGATTTTAATTCAAACTACTGTACTTCATGGCATCCTGTTCATTAAGTGTATAAAACACTATTGTAAAGTGTAACTGGATTAATTTAATAGCTAACAAACTTTTACAGCATTTTTTAATCTAGGTTAATGCTCATTTCTTTATGTACTGATACTATTTTATCATTTAAGATAAAAAAAAAATAAAAAAAAAAAGTTTAAAATAATTATGAATGTACATGAATTAACAAAAGATTAAAATGAACACATTAAAAAATATAGCCGCAAGCAACAATTATCGGGGCCAAGCACAACAAGCCAGCCAACATGGCTGTGAGCATCAGACCATCTGCAACGGGGAGCAATTAAAGTCTTAAGATTATTTTAGGAAAAGAGCTGAAAAAAAAAAAAAAAAAAAATCATAAATAAAGATAATAATAAATATTTATTGGTTTATCACTTTCGAACAATAGGTGGCGCTCTGACCAAATTAATGTGGTATCGTCAGAGTGAGGTGACAATGACACTCGCAAAGTTTGGTGTCAATATGTGAAAGCATTGCAGAGATACAGCCTAAAGAGTCTTTTTGGCATCAAGCCTGTACTTCGTTTCTACAGTATACAAAAACAGTTTGACAAATCAACTTGAAATCCATAACTTTTTGTCAGCATGGTCTGAAGATGATACGATTTGAATTTAGTGAAAAATCGGAGCAACGGTCTATGAGGAGTTCGAAAAAGTAGGTTTTTAAGGAAATTCAAAATGACTGACAGGAAGTTTGGCTGACTATGGCAAAATTGGCATCAATGTTCTCAGCATTACCCCCAGAATCTAATAAGACCAGTCTCATTACAATAGGCCACATTTATATAAAGCTATTAGCATTTTTAAAAAAATTCATTATAAAATTTGACCACAAGGAGGCGCTATCTTAAAATCTATTGTGTACCTTCAGAGCATGGTGCCTATGGCACATCCTGACTTTCGTAATGGTACATCAATGCATTCATATAATATAGCATTTTATATCATAATACTGTTTTGTAGTTAATGGAAATTTCATGTTTTGTTCAATTATAGCACCACCAAGAGGCACAATCCCACCAATTTTTTTTATGTGTCCTCAGGGTGAGCCCATACATGGGTGTGTCAAATTTGGTGCAAATATCTCATTTAGTTATAGACATTTATATGCATGAGATCATAAAAAATGACCCATGGACGACTTTGTTTTGATTTTTTTGCCACTTCCTATCAAAATTTTGACATTTGGGTTAAATATATTGTTAACCAGCTTAGGTTCCGTGTTTCCTATGCTGGTTTCGTCTCGATCGGACTAACGGTTTCGAAGATATTCGCAATCGTTTTTTAAGCGCTAAATCACCACGCCGCACAAACCGTAAATTGAAACCTAGCATGTTTGGTATTGTTGGACTCGGCAAGGATTCAGGAGTCTAAGGATATGACTCACGTGAAAATAAGTCAACCAGATCAAAAGTTATAAGCATATGAAAAAAAAAATCTCCACTAGGTGGCGCTGGTCTGAAACTTCTCAGGCTCCTTCAGGGCATCGTGCTGATGACCCATACCAAGTTTTGTAACGATACGCTAACGCATTCATAAAATACCTCATTTTAGCACAAAATTTAAAATGGCCGATGGCCAAAATGGCCGATATGGGAAAATTGGATATCATTCGACTCAGCATGATGCCCCGAATCCAACGAGACCAAAGTTATGATTTTTGGACAAACCCATCAGAAGTTATAAGCAAAAATAGCCAGTAGGTGGCACTGCGCCAAAACGCTGCATGTTGCCTCAGGCTTGTGATGACATGTACCAAGTTTGGTCTGAATACGATAAAGCGTTGCGGAGATACAGCATTATGTCTATTTTCGCAAGCGCTACGTAAAATTCGTTCGCATGTTTTCCGAAAACGGTTTGAGAAATCAACGTGAATTCTTTCGTGAAAACTTTTTGTCTGCATGGTCTGAAGATGATCTGGTTCAATTTTCGTGAAAATCTAAGTAACGGCCTAGGAGGAGTTTGAAAAAGTAGGTTTTTCAGAAAATTCAAAATGGCGGAAAAATTTTCATGACGGAAAATGACGTCATAGGGTGACCCAAGGAATCCGAAGAAAAAAGAATTTTGTTTCTAGCCCTTACGGTTCAAAAGTTATAACATAAGTTATATAACATAAACATGAGTGCAACTTTGGACAGCTGGTGACGCTAGAGGGATTGAGTTAGAGACTCCAAATTTGCTATGGACACAGTTCAGACTGTCCTCTAACAGTGTACCAAATTTCACAACTTTCCCGCAAGCGGTTCTATGGGCTGCCATAGACTCAAGAGCGGAAGAAGAAGAATTAAAAAAAATAAAAATAAAAAAAAAAAAGGAACGCCAACGAATACAATAGGTGCCTACGCACCTTCGGTGCTTGGCCCCTAAAAATGTGATACCATCGGTGTTCATCTGTGTTGTCATATGGACTCTTATTTTGAAGTTATTTTCTGTTCCCATTGTCCCTGTGTTCTCTTCCTGTGTTTAGTTCCTCGGTGCGTTCCAAACGGGATATATCGCCCTCTGAAGGGCACTTCGGAGTGAAAACAATCATGGCCGCCATATTGAAGGGTCGTTCCAAACCGAAGTGCTCAAAACTGGCCACTTCAAAGGGCCCTTCGGAATGAAGGATTTCGAAGGGTACAACTGATGGACACTTCGGGCCCCCATGATCCTTTGCACAGGGAAGTTGTTTGGCGTCACAGAATGGGTACAGGAGGCTCGGAGTTTGATTTTACCTATAAATGTATGTATAGTATTTTTCTATACTACTGTAATATTTACGAGTTAGATTTGGTACATTATTGTGATCAAAACGACATTGTACTTCAACAACAACAAAAAAAAAACAAAAAAACAACTTTACAGCTCCCTTTATCAGTCCATTCAAATGTTTAAAATGCATAGACAAACAATATGGTGCGATAAACCAAAAATAAATAAATAAATAAACCAGCGTACAAAATGTGCGACGAAGGCGCTTCGTTCGTTGATTGTCTCGTTAAGATGACGCAGAAGTGCGTTCCAAAAAAAATAGTTTTTTTGACCCCTACACCGTTCATCCCTTCGAAGCTCTCACTTCGGAGGGATTAGGGAATAGGGATGAGCCCTTCCGAATGGAACGCAGGGCCTGTTTGCCTCTGTTGCCTTGTTTGGGTGTGTCCCACTTCGCTTTTAGGCTGCGTTCCACTCCACTTTTAGACACGCACTCGTGAACTTCCCTAAGCACTTCCCCCTCGGGCAAATCCCTGCGCCATTTTGATGTTCGTTTCACTTCGTGAAGTGGACAAGGGAAGTTTATATGGACAGACCTATGGGACAGACCCTCGCTCCCTCAATTTTGATGTTTAATTTACCCCACCACAAACAACTCTATGATATATAATTTTTTTTTTAAATATCTAAAACAACCCAAACACACCTGTATACATATAGAATGCTGCATTAAACAGTTTCATAAGGAAAAAAATGTAAATAATAAATCAACTCCATAGCAGATTCCAAGTGATCAAGGGCTTAGGACGTTCCAATTCAGCCCATTGCACGAGTTCCGCCAGTAGTGGGCACTCGTGCAACGTAAGCAATGACGTACATCCGAGTCAACGAGACTGAGGGAAGTTAGTGAGGGAAGGGCATAAGAAAACAAACTGACACTCGCAAACTTCCCTAAGCACTTCCCCTCGGGGAATCCCTACCACCATTTTGAAGCGAGTTCCACTTTGTCAAGTGGGTGAGGGAAGTTTATGTGGACAGGCCCTCATCCCCTCCATTTTGACCGAGGGAGCGAGTCTACTCCGATGTACACTTCAAGCAGCTATACATCACACAATTCACACAACAAACTTGATTGTGACCTCACAGCAGATCACGCTTAACTGTAGTGTATGATATATTAATTATTTTGAGAATTATATTTTAATTTATTTTGCATAATAGTGTATAATGTATTAATTATGTTGAGATTTAATCACATAATATTTGTAGCTCCCTTATGTTCACGGTCAAAGTTTATACTACTGATATTTTTTCGTTTATGTAGGAGGGAAGTTAGAGAGTAAAGGGCATAAAAATTTGGAGTGGAAAGCAGCCTTTGTTTCCAGTTATCCTCAGTTTCCATGGTAACTAACCATCTACACCTGTCCATCATTAGCCCTTGTGTTTCCTGTGAACTTGTACCCCTGTGTTTCAGTTGTCTTTTGTCGGTCATTGTTCTTACATGTCTCTACACCTCTTGGATGATCTTGGTTTATGTTTTTGAATAAACTGTTGCTTGGATTCTCACCTCTTCTCATCCCTGCTTAAAACTTAATAACACATTAACTAATGTTAACGTATTGAACATTATTTTAATCTCATTTATTCAGATAATGTTAAAAATACATTTTTAAAGAGGTTGTTCCTCACGGAAAAGGTGAACATTGCAGACAACATCTCAGGCCCTCAGCACCTCTACACCAAAACCATCCAGATCACTGTTTTTAAAACACATCATCAATCCTTACTTAAAAACAAATTTGGATGAAATAAGAAGTATTTACAATACAATGAGCAATATAAAAGAAATAGATGAACACTGCATTGTGTTCACACTTACAAAATGTAAATGTAACATGATTAAAGAAAAAAAGCCACTCTTCATATAGCCTCCCAACAATGAAAAAACCCAGGTGAACAAAGGCCCTTAAAGAAGAGGAAACACAAATATGGTAGAGGGATGTAGTAATTATTGATGGCGCATTACTGCCACCTGCCAGACTCTCAGATACTGTTGAAGTGATAACCGATCTTTACCTTAATTTTCTTTCTCTCATTGCTCTCCGAAATGACTTCTGCTTGTTCTTTATTGTCTTTATTCACTTTTGCTGTTTTTTTTAATGCTCAGTATTTAAAGGGAATGTTCACTCAAAAATGAATATTCAGTTACTTACCCATGTCCTTCAAAAACTGTACGTTAAAAACTGTACTTCTTGTCCATATGAAAGTCAGTGGGCTCCAATGTTTGGAAGCTTATTTTCATCACAGAAAATAAATATTTAAAAAATAAAATATCTTGCAATTGCGAGTTTATATTTAATTTCTCCGAATTCTTTATATGCACACGGAGAGGTCAGGTGTATAACAAACCTCAGAATTCTGAAAAAAAAAAAAAAAAAAAAAAAAAAAAAAATTCACAATTGTGGGATAACTATTAATTATTATTATATATATTATTATTTAATTATTATATATATATATTCCATGGCGGAAATAAGCTTCCGTATGTTTGGAACAACATTAAGGTGGGTAAATGATAGAATTTTCAGTCATTTTCAGCTGGACTATCCCTTTAAATACACAAGCGATTCTGCAGTGCAAAGTCATTCTAGCAAAGTGCACGAAACAATACGGTAGCTAAAAGCAGTGTCCCACTAGCATCATGCAAGTGCAGGACAACCCCAGACAATCACTTGCTTACACAATCACCATAGCAAAGTGTGGTTGGGATGTGTGGCTTTGTGTTTGCTGAGGCAAAACGATGGAAATTCAGAACAGATCCGATCAGGACAGTGGCTTATTACTTCATCAGAGAGAGAAGAAGCTCTTTGGTCACTGTCAAGAACCACCAAGACGGCTCTGATCATTACAGACAGGCTGGCACAAGTTGTGAGGTCAGGTGGGTCAAGCACCCAACATTCATCCTTAATTGTGAGTACAAATGCATAGTGTATCCCATAGTTCCTTGAGGCCCATCTTGGCACTGAAGACGTAATGTTCACAGCTTATCAATAATCACCCTGCGCCTGTACAGGCTTCATGGTGCTCAAATTCAAGGCAAGTCACTGTCTCCAAAAAATAAAAATCACAGCACAAAAAATCCCTGGTACCCCTTTTGCAGCTGAGATGAGCAAGCATTATAGAAATGTGGAACAATATAAAGCAGAATTGCTTGAGCCTCAAATCATCATCCGTTTTCACAGTCAGACATTCCTGCGCTCCAATGACTGACGACAAATCCCACCCAGAGTGCTGAACTTTGGCCCAAGGTTCTGCAGGAAGTCCAGGTTATCACCAAGGTTGCTAACAGTCAACTGATCCAGAGACTGGCAATCACTTCCTTTCCCCTCATATTCATACTGATATGGGGAATATGCTGGATAGTCTTTCAGTTCTTCCGGAAACCCGCTGATTTTCTATAGAATAACATAATGGAAAGAGAAAAATCATAATCTTAATGCTTTTGATAGTGTTATTTGCTGATAGAATGTGATTTCACTAGCTGCCACCTCATGGTGTCTACGTGGTCTGCATATCTTCATATGTTAGTATTACATTGTGCTATGAAGGATCTAGCTGACAGGTGGCGACAATGCACTGGATTTTCAACTGAGAACAAGGTCTCTTTTCCACCAGTATGTGCCAAAGGCAAGTCATGAAGGGCAAGAATATTTAAACAGTTCTTGTTTCCAAAAAAAAAAAAAAAAAAAAAAAAAAAAAAAAAAAAACCTGACATAAAACAAAATTAAACAAACCTGTATGCTGATTAACATCTACCCTTAAGTGTACTTAAAAAAAAAAAAAAACAATTTAAACTAATATAGTTGTGTGCGTATTTAGTGTTCTTCAAATGTTAAAAATATATTTTATGTACTTGCAGATAATATAATGAAATAAAAAGCACTTAAGTGTGCCTATACATTTTCATGACCGTTTCTTAAACTTAAGTCATTATGTTTAAATAATATTGTCACGCTTTAGACGTGCACTTATTTTGATATCTAAAATACTAGAGCACATGTAAAGTACTTGATTATAATTTTAAGTGTGTTATTCAATATTACCTTTAAAGTTAATATATTTTAAATGTAGTAAATTGCAGCTTTGTGATTACAAATGAGTAATTACAAATATTTTCAAATACAAGATATACAACTGAACAGAAATTACATTAAAGTTTATTTAAATGTTTGTCAAAATTAGCCTAAAAAAAAAAAATCAAATAGTTGCATTTAATGAATGTATATATTTATATCAGTATAAATTAGGCTACCTGACAATTATTATTATTGTTCTTTCTTTCTCATATTTACTACAGGTTTCCTAAAAATCATGCCAGTTAAGTGTTTTGTGTAGTGGACTCACCCTCTCAATGTGTTCTGCAAGGTTTCTTTCGGTTCGAGCCAAGCTGAATGACCGGGACAGCTGGCCACCTCCATTCTTAAAAAAACAAGTGTGATATTTCATTTAGATTTAAGTTGAAACAGGTACTTATCTTTTTTGTTGTTTAATCATTTAATTTTACTTGTTATTTCTGTATTTAACACATTTAGCTATTACTAAATTGAAAATGGTCTAAAAAAATTATGCTATGTAACAAATGTACGTATTTATACAAATCATTTGAAAAGCTTACCCTAATGCTTCCCCTTTCCCTTCGGACAGTTGACCAGGTATTATATGGCTTTAAAGAGAGCAAAAAAACAACTATATCATTAAATATCCATCATAATGAAAATTAAACACTTATACATTTATATGGGAGACCGGGGGCAATTGCAACAAATTTTGGTCATGTCGTCATTACTCAAAAATTTTATCCAAATATTTCAAAAGGTTTTTATGTCAGTAACTTTTATCTGTGTTCCACTTGTTAACAGTCACCAAATGTTTTTGCAAGCAATGTTAGAGTCACAATATTGATTGAAACATTAAAAGTCAAATGTTACATCTGCCCCCACATGCGGGGGCGATTGTAACAGCATATGGGGGCAATTGTAACAACACATGTAATACCTTTATATAAATACCAATGACCACAAACTCCAGAGAATATAGATATAGTTAAAACTATTCAATATCCATTACATCCATATTATCCAGAACAATTAATTAACTCCCCTTGCTGTTTTCCTTGGTCTGAACCTAGGCATGCAAAGAGTGTACAGGGCCTACTCAGTAAAATGGATCCCCAGATTGAGAGGCAAAAACACTTTTCTTAAATTATTGGAATCTATCAATCTATTTTGATGTCCTTACTAAGCTGGACACTATTTTGATGGTGTCTGGGGCAATTGTAATGCAGTGTTACAAATGCCCCCGGCTGTACCACCCCGTGACAAGCTACCCTGCTAGCTAGAAACAACAAAGCTAATGTTTGACAAAGATATCAAATGTTAGACAACAGAATGGCCATCAAAACAAGACAGATTTAATTTCATAGACATTAATGGTTAAGACAGTATGAGGAAAATACTGTAGATGGAAAAAAAAAAAAAAAAAAAAAAAAACTTTTATACCTCAAAAATGAGTCTTTGTAGAAAAACTTTACCAAGTATGATTTAGAAGCTTGTCCTTTGGCATGCAGAGAGGGATCTCCACAGAGCACATGCAAAATGAGTTTCATGGTTCGGTCTCATTTCTGATTGGTGTAATTTGAGATGTTACAATTGGCCCCTGTTACATTTGCCTCCGGTCTCCCTACTGTTCAAAAGTTTGGGGTCAGTAAGATTTTTTTAATTAATATCTAGTTCATGAAACTCTAGAGGATGCTGGCTGATGGGTCCTTTACATGCAATCTGCAAGCAATCACATCATTACCGCATGGCACAAGTTGATTGGCCAAAGAGATTGCTTGTTCAACATTTAAATAGTCTGTGTATATAGTCCTGCAACACACTATCAGAGTTCCTCTGAAATCCTCCACCTCCCCCAGCTCCACCTGACTAGATCTGTTCAAGTGTTGTACAGTTGTAGTGACTGAAATACATTTATTCAGCAAGGACACATTAAACAGAAAAAAAAAAAAAAAAAAAAAAAAAAAAATTTCAACATTGATAATGTTACATGAGCACCAAATCAGCTTATTAGAATGATTTCTGAAGGATGATGTGACACAAATTGGAGTAATGATGCTGAAATTTCAGACTGACAAACTCGATCGTAAAATGGGTTGTCAGTAAATCAGACTTATGTTCAATGATATAATGAATGCAATGAATATAATGAATGCAAGAAAATCTACCATTCGTTTACATTTGGTTAACAATCTTAAACGAATGCAGAATGATAACTACATTTTACATAGTTTTACCCTAAACTTGGTGTTTTGTAGATCTTCTATGTAATATGCAAATTTCAAAAACACCTCAGGAACAGGAAACTCGTGTCAAGGTACAAGGTACAATAATCCCAAATTTCTTTGTTTTCTTCAACATCTCTTCCCCTCCCTGTCTGTCCTGTCTCTACCATATCTCAGTTTGATGGATGTGGTCACTCACCATGCTCATCACACCTCCACCATTGGACATTTCCTGGAATGTCCCAGAGTTATAATGATACTGTAGAGAAAGAATAATTAGTCAATATTTAACATTGCCAAAAGAACACTCTGATTTATGGCCATGACATATGATATTGAATATTATTACATTTTTTAAGTGTTAGTCATAATGCTTTGAACAGACAAAATGTCACATGTGTCCAGCAAACGCCATTCACTTCTATGGTTATGCCAATACAATCTCATGGAAATTTGCAACCATTTTACATTTTATCAAATTGGTGGATAATTCGTATGAATTTGTACATTTGTTAGTTCTCATTTGTAAGTTTTCGTATGATCTTCTTACACCCCACTGATGGTAAGGTTTAGGGATGGACCTTCATGCTTGCTTTGTTTTTGCACAAACCACAAAACTCATTTCTGAAACGAGTCATTCACCATTCGCTGTGCCTTTTTAGTCACATTTTAGGAGAAATAACTAGGAAACCTAACCAGTCTCAACTTGCCTTTTCATTTGATATCTTTTGGATGCTTTATCATTTCATTTCTCTTTCCCACTCCTACACTTCCAGTATGTTAGGCAAATAGCTATTGAATAAAAGTTCAAGGTCAGCCAATGACACTAGTACAATGTCACAAGAACAATGAGGGTGGAATATCTTATTGTTTTAACATGTCCACCAGAATATGTTTTCACTATCAGTCATTCATTTACTTTGTTTAAAAAGGGGGAAAAATCTAATCCTAGGTTGTTTTTGCCCCCCAAATTGTCAAAAATGTGCCACATAGAAAAAGTAAAATATATGAACTAATTTGATACCATATTTGTACCATATTTAAATCAATTTTGCAGATTTGTGTTCTGTGCTTATAGTCAGTTTTTCCATACATGTCAGCAGAATGATCTAGGATTAATTTTTGGCAGTCGACGCATTCACTTGATTTGACACTCACCCCCAAAGGGCTTCTCAGCGTACCGTTTTCAGCCTTCCTGTATCCATCAGTAACCAGGTACTCAGGCTGGAACAACAGTAATATGCAGGTTGTTAGTTGTATATATATTCAAATTAAAGTATGAGATTTGAAGGGCCATGTCACATTGCTTTCTTTTAGGTCCTGTTTTTACTTTTACCATTGAAAAGTTTGGGATGGTAAAATATTTTAATGTTTTTGATAGAAGTCTCTTCTGCTCACCAAGGTGGACTTTATTTGATCAAAAATACAGTAAAACAGTAATATTGTGAAATATTATTACAATTTAAAAGAACTGTTTTCTATTGTGATATATATAGTCAAATGTAATTTATTCCTGTGATCAAAGCTGAATTTTCAGCATCATTACTCCAGTCTTCAGTGTCACATGAACCTTCAGAAATCATTCTAATATACTGAATTGATGCTCAAGAAACACTTCTGATTATAATCAATGTTGAAAACAATTGTGCTGCTTCACATTTTTGTGGAAATATGTTTTTTAGGATTCTTTGATGAATAGAAAGTTCAATAGAACAGCATTTATTTGAAACAAGTATTTGTAGCATAAATGTAAAATAAATGTCTTTACTGTCACTTTTGATCATTTTAATCCAGCCTTGAT
Organism: Mylopharyngodon piceus; assembly: GCA_039654765.1. Classification (NCBI taxonomy): domain Eukaryota; kingdom Metazoa; phylum Chordata; class Actinopteri; order Cypriniformes; family Xenocyprididae; genus Mylopharyngodon; species Mylopharyngodon piceus. The sequence continues at coordinate 23,368,369 of CM077440.1, forward strand.
AAAAGTATTAATTTCTTTTTTTTTTTTTTTTTTTAAATCCACCTTTGAATAGTAGTGTATATACACTACAATAGCATATAGAATTTAAAAGACATGGAATAAAAGTCACCGCAAAACTGTGAGAAAGAACTGTCATTGGTGCCCATCATAAAAAGGTGCTTGGCGCCCGTGTAACTACACATGAAATCATTTGATTACGATGTGATATTTTGGCATAACAGGTCCTAACATGTAAAAGAAGCTTGGCAGCCCAGTTATTGTATATTACTAACTTGCAGTTGAGCTGACAACCTGCTTTTGTGTGTCAGTCTCACAGACTGCATGAAGCAACATGTAGCTCTTATCTTTTCAGTGTAAATCATCTTGAGATCCTGTTCACTGTGCCAAAATGGGATACAACATGCATGTCTAATCCTATGGCTTTCAGCAATATAGACATGAAGTCAATGGGAAACCAACAGAAAAAAAAAAAATAATAAAAAAAAAAATGTATGTACCAGTGCAGATGCAATTTTCGTGCTTTCCTTGAGACCAATATTGGAAGAAAGCATGGACTCGGGCTGAGGAGAAAAAAAAAATTACGGGCAAAATGATTCATCATGTTCTGCTCTGAGACCACAGATGTTGCTCCTCCCAAAACTGCACCAATATTCCCAGGTATTCCCAGGTATTCCCAGGTAAACAGGTTCAGACTTTATATGCAAATATCACTGCGGATACTTTGGAATGTCCTCAAACTCTCTGTGGTTACATGCAGAGGTGGGTAGAGTATCCAAAAATTGTACTCAAGTAAAAGTACAAGTACTTGTAGAAATATTTACTCAAAGTAAAAGTCAAAGTAATAATCTTTATAGTTACTTGAGTAAGAGTAAAAAAGTATCCAATGAAAAAACTACTCAAGTAGCTAGTTTGTAGTTACTTTATAAATACACTACCGGTCAAATGTTTGGAATCGGTAAGATTTTTAATGTTTTTAAAATAAGTTTCGTCTGCTCACCAAGGCTGCATTTATTTAATTAAAAATACAGTAAAAACAGTAATATTGTGAAATATTATTACAATTTAAAATAACTGTTTTCTGTTTGAATATATTTTATAAAGTAATTTATTCCTGTGATCAAAGCTGAATTTTCACCATCATTACTCCAGTCTTCAGTGTCACATGATCCTTCAGAAATCATTCTAATATGCTGATCTGCTGCTCAAGAAACAATTATTGTGTACAACTGTACAAAATATTTGTGTACAATTTTTTTTTTTTTTTCTCAGGATTATTTGATGAATAGAAAGTTCAAAAGAACAGCATTTATTTGAAATATAATCATTTGTAACATTATAAATGTCTTTACTGTCACTTTTGATCGATTTAATGCATCCTTGCTGAATAAAAGTATTAATTTCTTTAATTTCTTTTCAAAAAAAGAATTTTAAAAATAAAAATTCTTACTGACCCCAAACTTTTGAACGGTAGTGTATAATGTTACAAAAGCTTTGTATTTCAGATAAATGCTGTTCTTTTGAGTGGTCTATTCATCAAGGAATCCTGAAAAAAAGTACACAACTGTTTTTAACATTGATAATAATCATAAATGTTTCTTGAGCAGCAAATCAGCATATTAGAATGATTTCTGAAGGATCATGTGACATTAAAGACTGCAGTAATGATGCTGAAAATTCAGCTTTGCCATCACAGGAATAAATTACTTTATAAAATATATTCAAACAGAAAACAGTTATTTTAAATTGTAATAATATTTCACAATATTACTGTTTTTACTGTATTTTTACTGTGGTGAGCAGACGAAAATTCTTTTAAAAACATTAAAAATCTTACCGATTCCAAACTTTTGATCGGTATATATATATATATATATATATATATATATATACACACACACACACATACACACACACACACACACACACACACACAACAATACAATAGTATGTAAGATAGATATTTAAATTATTATTATCATAATTAGATATCTTTGCAACAAACAGTAGAGACACGCATTATTTCTGGCATCTGTAACCTGAATATCATTGCATGTCCTTTGCTTTGTATAATAACGTACACAGCTACATTTGAAGAAGAGTGAAAACTCTTTACATGTGCTCGCGCTCATAACCGCTGAACATCTGAACTCAAACAATGATCAAATGCACATTGACGGATCTTCTTCGTCTGTTCTCCAAGATGTAATCAAATGTATTTCTGCAGGCGCGTGTAAACTGGTTAACTGTGTTCAACGTTACGCAAAGGCGTTCATTTTCAAGACGAACAGGTCGGCGGCGCCGCCACTGCACCCACAAATTACCGCGGGACGGCGGGTGTTCATTTCATACTCTCTGAACAATGGTAGCTTAATGTATAAATTAAGATATATGTCCAAAAAACCGGTAAAGAAATGCTACATACTTTGTAGTGGTGTTATTGTGGCGTAATAATCTGTTTGGTTGTAAAATGTATGTAGGCTATTGGCTGTGGATTTGACACATACGCACTTCAACTAATCGCTGACAAACAATAGGATGCAACTGCACATTTGCTTTTAATTGACTGTAGGTCCACTGCCACTTCATCAAACACTCCGAGTGAGAACCCGCTTCAGACGATTCAGTGCGTGCAGGGAACTGAACAAATCATTTAAACTGATTCGCGAACCAATTTAGACAGTTTTGCCAACTTGTTTGATCAAGTCTTTGAACAGAATCGATTCAAAAGAGTGATTCATTTGGGAATGGGGCATCGTTTATGAAAAGAGACAGCGCGCTTGGAATAAACTACGCATTTCTTAACATGTATACAGTATTGCATTAAAAAAAAGTAACGAGAGGAACGTCGCCCAGCGTAGCGAAGTAAAAGTACAGATTTTTCATTAGAAATGTACTCAAGTTAAAGTAAAAGTTGCCACATTTAAATTTACTCTTAAAAGTACAAATTTTCCAAAAAAATATTCAAGTAAATGTAACAAAATAAATGTACTTCGTTACTACCCACCTCTGGTTACATGCAAATAACCTTTTTATATGTAGTTAAACGAAATTGATTTTTCAGTGGTTGATTTTGATGTGATTACTACAGAGTGCAGTAATATAATGAGCTTAAGTAATAATCTTAATGAAAAAATAATTATTAACTAAAATAATTGATACGCATTAGATTTATTCTAAAATAATTGTCTTAACCTGTTAAAAGAATTACCATAAACACATTAACAAATAATCTAATTCAAAAATTACTATGTTATATTTTTCAAAATGAAAAATCAGATTTCATTTAATTCACACAGTGAACAAATGATGAACAAATGATTTTGTCATATATACTAAATACACATATTAATGCACTTTGTAACAAGCCACATGAATAAGGGATGTCAAATACCAAATTATACTTAAATAAAACTCAGGAACACAGCTGATACTTAATTCATAACTTTGAACTCTGTACAAGACCAGTTTCACATACCTTATAGATTGAGCCTCCTCCTTCCTCATTGTATTTGACAAGGGTTTGGTTGCCCTCATCTTGCAGGTTCAGGGGGATGTGTTGAAAGTTCTTGCTTTGACAGTCACAGATAAAACAACAGAGGAGTAGAACTGCAAAAAAACAACAAGGTGTGTCATTATATTATGCATATTATATAACACTGCATACATTGAAAAGATTTCATGAAAATACAGTAAGATTAAGTGCTATTATATGAACTGCACTTTCCTTAATCAAATTAGTGGACTATAACTGTTGTAGTAGGCTATATTTGATTTTAAACTCACGGGCCAAAAGGAGAAGTCCAGCAAACAAGAGACCGATCGCTGCTGGACCCAGCCTTGAGGAGAAAGGAAGACGCCCACGACACACGTTTCCTCCCGTACATTCACACACAAACACCTGCAGAACCTCTTCTGACTGCAGCGCTTGTTGATCCTGCATCTTCAAAGGAACTGAGTAGTTTCCATATGGCAGAGTCGTCAAACTTATCAGAGAGGTGTTTGCTCCTACGGTATAAACCCAGCAAAACTTTAATGAAACAGGGTTATTATAGTTAACTAAAACTAAAACCATAAAAAAAAAACATTTTTGTTAGTTGAAATAAAATAAACGTTAACTGAAATAAAATTTAAAAAAAAAAAAAAAAAAAAAAAAAAAAAAAAAGTATTTTATTTCAGCTAGTTGCAATAAAACATTTCTCATTTTCATTTAGTTTAGCTTGATGTACTAAAGTAACTAAAAAAACTAAACTGAAATAAAAATTAAAATCTATAGACATTAAAAAAAAAAGTTAAAAATGACAAAAACACAACAAAATTACTAAAACTTTAACTAAAACTAGATATGTACATTTTCTGAAGAAAATGTGAGTGGTGTTTGCCATGGCAAAAATCAGCACTAGGCAGCCACTAGGGTCTTCTGCGTGACTGCGATAGAGCTGACTCCCATGTCTATACCATGTTCTGGTGCTGAGATATGGCTTGTTTATGTTGCTATATGGTTGATAGGGTCCTCAAAATCATTGCTCAGTCTGAGTCAAAAGAGCCCACATCCATGTCTTTATGTTGTTCTGATCCAGAGATATGGACCATTCGATTTACTATACAGTTGCTCTAAATGGTTGCTGGGGCATAGCTAGACAGTTGCCAGGATGATACCTAAAGCCTACTGTCAAGGTGATGATACACAGGGCAACTTTTTGAGCAATGTTGCCGAGCAATGTTGCTTGGGCACTTTCCCATTGGGAATGGGCAACAAATTTCTATCTGGATACTTTAGATCGAAATTTGTAGCCCATTTCAGTAACATTACTCAAAAAGTTGAAAGTCAAAAGAAACAACCCACATATCTCTACAGTATTCTGTAGCTGAGATATGTCTTTTAATTTTAATATATGGTGGCTAGGGTACTCTCAATGGTTGCTAAGGCATAGCTAGACAGTTTCCATGGTGATATTTAAATGATAATTAAAGACTACTAACCAGTCTGAGTCAAAAGAACCCACACCCATGTCTCTACAATGTTCTGATCCAGAGATATTCATCTCATTCATTTGAATGAAAAAAGAATGAGATGGAAACTAACTGGTTGCTGGGGTGTGACTAGGGAGTTGAAATGGAAGCTGAAAACAACTCTCTACGACACTCTCATGCGGAAATATGTCACAAAGTTCTGTCCAATGTAAAGTCTATGGGATTTTTCACCTGCTGGATGAAAATCGTACACCCGATCACCTATAAATGTCACAGCAGTGTTGTCCTCAATGAGCCGCACGATTTGTCACCTCATTCATGGGTCTGTGACAAATGGTGTGGGACAAGTTAGGTGCAAAATTTGTACGGAAGGAAGAAATATGTGAGATATAGTAATAGTGGTGCTTGCGAAGCGAATTAAAAAAGAAAACGGAAAATAATACTGGTATTAATAAAAACTGTAATAATAATATCAATTATATTAAAATAACACTGGTGTCAAACTGGTTTCAAACTATGTGAGATACAGCATACACCTCACTAAATTATGTTAGATTTATATTTAAAACAAGAAAAAACAACCCAGTGTACTTCCCAGTGAAATTAGACAAGAGATGGGACCAGATGTGAAACTGTAAATGAATTAGGGATGTCCCGAGCCGACCACAAGGTTTCTCTTTTAACTGATCGGTATCGGCTATCCTAAGCCCGATCCTTTATTTTACGTCAGCTGTCACGCAGGTGATGTGCAGTAAGTGGGGGTATGCACTTTCAAGTGGGTTTGCCAACCGCCATTAAAAGGAAAAGAAGAAGCTCAATTTGCACGTGAATGTTGTCTGTTATAGTGCACCACACAAGCACTCTCCGCGTTTAGCATATTTGATGCACACTTTTGTAACGAATGACCTGAAAGTCATTTATTTACAGTTTATCTTTATCTGCCGTCAGACTGAGACGTCATTGCCATAAAGCGTTGCTATATGGGTTGCGTCTTGCTTCAGACTTTACTGACAAGTAAAATACTCAGTAACTCGGATTAGATAGAGGGGACAAAAAAAACTTGATCGAGATGTCCCTAAAATGAAGTAATAAATATATGTATGGACTGACCTGTGGTGGGCTCCAGCTTCCAGAGTTTCTTAAGCTCTTCTTCTTCTCCCAGAGAGAAGGTAAAAGGACTTGAAAATGGAGGACCATCAAGGTCTGCTGGTATCACACTGACATGGTTGACCTTGTTTCCGCACATGACCATGCTTTTGGAGGTGAGATAGGGGGCATTATCGTTTACGTCACCCAGGTAGACCACAACAGTACATGTACCTGTAGCTGGAGGCTGTCCTGTGAAGTAAAAAATTACAGAGTACAGAGATTAAATTAGTATTTTAGTACAGAATACTGTATTTCATAATGTAATTCTCTCGACTCACACATTCTCCTGAGAAACTTAGCACTTAGATTTTTTAAAGGTTTAAAGGGGGCATGACCAAAAAAGGTTTGAGAACCACTGGTATACGGTATATAGTCCTCATGTTTTCTTAGTCTCTTGATTAGCTTTGTTATTGTAACCTGCTGTCGGTGAGTTTTGTCAAGTCTGTTTATGGTCACGTTCAATTGCTCATGTTTAAGTCATGTTTTAATTCTGTTTGTTTTGTATTTGATTGTTCTGGTTATGGATATCAATAAAACTACACATGGGTTCTCAACTTGACTTGCCTTCAGTGGAATAACATTAGTGTTCACTCACAAAACATTTGCGTCCTGTCGCAGAAGTATTGCACTCTTCCTTTGCATTATTTGCATTTGCTCACTAAAGCACCTAAATTACCTTTCTTTTTTTTTTCCCCATGTCATATTTCCATCACAAAGTTTTGTTAGCAAATGCAAAGTTTCTCAGGGGTATGCAAACGTTTTGCAAGAGAATCCTATCTAATTTTTATTTTACCATCACCATATGTCCCCTTAGGGGCTCCCTACTGTGCAGTATTCTGTAAGTTAGTAAGTTAGTATTCCATTCTTGTGTCTTTCTTTTTACCTTGTTACTTGCATGTTCCCTGTTTATCCAATTAGTAGGTAGTTTTTGAATAAAAACTTCTGGATCTTATAGATATATTGTCTATGTTGTCATAGTTCACAGTTAGAACAGTGTTCGGATTGTTTGAACATACTGAGAACAGATAGTTTGGTGCTTACCATCATCTATAGCATGGACTACAACAGTGTAGGTGCCATTTTTTGAGACATATTCAGACTCCCGGTCCATCTTCTGAACTGTGGTGATCTTTCCTGTCTTCGGGTCAACACTCACCCATTTGGCTGGGTCTTGTACTAACTCATACCTTCATACAAACATACAGATAATGAAATAATTCTGCTTTACTTTCTGCTACACGATCATCCAAAAATCTAGTTTCCCTTACATCTCTGAATAAGCTGTGTGTGTTTGTGTGTGTGTGTGTGTGTGTGTGTAACTAAAAGTGGCATATATTGTATATATTATCTATTACATTACTGTATACAATATACAGTGGGGAAAATAATCATTTGATCCCCTGCTGATTTTGTTAGTTTGCCCACTTATAAAGAAATGAGGGGTCTATAATTTTTATGGTAGGTTTATTTTAATGGACAGAGACAGAATATCAAACAAAAAAAAATCCAGAAAAAACACATTATATAAAGGTTATAAACTGATTTGCATTTCAGTGAGTGAAATAAGTATTTGATCCCCAAGCAAAACATGACTTGGTGAAGAAACCCTTGTTGGCAAGCACAGAGGTAAGATGTTTCCTGTAGTTGGTCACCAGGTTTGCACACATCTCAGGAGGGATTTTGGTCCACTCCTCTTTACAGATCCTCTTTAAATCTTTAAGGTTTCTTGGCTGTCGCTTGGCAACTCAAAGTTTCAGCTCCCTTCACAGATTTTCTATATGATTAAGGTCTGGAGACTGGCTAGGCCACTCCATGACCTTAATGTGCTTCTTCTTGAGCCACTCTTTTGTTACCTTGGCGGAATATTTTGGGTCATTGTCATGCTGGAAGACCCATCTTTGACCCATCTTCAGTGTTCTGGCTGAGGGAAGGAGGTTCTCATCCAAGATTTTACGGAACATATGGCCCTGGTCCATCAGCCCCTCAATGCGGTGAAGTTGTCCTGTACCCTTAGCAGAGAAACAGCCCCAAAGCATAATGTTTCCACCTCCATGCTTGACTGTAGGGGTGGTGTTCTTGGGGTCATAGTCAGCATTTCTCTCCCTCCAAACATGGCGAGTTGAGTTGATGCCAAAGAGCTAAATTTTGGTCTCATCTGACCACAACACTTTCTCCCAAGCCTTCTCTGAATCATTTAGATGTTCATTGGCAAACTTCAGATGGGCCTGTACATGTGCCTTTAGAGCAGGGGGACCTTGCGGGCACTGCAGGATTTCAATCCATTGCGACGTAGTGTGTTACCAATGGTTTTCTTGGTCACTGTGGTCCCAACTGCCTTGAGATCATTTACAAGCTCCTCCTGTGTAGTTCTGGGCTGATCCCTCACCTTTCTCATCATCATCCTTATCCTATGTGTTGAGATCTTGCATGGAGTTCCAGACTGAGGGTGATTGATGGTTATTTTGTATTTCTTCCATTTCCAAATAATCGCACCAACAGTTGTCTCCTTCTCACCAAGCTTCTTGCTGATGGTCTTGTAGCCCATTCCAGCCTTGTGCAGGTCTACAATCTTGTCTCTGACTTCCTTTGACAGCTCTTTGATCTTGCCCATGGTGGTGGAGAGGTTTGAATGGAAGATACAGATTCTTTGGACAGGTGTCTTTTATACACATAACGAGCCAACATTAGGAGTACTTTCTTTAAGTGACGGGACTAAACTGTGTTCGACATGGGCACATAATCTGTAGGAGGCAGAATTCTTACTGGTTGGTAGGGGATCAAATACTTATTTCACTTGATCAAATGCAAATCAATGTATAACCTTTATATAATGTGTTTTTTCTGGATTTTTTGGTGGATATTCTGTCTCTATCCACTAAAATAAACCGACCATAAAAATGATAGACTCCTCGTTTCTTTGTAAGTGGGCAAACTTACAAAATCAGCAGGGGATCAAATAATTATTTTCCCCACTGTATACAGTACTGTGCAAAAGTCTTATGCACGTCAGTATTTTCACCCCCAAAAAAGGGTTTTAAGTCAGTTATTTATATATTTTGCTGTAGTGTATCAGTAGGAAATATCAGTTCACATTTCCAAACATTCATTTATGCAATTAATTGTAATAATCCAGCGAGATTTTTGAATGCACACAACAGCCGGTGTTCCACACGGAGATCTGATCTCACCATCAACGAATCCGTCTGTGATTACATGAAGAAACCGATGAAACTGAGACAAACTAAATCCAGAAGAACTGTGGCCTTGTCTCCAAGATGCTTGAAGAAACCTTCCTGCAAAGCTACCTGAAAAAATGATGCCCAAGTGTACCTGGACAAAAGCTGTTCCCTTTCGAAGGGAACTCGCTCTGCGTTTGAAACGCTATGGGGAACGTCACGCGTGACTCGGTGTTCGAAAGCCAACTATCCAATAACTCCAATCCCTATTGGCCGGCGACAGCCTATGACGTCATATGGCGCAACCCGGAAGTATAAAAGGAGCACCTGGGGAAGCAGTCAGTATCTCATTGTTTTTCCGGACTGTTTGTGTCCTGCCACTATTGTTGAACAAGCTTGCCACGGTAAGAGTTTACTATGTCTGAGGGAAAACGTTTCAGGAAGTGTGCTGATCCGTGTCCGAGATTCTTGACGCCGGAAGACACACACAACCTGTGCGTTCACTGTATGGGGGAAGAACACGCACGGACAGTGCTTGAGGGCGCTGTCTGTGCAAATTGTGAGCGTTTCGCCTGGTGGGTCTGGCCCCACTCGTGCTGAGGCAGAGCGGCGGCTGCATTCATGGGTCTCGCAGATGGAGCTCGCCGCAGAGTTTGAGAGAGGTGTTAATGTCTCTCAGCCTCCGGCGGCGGCTGGCAGGGATGAGCTCCTGGATGACGATGATGTCCTGTCTTTGACATCATCGGATCCAGGAGTGAGTGTTCTTCTGGCAGCTAGCCCCCGAGAGCAGGAGATGGCGGTGGAGGAAGAAGCAAGTGAGACCACTTCTTTCTCCAGGCCTCCTTGCCCAGCGTACGCGGAGTTACTGGAGGTTATGGAGCGCGCTGCGGGCAGACTGCAGCTGCCGTGGGAGCGCGTAAGGAAGGAGACCGTACGCGGAAGACTGGACGAACGGTTTCTTTCTGACCATAACCCAGTAACTCCGGTGAGCCTTCCATTCCTTCCGGATCTCCATGTAGAGGTCGAGAAGGCATGGAAGAGCCCGTACTCGGCGAGAATACATCCACATCAGCGGGGAAATTTCGCTGATGTGGAGGGATTACGCCAGCACGGGTATGTGTCGATGCCGCCCATTGACGAGACGTTCGCGAACTATCTCGTCATGGGCAGTGCAGCTCCAGTCCTGCCGTCTAGACCCCTTAAGATGACATCTCGTCTGAACGGCAGGGCGTACGCTGCAGCGGGTCAGGCTGGTGCGGCTTTGCACGCTATGGCGGTGTGACAAGCCTACCAGGCTGACTTGCTGAAGGATCTGGATCAGGGGCAGGGAGGCTTGATAGTGAAAGGGTTCTTTTGGCTTCAGAACCTGGATTCTATCCTTCCATCAACATCTGAAGGAAGAGTCCCTGGTCTTCGAGCCACGGGAAGGCAAGACAAGGTCCCATTTATTATTTAAATGCTTGACCTTGTTTTGTTCCTGTGTATGATTATATTTTCCTGAGCATGTAACAGTAAAATATGTTTAAGGGGTTTTTGGGCAAAACTGAAGTGGTTTTCAAGTTGATTAAGCAGGCCACAAAATGGCTGCCGCTTAGTCTCCTTTGAGCTTCTCAGCTAGTTTCAGTGTAGTCTGAGTTGTCACTCACTACTTCAGTTTATATTTTTGGGCGGCCTTAATCGGCCGCCTGACATTGTGGCTTGTGAACTTCACTTTCTTTCTCTTTCCATGAGATTTGGAAGCGAATAACAGGCTTTATTAGGCTTTTGGCGCCTGTTGTTTGTATCTAGGCCCATAGCTTAGCGGCCAGGCTAGAGCTAGGTTAATTGTGTTATTTGTATAAATAACCCCTTATATACTATCTGTCATGAATATGGCTCCCACGGTTCATCCTCCGGACCGCCGGAGGGAGCCATCACCAGAATATTGACTCTCTGCCATTCGGACTCCATTTCCCATAGGCCTTCATTCCTGGGACTGATTGCACTCTCACCTGCACTACATCACGCACACACTATTTAAGATACGCACACACACCACATCTTCTCGAAGTCTTGATTTGCTACGGTGGTCATTTCTGAGCGTTATTTCTGTGGACTGATATCTTGTTATTACCTGGACTGTTTATTATCTGTGAACCTCTGCCGCCTGCCCTGAACTTTGCCTGTACTCTGGACTGTGATTGTTTGCCGCCTGTCTTGATCCTTGCCTGTGACCCGTCTCTGATTCTTGCTGCCAGCCTCGACCCCTGCCTGTCCCTGTTTACGGTATTGCTCTGTCCTTGTCTGTATCTCTGCTATTGTGAATAAAGCTGCAAATGGATCCACTTCCTGTTGACCCTTCACTACACTATCCCTTTTCTGGATATATAGTTCCTAGTTCTGGCCTCCTCCTGAGGGAGTTGTTAGGCCATATGCCCATTATCCCCTTGCTATGTAGGTGCAATTGATGAGTTTAACAGCTAGGTTGTAGACTGTTTTTAGACTCCCTGATGCTGTTATCTCAGGTGGTAGGCCCTTATCTTTGCGTAGATAAGTTTTGCAGTCATGTGCTAGGCCCCACTTTCTAGAACTTTTTATGCTATGGAAAATGTGTTTTTCCCTCTGAGCCACTTGTTTTCTTTAATCAAGTTTGAGTTGACGTTGCTAGTGTTTAACATCCGTCCTCTATGGCTCAGTACAGATTTGAGAAGCTGTATGGAGAAGATTTATTTTCCTCTTTGAAAATAGCATATGCATCAAAGTGTTGTGTTTGCTTTGAGTTCTAGACTTTTGCCCTACATTTGTATGTGAGCTTACTTATGCTGCCACAGGTTAGCACCTGTTCTCATAATAGCAGGCTTTTTCATGTAGCCGCTATTGGAGACATTGGTGACCTAATATTCCCCATTAGTAGGTTATTGGTGTTACTGAGTGCATCACCTGTTGGATTGCATACTCAGGGTAGTATAGTGCCAATTTTTGAGGAAAGATGGTTGCTATTAGCTCCCTTTTGTGATCTCTTAACAGCTATATTGCATATAACTTGGATTGTAGGCCTGTTTATCTAGCCTCCTTCTAGTTAGCATTTGTTTCCTACATGCTGTAAGCTGATCAGTGTTTGCTCACATATCTACACTGCCACAGGCTTGCCACGTGTTTGTTTGAGGTAGTAGGCCTTATGGGCCTTCCTTAGACCATGTTGGGTTTGTTTGGTTCCCTTTAGCCTTCTTATTTTAGGGTACATTGCCTGTTGGAATGTGTAGCCTAGCTCAGGTTGCAGTTAGCTTCCCATAGCTTATTTGGGTTAGAGCTGGTTCCCTGTAGCTTGGTCCCCTTAAAATTCACGAGCTGAAGCCACGTGTCATTGGAAGGGTAGGCCCCAATAGGCCTCCTTTCTAGTTCACATGTTGGCACAGTTTGTGTTTTTATTCTGCAAACAGGCTGAACGCCACTTGTTGCTGAAATTGTAGGCCCCACAAGGTCTCCTTTTTAGTTGACTTGTTGGCAGGATGCCTGGGAAACCATACCATCTTAGCGGCCACGCCCCACCTTTGACGGATAGCCCCTAATCAGGCCTGTTCACGTTGGGTGGTAGCGTTTTATGTATTCCTTCTGAGGAAGTTTCACCGAATACATGGTTTTTGGTGTGGTATGGTTATGGCAGCCACTTGCTGATGCCATATGTTTACTAAGGTAGGCCTTCTTCGGCCTCTGGTGTAGCATGTGGAGTTCAGCTATGTACTCTTCTCGCTGTGAGAGTTTTTGTGGTGATTTTACCGAGTACTTTGAGTGGTTAGCCCCTCAGGGTGAATGTTGTCTGCCACGAGCTGATGCCACGTGTCTGTTGAGGTTATAGGCCTGGTTAGGCCTTCCTTAATATGTGTTGGCGTATGTTGTACTCCTCTTGCTTTAAAGAGTAAAAAGGTGCTTTTACTGAGTACACTGCTCGTTGGATTGTGTGCTTAGCTCCCTAAGCTGATCATGGTGGTAGGCCTTAATCAGGCCTCCTCCTAAGATTCAGCCCTAGGCTGGTTTGTGCTCCCCTGTATGAACAGGTGTTTAGCGCACAGCCTCCTCAGTGCGTTAATTAAGCGCTGAGTATATCCTAGGATGAGCGGATTATACTCCCCTCAATACGAGGGTTCATAGCACTCAGCTGAGTTTTGCTCTCCAGGATGCCCGTGTCTACGCGTGGGTTTGAGTTGCTCCTGCCTTTCTGCAGTCACTCTTACCTGCTCTCTTCTATGAAGAATGCGTTATGGAGATTCTGTACTCAGACAGGATTGGCCAAGACTAAGCTTGTCCTATGACAGGCCAGGTCGGCCTCCCTGGTGGCATTGGGGGTGACTTCGTTCCCCTCTAGTGACTGGCCAGGGTTCCTTTCGGTTCCCTGGCCACATTCCCTTAAAGGGACCACTTTGTCTGCGGAAAAGTCGGTCCCAGATGCCTTTAGCGGTCTTGGTAGGCCTTTCTGTGGAAGGCCTTCTGTGGGCTCAGCTTGGGCTGTTGGCCATAGGGAATGCTGTCACTGACAGCCTGGTGTGACCCGAGGGGGAGTTGCTATGCAGTTTTTACGAAAAACAGCTTTACTTGTCTCAGCCATTTTCGTTTGGCATGCACTCTCCTCAAGCATGGCGGCGTGGGTATATCGTTCCCCATAGTGTTTCAAACGCAGAGCTAGTTCCCTTTCAAAAGGGAACGTCTCAGGTTACGTATGTAACCATAGTTCCCTGAGAACCAGGGAACGAAACTCTGCGTTTCCTTGCCATGCTTCGGGCTGCCTGCGGAACAGTCCCTCAAGACGATGGATACTGACTGCTTCCCCAGGCGCTCCTTTTATACTTCCGGGTCGCGCCATATGACGTCATAGGCTGTCGCTGGCCAATAGGGATTGGAGTTATTGGATAGTTGGCTTTCGAACACCGAGTCACGTGTGACGTTCCCCATAGAGTTTCAAAAGCAGTCTCGTTCCCTGGTTCTCAGGGAACTATGGTTACATACGTAACCCGAGACGTTTTAAATGCAAAGGGTAGTCACACCAAATATTGATTTGATTTAGTTAATAGAAGTTAATTGATAAATAAAATCTATTTATGACAGTATTTTTGAAAGCATCCTCATTTTACAGCATTTTTACACAAATGCCTAAAACTCTTCACAGTACTGTATCTTTGCAGGAAGGTTTCTTCAAACGTCTTGGAGACACGGCCACAGTTCTTCTGGATTTAGTTTGTCTCAGTTTCATCTGTTTCTTCATGTAATCACAGACAGACTTGATGGTGAAATCTGACAACAGCCGGTGCTCCACACGGAGATCTGACTCCTTGTTCATTCAAAAATCTCACTGGATTATTACAAAATGAATGTTTGGAAATGTAAACTGATATTTCCTACTGACACACTACAGAAAAAGATATAAATAGCTGGCTTAAAACATTTATTTTGGGGTGGGGGGGATACTGATGTGCCTAAGACTTTTGCACAGTAGTGCATTTTAATTTTATATAGTATAATTTTATATATATTATTTCATATACAGTTTCATTCAAAATTTTGGTGTCAGTAAAATTTTTTAAAGAAATAAATAATTTTATTCATCAAGGAGGAATAAAATTGATCAAAAGTGACAGTGAACACTTATACTGTACATTGTCACAAAATAATTCTATTGTAGAATCATTCTAAAAATAAAATGAAAGTGGCATAAAAAAAAAATCCACAAAAATTTAACAACTTTAAATGCTGAGTAATTTGGTGTTGCGCAGCTCAACCACACCTGATTTTGTTTACGTCAGAGTCTTCATCTTTTACTTCAGGTACAAACAACACATCTCCTGGAGCTCCATTTTCACTTCGGTAAACTTTTTCAACATGCTTCTTAAATTCAGGGGGATCATTCACATCAATGACTTTCACTGCCACTTTGGCAGTGTTTAGCTTTGGTCTGGAACCTGTTAGTGCCTTTCCATCAACACACTGAAATAATTTCTCCTCATTCTCGACTGCTATCTCCAGCTCTGTGATCTCAGTTTTCTCAAAATTCTTCCCCTGTGAAATACAATCATATTGAGAGCCCACATAACCACCGGCTGTCAATTTTTTTCACAGTTGAACCGAACTGAATCAACACTGAACTGATTTCAACTGAACAATGACACTACTGTCTTGCTAGAGCTGCTTTACAGCAGAAATGAATTCTGTTTGCATCACTGATCATTATTAAGTTTAACACTGTAAAGCTGCTTTGAAACAAACTCTGTTGTATAAAGTGCTATATAACTTGACTTGACTTTTCTTTGAATACACCTGATAAACTTTAAATATTTCATTCTTGTGTATGAAATATTAAGGGGAACAGTGGCATTTACCTTGATAACAGACAGCACACCTTCATTGGTTTTGGGATCTGTCTCGATCTTGTAATTGCCATCTTCGTTGCCCTTCAGGATGGAGAACACCGCTCTTGACGCAGGCGTGTTTGGTGTGTCCTTGTCTGTGACGCCGATTCTTAGGATCTCCTTGTTTAATTCCATTTCCATCACTTCAGTGTTGTACTGTTTCACACAGATACATTCATGCATGTCAAATTATCATATCACACAAGAGCTTTGTTACCAAATTACTCAATAAAGCCTATTATATAATAAGGGTAAAGTATGCAATTTCTGCATCACTAGCAGCATCAATTGGCACTGCAAAAAAAAAAAAAAAAAAAAAAACCTTGAAAGCTTGATGAAAATATCAGTGGTGTATGTCCATACTAAAATCCCACGAGTGTTGCTCTGATTCTTTTGAGTGAGTTGCTATGCTGCCTTGCCTTAAGCACCCAGTTGACTATTTACAAACAGGTTTCCTTAACACACTGCCCTTCTGTCATTGGTCAGCCAAACAGACTGTTCTGCCATGCCATTGGCTGACCCGATGTTGCTTTATCAGAAGGCAAACAGCAATGTTTTAAAAGCACCACACAGTCACGATTGCCAAGTCCTCAGTTTTCCTGCAGAAATGAGCTAGTGGGTTAATTCACATATTAATTAACCCCACCCCCCCCCACCCCACTTTCTCGCAGGTTTTCATATTGCATACATTGTATTTGACTAAAATGCTTGTATTGAAAAGTACCAATTTTATATTTAACCTTTTAACCTTTAAGCTCACTACTTTATAGTGATTTTCAAATTGAAATTGTGTACAACGCATAACAGTGACTGTAAAATGTGTATTTTAGGTATGGGAGTGGAATATTTTGATATTCAAAATAGGGTCACTGGGCTAGTTTTGTTTTGCTGACCTGGAGCCTATATGATGCTGGTTTAAGTGGCTAGCCAGGTATGTTTCAGTTTAGTTTGTGCCAAACCTGGGTTTTAGGCACCATGAAAGTGGCTCGGCTCATAGTAACTTATGCTCCATGGCTGACCTGCTCTGGGGCAGGTAATATTCTGGGTAAGAGATCTCAAACTGAAACTTAACCAATCAGCTCTGAGCAACGTAACACATGTCTTGACACAATAAAGTCACTGCCCCAGTTTCTCTTGTTCCAAATTAAAGGTCACTACATAGTAAAAGATTTTTTAAAAAGATTTGGAATCAATAGATAAAGCTTTAAAAATGACTACGTTAGCTGTTCGAGTCCCTGTATACCTATTTATATATTATCAACTATAGAAGTTAACTTTACGACTTTCACTTGATATAGCAAGATATTTTTTCTTGCTGTGTAAATGCATTTATATACCTTATTTTCTTCAATCTCTTAATCTTTGGCAGTAGAGAGAACTGAATCGCACTGATTCTCTCTCGTGATAAGTGAATCACAGTTTCTCTATGTTTCAAGGGATGTGATTGGCTGTTCGCTACTGATGTCACACAGTTCATGAACTCAGGACCAAAGCCTGAGTTAACAGAGAAAGCTGATGATCAGCATAATGGTACCAACAAAGCATGACTGGATTGGTTTGGTTTTGTCAACTCGAAACAAATCCCATAACCCTGCATTTGTTCAACAAGGCCCCTGGCAACATTGGTCACAGTAATTACACTTTTTTTGGCACATCAATCTACAAAAGTCTGTCTAGCCTGACTCACCGTGGCAGAACTGAATTCTGGGAGATGGGTGTTGGAATCTGTGATGTCCAGAAGAACAGTTGCGGTTGAAGACATTTCAGGTGTCCCTTGATCCTTCGCTTCAACTAGCACTTTGTATGTTTTTACTTTCTAATATACAATAGAGAGACGAGATTAAAAATACTGGAAAATGCTGAAAACATGCATTTGCCATTAGTTACTCACATCATAATCAAAGCATCCTGTGAAGGTGAGCTGTTTGATTTTAGTTGTTTTAGGCATATCCTTCAGGGAAATTTTTGGTGAGGCAGGTACTTGTGACACCACAGTCATGGTGAACTGGGAATTAGGAGTATCCATCTGATCATTGTCATGAGCTTGTAATGTTGTCAGAAGAGTGCCTGTTCAAACAAGGATGATTAAAAAAAAAAAAAAAAAAAAAAAAAAAAAAAGAGAACAAATCTCTGCTTGGTATTTAATTGTAACAGTTTAGTTTCAATAACTCCCTTTGAACTGGGGAGGAAGTTTTGAAAAAAAAAAAAGTGACATTATTTTTAAATATTACAATGAATTATTTTATCTGAAAAGATCAAGAACAATTAGACTTGTTGATAAAGTGCTCATGTATTGACAACAACAACAACAAAAAGGTCTAAGAGAAAAAAAAATATGCTGCATTCCATAATTCTAAAATTCACAACACTGAGCTTCCAGCAGCACTAGAGACAACAGGATGGTCAGAATGCTCAAACAAACAGAGCAATGTTCTGTCAATGTTTAGACTTTTCAGAAGAAGTCACACTACAAATGGCTAACTTAGTCTTAGGGGTGGGCGATATGAGCTAAAATTCATATCACGATATTTTCCACTGTCCAGACGATATCGATATTATATCGCGATATGAGAAAAAAAAAAATTGGAATCACATTTTAGTAGACCTTAGTTAAATTGCAGGCAATATATGTATCTTATCTGGGGGGGGGGGGATGGAATCTTTAGGCACCTCACGATCCGATCCAATTCTGATTCTAGGAGTCATGATCCGATTCCAAAAGGATTCTTGATACTTTTTTTTATTAATTAATTTGCTTATTAATTATTTTTTTAATTACATATGGAATTATAAGTAGCTTACTTTGTAAATAATTAAAAGTTAACATACTTTGTATTAATGTATTTAAGAATTTTATATAGAGACATATATAAAGTTTCAAAACAAGCGAGTCGCCTAGTAAATAATAAAGAGGAACAACGAAACATTACAAGCAATAAACAAAGAGTGCTTTCAGAACATTTTCCATTCAAGAGCTGTGAGTGATTTTTTACTTTCTTAGATTTATGGTTGTTTGATTATTACTGATGACATACTGTAGTGGGAGATCTAATAAGCTGCATCCAGACTAATGCACAGATCTCTTTTGAAATATAAGAAGTTTGTCCTGTCTGTTTAATACTTTAAGACATAACTGACTGTGTTTATATTAATTTCGCGTCATACAAGCATTCTGAGAAGTACATTTAAGCACTAGTCGCACACAGCCGCACGCGTCAGCACTCCTCACAAAGCGCACGTGAGAATTTGAAATCGAAAGCAGCCTTCTGTCAGTGAATTGAATATTTTTAATATACAAGCCCACAGCTTTCCAAACAACATAAATGATGCCTTCGCAGAACATTAGTAAGGAAAATAGGCCTACCAGCAGGCGAGACCACAAACTGCAAACGTAACATCAAGCAAAGCACGCGTTTCTCACAGCTCTCTCATACCCTGTGCAATGAATCCCGCGAATATAATGCGTTTCAGCTTTTCCAAACTTTCCAAGCTTCACACTCAACTTCAGTAGGAATTAATTGAAAACGCTCGCTCTGCCCTCACTGAGCCATTGGATTTAATCAATAACATCTTAATTTGTGTTCCGAAGATGAACGAAGGTCTTACGGGTGTAGAACGACATGAGGGTGAGTAATAAATGACATTATTTTCATTTTTGGGTGAACTAACCCTTTAAGCTATATGATAGAAGAAAGCATTTAACAGACAAAACTGCACACTTTATGTTCATATATGCAGTAATACGTGTTCTCTGTACCTTCAGGGGCATTCTCTGAAATTGTTGCATGGATAGTGTCCGGCGTGAACTCAGGACTATTGTCATTCCTGTCCTTTATTTCCACATTAAATGACAACGTTTTGTCCAACGTTAGGCCAGTCACTCTGCTCAGCACATCAAAGTCCACCTACAAAAGAATCAAAATGCCACACTGAACTACATCAACATAAACTGAATCAGTCCATTCTTTGAATTCCACTGTATTAATGTGTTAGCATTAGTGCCATTTCAAATCCTGCCTTGAAATCTAGCTTTGCCACAGGTGATATCTTACATGGAAAATGGGATTCAATTCCCGGTCGATGGCCCGGTGTACGTATACAATCCCAGTGTTTTCGTCAATGGAAAACAAATCACGTGGTTCATTTGTTACTCCATCTCCTGTGATGCGGAACTTGACGGTGTTGTCCCCCTTTTTGTCATTGAACATCTAGCATCGATTTTAAAAAAAGAAAAAGATTTATGATTATATATTTGTTCACTTCTTAGATAAAACATTCATTATTCTAAATAAATCCATTATGATAATCAGTTAAACAAACCATGACACCAGATGATTGATATCACTTAAAGGTGCAGTATAAATTTGAGTTTTTTGGCTTTTAGTTCATGTCTGTTATAGCTTTAAGGTCATGTATAAGATTAGCTTTAGGATCACCAGAAACTTCCAGCTAAGTGTTCTGTTTGTGCTAAACTCTGCAGGAAATTGGCCCTCCAGGAGCAGGATTGGACGCCCCTGCTCGATTGCTCCTCCTAATACCATCAGCAAGTAGTATATTCATGTGCTGTAATTAAAGCCTGTGGGCTACCTATAAATAAATATGTTCTGCTAAAATGTCCTACCCAAACCTCCCGAACACTGCAACACAGAAAAGAAAACTGCTCTCATCAAAAGATTTTATGAGGTCTTTACGTTTTCCTGAACAAGCCGAACTCAACACACAGGAATCAGAGTGACTGTGTAAAGTTACCTGTGTTACCACAGCGGGAAAAGGTCCAGGCATGTTCTCCTCTAGATCAATGGTGGACAGAACCCATCTTCTCTTTGAACGAATAAGAACAGCATCCTTTGAGATAGAGAGAGGTATATTGAGTGATGATCAGTTTCAATTTAATTCAGTATAGTACTTAAAGGGATAGTTCACCCAAAAAATGGGTATTGCGCATTCTGCGTACGGTCGTCTGCCAGAAGCTAGTTATTTGAATTTATAAAGTTGTAAATATGGATATTTTTCTTACAAAAATGCATTGCTTCACTTCAGAAGGCCTTTATTAACCCCCTAGAGTCATATGGATTACTTTTTTTTTTTTTTTTTATGGATGGATGCATTATTTTTGTCTTCACAACCATTATAAACCTTGGAGGACTAAGGATATTTTTAAATATACAGTGTTCAGCGTAAATGAGTACACCCCCTTTGAAAAATAACATTTTAAACAATATCTCAATGAACACAAAAACAATTTCCAAAATGTTGACAACACCAAGTTTAATATAACATCTGTTTAACTTATAACATGAAAGTAAGGTTAATAATATAACTTAGATTACACATTTTTCAGTTTTACTTAAATTAGGGTGATGCAAAAATGAGTACACCGCACAACAAAAACTACTACATCTAGTACTTTGTATGGCCTCCATGATTTTTAATGACAGCACCAAGTCTTCTAGGCATTGAAATGAGCAAGTTGGCGACATTTTGCAACATCTATCTTTTTCCATTCTTCAAGAATGACCTCTTTTAGAGACTGGATGCTGGATGGAGAGTGATGCTCAACTTGTCTCTTCAGAATTCCCCATAGGTGTTCAATTGGGTTCAGATCAGGAGACATACTTGGCCACTGAATCACTTTCACCCTGTTCTTTTTCAGAAATGTGTTTAGGATTATTGTCATGTTGGAAAAGTGCACGACGACCAAGGGCACGGAGTGATGGTAGCATCTTCTCTTTCAGTATAGAGCAGTACATCTGTGAATTCATGATTCCATCAATGAAATGCAGCTCCCTGTCACCAGCAGCACTCATGCAGCCCCACATAAGGACACTGTCACCGCCATGTTTCACTCTAGGCACCATGCGTTTTTCTTTGTATTTCTCACCTTTGCAACGCCATACAGTTTTGAAGCCATCAGTTCCAAAAACATTTATCTTGGTCTCATCACTCCAGAGTATAGAGTCCCAGTAGTCTTCATCTTTGTCAGCATGGGCCCTGGCAAACTCTAGGCAGGCTTTTTTGTGCCTGGGCTTTAGGAGAGGCTTCTTTCGTGGACGGCACCCATGCATGCCATTCCTCTACAGTGTACGCCGTATTGTGTCACGGGAAATACTCACCCTAGTTTGGCTTTCTACTTCTTTAGATAACTGCAGTGAACTTGCATGCCAGTTTTCTTCAACCCTTCTCATAAGAAGACGCTCCTGTCGAGGTGTTAACTTCCGTGGACGACCTGGACGTCTCTGTGAGATGGTTGCAGTTCCACCTTTTCTAAATTTTTGTACCACTTTTGCTACAGTATTCTGACCAGGGCTCTGAACCGTTCAAGGAACGAAAACCGGAAACGAAAGAAATTTTGACCGGAACGTAACCAGAAACGGAAACAAAATCAAATTTAATCGTTCTGAACAGAAACGCTAATTTGAAATGGCCATTAACCGTTTAATAACGTTATTTTATCGTTCTGTTTAATATTTTGATTTGGCAGTCAACCAATCACAAATTCAAATAGTACAGCCTATACAAATATGACGCTGACGCATCCAAAGCGAGTGAAATGCCCGCGCTCATGCTCTACACTGAGTGAAATGCCGGCTGCCGGAAATGCCGGCTGTCAAGCTGCTCAGCTGTCAAGTCATCATAGGTTAGGTAAGTTACAACGGCAATGCCCTGGCATTAGTTTTTTCGATGATATATGTCACCAACCGTCAAGCATTAGGCCTACATTTAAATGTGAAAATGAATGTCAAGTAATATGCATCTTGTTGTGCGTTTTGAAACCAGCGAAAATTGCAGGATATGTAGAACATACAACGTCACATCACGCACATGCAGCGCTTCTGTTAACGGAGAAAACAGAATAAAACTATAGGCCTACATAACACATATAAAATAAAAGGGAATATTTAGGCCTATAGGCTACAAGAAATATTTCACTTAAATAATTAGGTCTACAGATTAACAAAACGAAAGTGGTTCATTGTGGCGCAATCCAAAGATCTAGGAAAGGAAAGGAAACAGACATTCTGCTTGTTTTCGTTATTTAAGTGTCTTTTGTAAATGTATGAATTATGTCTCGCTTTTACCTGTATGACCATAAATTACGGAGTACAGTTTACTGTCTTTGAAAAAAAAAAAAGATTCCACCGGCGCCTCAAGCGCGCGCACACACAAATGCTTACATTGCTTACTTGATATCGCAGCCTGTTAAATAATTAAAATAAAATACAATCAACCAAACACATAAAACGTTACACTGCTCAATTCAATTCTGTAATACAATCTCCCGTTTACCACCCGTGACCACCGCCTGACTGTGCTGTTATGTGAAGGATGATGTCGATAATGCGAGTGAAGTACAAAGTTTACATAATAAATAATAGTCTAGCATTCGTCTCGAAAATGGAAATAGTGCCGAATGAGAAAGGTAGGCTTCAGATTCACTTTAATTTTTAAATTAATTCGTTTAGCATCTTATTTAGTTTTATTTCTATTAAATAAACCTGAGAAGCTGGAAATGGCGTTAAAAAAGAAAAAGACTTATCTTTTTTCCTCTCAGGAATAGCGTCGGTATTTTTAACCATGCAGCATTTTAAAATATCTTGAAAAAACACTTTATAAACCGTTGATAGTTTTTCCTTTCGTTTAATAGGTTTACATTTGGACAGAATCTTGTTATAAAAGATAATTGTAGGCCTATTGGCTAAGACGGCAAATACTCTTTGTTTTTTAATAAATAAAATGCTGTACGTATTAATAATAATAATAATAATAATAATAATAATAATAATAATAATAATAATATTATTATTATTATGTAGGCTGCATGCAAAAAACAAAACAAAACAAAAAAAGTTATTTTTTCTAAACAAACCGTTTTCGGAACGTTAATAATACAGAAGGAACGCTGGAACAGAAACGTTAAAATACCGATTCTGCTCGGAGTGAAACGATTGAATTTTTTTTTTTTTTTTTTTTTCCCCTTTTTAAGCCCTGATTCTGACTGATATGAAAAGCTTTGCTGATCTTCTTGTAGCCTTCACCTTTCTGGTGTAAAGAAATTATTTTCTTTCTCAGGTCTTGTGACATTTCTCTTCCATGTGGTGCCATTGCTGACAGCATGAAATGGGAAGGGGTTTTAACACCCTTTTATAGTCAACTGTCTGCTGGACACCTGTGTAATGAATAATTAGACTCACCTGTGGTTGAATTCTTGTTAAATTAGACATTTGTAGTCTAAAATTTAGCTTTGCTTCAGAGACTTTCAGTGGGGTGTACTCATTTTTGCATCACCCTAATTTGAGTAAAACTGAAAATTTGTTATATTATTAACCTTACTTTCATGTTATAAGTTAAACAGATGTTATATAAAACTTAGTCTTGTCAACATTTTGGAAATTGTTTTTGTGTTCATTGAGATATTGTTTGAAATGTTACTTTTCAAAGGGGGTGTACTCATTTACGCTGAGCACTGTATCTCCGATTGTGTTCGTCTGAAAGAAGATAGTCATATACACCTAGGATGGCTTGAAGGTGAGTAAATCATGGGATAATTTTTATTTTTGGGTGAACTATCCCTTTAACAAAACTTGTTTTACCAAGTTCACCTAATGCATTTTTTTTTTTTTTTTACATTGCAATTACTTACAATCATTAAGAAAACAAAGCTCAACAGATCCTGAGTATCCTTGTGTTATGGTCTGATGACAGGTGGGAATTTGTTGTTTTAAGACAGTGAGCTGAGACATTACTTTCAAATTTTTTCTTTTAGATTACCTACCCGCTTTTCGCGAATGCTGGCATCATTTTTGCTGGAAGCGGTCACTTCAACAAGCTGATGAATAGACAAAAAACAGAATAATACTAATTGATAAACATACAATCAATAAACTAACAAGTAATTGAATAGAAATTCCTCTCAATGTCTAAGGAATGATTGTTATGTATATATTGTTATATAATATTGTTAATAACTACTTGACCATTCTGTCCAAAAAGGCTTTTCAGGTTTTTCATCTCATTTGAATCAGAAGATTCAAATGAGATATTTGAAAATGTATGTGCTTGAACGTGTAAAACCTGCTGCCCACAATGCTAGGTTTTTCTTCGTTGTATTGAGATACATACTGTTTTAATAGTTTAAAAGTTTAATACATTTAGGGTGTTGTTGAAATCAATAACCCTCTGAATTAGCAATAAACATTTGAATTTTGTTAATACTTTCCTACAAAACTCAAACTTAATATAAAATATAATATAAAATATAAACTAAAATATAAAAACTGTTGACTGACATTCTTTTAATGTTTTTTAAAAACACTGTCATGTTGTCTAGCTTGTTTTAAGACTGAGGATCAGAGCCAACATGAGAAACAACAATTCATAAACATCATGCCAAATGCCTGACTCACATAGGTGGCATTATAAAAGTGCCGTTGTTAAACCTTCTCACACCCAGTATACAGGTGCTGGTCATATAATTAGAATATCATCAAAAAGTTGATTTATTTCACTAATTCCATTCAAAAAGTGAAACTTTATTATATTCATTCATTACACACAGACTGATATATTTCAAATGTTTATTTCTTTTAATTTTGATGATTATAACTGACAACTAAGGAAAATCCCAAATTCAGTATCTCAGAAAATTAGAATATTGTGAAAAGGTTCAATATTGAAGACACCTGGTGCCACACTCTAATCAGCTAATTAACTCAAAACACCTGCAAAGGCCTTTAAATGGTCTCTCAGTCTAGTTCTGTAGGCTACACAATCATGGGGAAGACTGCTGACTTGACAGTTGTCCAAAAGAGGACCATTGACACCTTGCACAAGGAGGGCAAGACACAAAAGGTTATTGCAAAAGAGGCTGGCTGTTCACAGAGCTCTGTGTCCAAGCACATTAATAGAGAGACGAAGGGAAGGAAAAGATGTGGTAGAAAAAAAAAAAAAAAAAAAAGTGTACAAGCAATAGGGATAACCGCACCCTGGAGAGGATTGTGAAACAAAACCCACTCAAAAATGTGGGGGAGATTCACAAAGAGTGGACTGCAGCTGGAGTCAGTGGTTCAAGAACCACTACGCACAGACGTATGCAAGACATGGGTTTCAGCTGTCACATTCCTTGTGTCAAGCCACTCTTGAACAACAGACAGCGTCAGAAGCGTCTCGCCTGGGCTAAAGACAAAAAGGACTGGACTGCTGCTGAGTGGTCCAAAGTTATGTTCTCTGATGAAAGTAAATTTTGCATTTCCTTTGGAAATCAGGGTCCCAGAGTCTGGAGGAAGAGAGGAGAGGCACACAATCCACGTTGCTTGAGGTCCAGTGTAAAGTTTCCACAGTCAGTGATGGTTTGGGGTGCCATGTCATCTGCTGGTGTTGGTCCACTGTGTTTTCTGAGGTCCAAGGTCAACGCAGCCGTATACCAGGAAGTTTTAGAGCACTTCATGCTTCCTGCTGCTGACCAACTTTATGGAGATGCAGATTTCATTTTCCAACAGGACTTGGCACCTGCACACAGTGCCAAAGCTACCAGTACCTGGTTTAAGGACCATGATATCCCTGTTCTTAATTGGCCAGAAAATCTATGGGGTATTGTGAAGAGGAAGATGCGATATGCCAGACCCAACAATGCAGAAGAGCTGAAGGCCACTATATAACACCTGAGCAGTGCCACAGACTGATCGACTCCATGCCACGCCGCATTGCTGCAGTAATTCAGGCAAAAGGAGCCCCAACTAAGTATGAGTGCTGTACATGCTCATACTTTACATGTTCATACTTTTCAGTTAACCAAGATTTCTAACAATCCTTTCTTTGTATTGGTCTTAAGTAATATTCTAATTTTCTGAGATACTGAATTTGGGATTTTCCTTAGTTGTCAGTTATAATCATCAAAATTAAAAGAAATAAACATTTGAAATATATCAGTCTGTGTGTAATAAATGAATATAATATACAAGTTTCACTTTTTGAATGGAATTAGTGAAATAAATCAACTTTTTGATGATATTCTAATTATATGACCAGCACCTGTATAACATTTCTAAATGGCTCAAATGCAGCTGCTATCATTAAAAAAGCATTTTGTTTTACATAATGTGATTGAAAAATGATGCCAATATAGTTTTGAGTGACTTTGACATGATAAACAATAACCCTGAATCTTTGCATGGGAAGCTCGGGGCGTTTTCAGTTCATCTGAGCACTCCAAGCAATCTCAGGCTGATATAATGTCAATATGTGAACACCCCAAATGGTCTCAGACCTCCCTAAAGGGTTGATGAGGTGGGGTCGGTTCATTAGTTAGTCCGATTGGTTCATATGATGTCATTGTGAACACCAAAAGCACTGAGGTCACTTGCAACTTGTTCCATTTTTATTCACTTCGACCGAACTGGGTTTTGATTAATTTAAAATGGAGCTTTTAGAAATCTCACATATCAAAACCATAATAAATGAGATCAATAATATGCAATGCGATTAGAACTGATGCTAAAAATATGAGATATGCAGTATGCGGTCATATTTTAGTGTCATTCCTAATCTAACTGCATATTATTTATCTGGTTTATTATATGTGAGATTTCTAAAAGCTCCAATTAGACAGTCCTCAAAACTTTATTAATAAGAGAAGAAATAATTACTTTTAAAAAAAGATTAGTCCAGTAGTCACCATTATCAAATAACTATGATGTTAATCATCCATTACAGTCTGATTAGAGTTGACTCATTGTAAAAAAGGTTTACTCACAGCAAGTAGAAGGAAAAAGGTGCCCCTGGTCATGCTGCTGTTGCGTTCCTGCTAGCTGGCACTCTCAAAATGTCAGATCAGCACCTGTGGCAATCAACTTAACTGGGATTAGGTGTAAAACGAGACAGCCATCCCACACCTTTTGTGTGCGTTTGTGTAACTCAGAGCATCTATGAGGATGTGCGTGTGTAAACAGTGTCTTTGAATACAATGAGTCATCAACACAAAATCCCTTCGGGGCAGAAGCCTGGGAGTGGCTTTTCTGTAGTCAACAGCGAGTGAGGTTTCAACTCATTTTCCCCTTCAGCTAAAAGAGGAAAAACAGGCTGCTCTGCTTGCCATCTGCCAAGAGAAAATAAGTAGTGCTTTTGGTGGTAAGCCTCTGTTTAAATGTATGTACAGATCAGACATTCCACTCTGCTACTTGCAAGCCAATGATGTTCACCACCAGTCTGTTTCAAGCCTAGGCCTGCATTTAATCACAAAATTAACTGAGGAGTACTTGAAGGCACTTGCTGTGGCATGAGTGTGTTAGAATGCAAAAAGTGGTGTGAAAATGTGTCTGTAATTTTCCTCTTTTCCTTTTTGTGGCAATAAGTAACCACCCTAGCAACCACATGGCAACGTGCTGAAAACCACTCAGACACCTTAGCAAATGCACAGCAATGCTTTGGCAACCATCAACAACACCCTAACATTGTGGTGAGTTTGCTATTCACAAATTGCTCATTTTTTGCTCCTTCTAAGCATCTGTTTCCATGGTGACTCCTGGATTTGGCGCTCTGTTGAGTGTCTTTGCGTCCGAAATCGCGTACTGTTGAGTAGGTACTACATTTGAATTTAAATTTACTTCACAACCATTGAAAAAGTACATTCTATATAGTATGAATGGCTCCAGGCTCTTTTCCATCCAGACCTGGAAATTACTCAAATCAAATTCCATACTTTTCCAAACTGCGTAAGAACCGTCAACGTAATAGTTTATTCATTGGTTATCTGTCTATGGTTCGTTAAGTTACTTACAGATTTCTGCTCGTTCTAAAACAGATACAGATGACGAGGAACGGTATTTATTTAAATGCATCAGCAAAAGAACGATTGTAAGAATTTGTCCTACCAGTCTGTGCTGCGTCTTTTTACCAATAGTGAAGCTGTGAGTTGAAGTTACTTCAAAACAGAAATACATATATACTATGACTTTAAGTTTCTAAGCGGTATTGTTGATAAATCGCAGGACAGCGATGACAATAAGTTCCGAGTTTCAATGATTCTGTATGCGACCGTGCGTGCAATATGAACGTGATATGCGAGCATATAACAGCTGTTTGCATGTTTAAACCACAAGCGGCACGTTAATTTAGAACGGCAAATCACTTTTACAGAAACAGTTTAAAACGTGAATTCCCCCGATCAACATTGATCCAGATGGTATAACTGTGGAAATTCATTCAGGGACAGAAAACGACAAGGATTTTAACTGTGCTCTTGCGGGGTTGAGCCGATGGGGTGGAGAGTGTGAGCTGGCTGGGACTGAATCTGCGCTGCGGCGCGGCTCTGGCTTGCTGAAGGCCTGCTGCAGTGGCCTGATGCTGGAGGAAGGCCCGTTCCTTCGCGGGAAGAGGCGGCATTGCCAGAGACTCAAGCTTGGTGCTCAACTACCTTGTTGTCCAATTCTCTATGGCAGGAATGATTGAATGGGCAGGACTAGTGAAATACACTGAAAGAGAACGCGGATGTTTCGGCCGCAGTGACGAGGGTAGGCCTCGGCGTCTTGGCATGCGGGGACCCATTTGTTTGGGCTGACGCTCCCCCGAGATAACTCTGTGGGATCGGCTGCGGTGTTAGGCAGTGTAATTGCTCCTAGTAAGGCCAGATGATTGTGGCAAAGACGAAAGATTCTTCATCGGACGCAAAGAGATTAATTTCGGACATGTTGGGAATTTAGGACGGGTCAGATGCTGCAAAACTGTCGAGGAATATGGGTGAGTCGACTGTGTCTATGTATATGCTTTCACTCATGCTGATTGGGTAGATATGTTTGTTGATTGCTAACAGCTGGCTGAAATGACGTGGTGATTAGTCAGATTATTTGAACGTTGCTCCTCCCGAATTTTGTTAATAAAACATAATTTTTCAGCAAACTAAAATGCAAAGTTAACACAGCTCAGTTTAATGGTCCGCTATCCGTCTGTACCAGTCGGCACGCGCAACGCCCAAACAAACACATTTTTGCGCATGTGAAGGATGTGAAATAGAAAGCCTTGTTTAAGGAACAGTAGTTCAGCAAGCAATAAATGTTACATCGCGAATATGGAAACGTTTGGATTCCTCCCGACTGAGTAGGCTATGTGAGCCCAATTCAATTTTGCTTTAAATAAATTCATTTCTGCTTTATAATGAATGCCACTATAGCCTAATTTGTGTTTCAATTTATAATATATAGCTACTTATTTTTCGTCCTTGTTCTGTTCTAAATAAAATAAATTTAAAGGATTTTCTGTGGAGTGAGGTACTAAAATAACCTAATTTATATATATTAATAAATGTTTGTAAGTAGGCTATTTAGTTTTATTTACCGGTATTTTAATTTAAATTAATTTTATTGTTTGCAATTACGAGGTTGAGGGGTGTTTTTAGAGTAAGATAAATTTCTTGTTCATGCGATTATTCCTCTTCATGGCCGGGTTACGTTCCTCTGTGTTTTAAACTATAGGGCGAGGCTTCTAAAATTTGGGGCGTGACATTTAAATGACGACAGTTTTCAGCCGCCACATTTATCAACATCCATTCATTCGTGCGACGGAATTGGCCACATACGAAAGTTTAATGAATCACACATGAGCGCTGTCGTAAGCTGATTTTTACGTTCGGATGTACGCTGGTTTCTACGTTCGTTTGATAAATGAGGGCCCCTGTCTCTCGCGCTCTCCGCCGACTGAGGACCCCATTTTAGATCTTGAAGCATGCTCTGCGAATTCTTCAGACCAGAATGTGGAACTCATGCTTTCTGTATATGACTCTGAGGGGCTGGATGTAGATAAGCAGATAGGTATTTCGGTAGAGCAGCTCCTTCAACCTGCTGCATTCGAGGAGCTGCTTTAAGGTTGTTACCCATGCACTGGCCAAGCCTAAAATAGATTGGCCTAATGAGAGGGAAGCAGATGTGCTGGACTCCTCGACCTACTCTACAGTGGTCGGTATGCTCGAGCAGGGGAATGGGGCTCCCCCTTATGCACATCATCGCTGAGGAAACCTGCCTTACCCACAAAGCCCTGCCGAACATCAAACTTAGCGGGTAAGGCATATATGGAAACAGGTCAGGCTGGTGACTCAGATTAAACCCCAAGAAGAGTGTAATTTCTCCCAAACAGAAAACCACTTTTCTGGGGGTAGAGTGGGATTTGACCATGATGCAGGCACATCTGTCTCCAGCACATGTGGTTTCGGTCCTAAACAATGTAAGCACACTGCTGCACATGAATCCATGAAGTGATGTCGCCACTCAGGATTGGTCACTGCCTGTTGCCTGGCTACCAGTTTCTCTGTAGTCGGCTAAGCACTCTATTCGAGCGACGTAAACAAATTAATAATAAAATTAAAAGAAAAATCTGATCATCCTCCATAACACTGTCGTTATTTACATCTCATATCATCAGTAACCGTTGCATTACCAAGGCAACGACTGACGCGTTTGTATTACATTTCAAAGAGCGATCCTTATCAGCCCCACAGTGGAAAATGAAACCGTAACACTAGCTGGCCCGGATCGGCACGGAATATAACGGTTACGCAATGAGAACCGTTCAGCCCAACGGTGGAAAAGCGGCTATAGATTCTGGTCTTTTAGCTGAGGTCGCTGAAACAGTCCTTAATTCTAGAGTTTCTTCACTGCAAAAAATGCTTTTATTACTTAGATTTTTTTGTCTTGTTTCTAGTCCAAATATCTAAAAATTCTTAAATCAAGAAGCATTTTCTAGACAAGTAAAAATTATTGTCTTGTTTTCAGAAAAAAATAAATCAAAATTAAGTGTT
The DNA here is from genome assembly GCA_039654765.1 of Mylopharyngodon piceus. Classification (NCBI taxonomy): domain Eukaryota; kingdom Metazoa; phylum Chordata; class Actinopteri; order Cypriniformes; family Xenocyprididae; genus Mylopharyngodon; species Mylopharyngodon piceus. The sequence goes on from CM077440.1 coordinate 23,399,823, forward strand.
TTTCCTTAAAACAAGCAAAATAATCTGCCAATGGGGTAAACAAAATAATCTTATTTCAAACTGAAAACAATAATTTTGACTTATTTTTTCTGAAAACGATAATAATTTTTACTTGTCTAGAAAATGCTTCTTGATTTAAGAATTTTTTAGATATTTGGACTGGAAACAAGACAAAAATCTAAGTAAGAAAAGCATTTTTGCAGTGTTCCACTATGAAGCTGTATGCCCTTAAATGGCAACTCTTTGTATCACAGTGTGAACAACATGAGGTTAACTGCCCAGTTGGTCCAGTGATGGAGTTCCTTCAAGAACATCTCTCACCAGGGCTGGCTCCGGCTACCTTAAAGGTTTATGTGGTTTAAGAGTGTATATACATTTTAATATTAGACACAGTGCTAATTGTAAAAGTTAGATATTCTATATTTTTTTAAGCATAATTTATGGTTCTGGACATTCTGGATTATTTTTTTAAATTGAGATCACGGTTCTCCTACGATACTGAAAACAAAACATTACACAACTAAACAAAATAATTTAATTTATTTGAGGTTCTGACAAAATGTTCTATTTAATGTTATAAGTTGAAATTAATAAATAACTTGTTTTGTACAGAGTTTTTAAACAAATCTCTTGATGGAATGATTCATTGATACATCAAATACATTTTAACAGTCACTGGTCGCCACCTACTGGCATAATGTAATAGCTATAATCTGTATTAACGTTAGTTTCAAAGGTCATTTACTCATTTTGATTGCTGCCACAACATTAGTGTTTATATCAGGACTATTAACTTTTATCCCAATACGTTATTATTTGATGTTTGCAGCACAGAAATACTGTGTAGTTTGTGAAGCTGTTTCAAAAATATAGTTTACATGACCACTGCTCTCTCTGGGTCAGCAGCAGCATGAAAGCAGGTTTAAATATTCCAGTGTGATCGTAATTTCAAAGGTTTAATAGACATAGCGGAATCATTGTCATTTAGGAATAAGATTACATGTGTGTTTGAATCTAGGTCGTGATCTTTTAATGATTAATCATGCATACATATGGGCCTATAGCCTATGTGTCAAGGAGTCAACACAGTCGTCACCGTCACCGTCACCACTCATCACAGTCACCAGATCCCAATCACCTGATTTCATTCACCTGGTTCAGTGGGGGATTCATAAGGCTGCTTTGGAATAATTTGGATTATGAATTATGATGCACTCTATAAATACATTTGAATTAAACTGAATTATATTAGATTAGAATTAGAGTTTCAGCATTATTTTAGCTGCACAAAAGTTGATGAGTTATTAGGTAATATGGAAAAAAGCGATGCACAAGGATGTAGCTCCCTTACACAAAGTCATCACATCATCTAAAGCCGAGTGTCCAATTCTGCTTGTGGAGGGTGAATGTCTTGCGGAGTTTAGCACTAACTTGCCCCAAACACACTTGGTTGGAAGTTTCTAGTGATCCTGAACCTTGATTAGCTGGTTCAGGTGTGTTTAATTGTGGTTGGTGCTCAACTCTGCAGGACAGTGGCCCTTCTGGAGCAGGATTGGACATCCCTGGTATAAAGTTAAAAAAGTCAAAATCTAATTTGCCTAAAGTAAGGCCATTATCTGTTTACACAATATGTTGTTTTTGTTTTGATTTTTGGCCATGTGGACCATTGCAAAATAAACTCCCTTAAAAGACACTTTTCACATGTGGACATAGCTATATGCTTGACAGAGGAATGATCTAATTTTTGTCATTTTTCCTGAATGTCATGAACATTCCACCACAATTACACATCTATGTCATTTTTAGCACATCTCAAAGTATAGTAGGCTACATGTTGGTGTTTAACAGCACGTTCCATAATGGAAATAATATTTTTGGGAAAAAAAATGCCTACTCCTTTAAATTTTATGTGAATTGAATAATATTTCATGTTTTTTTAATAATTGTTATAAAATGTTCTAATTTATTGTCACACAATAAATATTAAAATGGTAAAATGAATTAGAAGTGCTGTTTGGATGCTTGTTTGCTGTTTAAACTGCAACAAATTCAGGTAGTGGATTGAGTTCAGCACAGTGCATCACTTTTTCAGAAGCATCTGATAAGATTCTCACAGATTATATAAGTCACAGTCTCTGCATGTGCCAACCTTAAAAAAAGTTTTTAATTGTCATAATCACTCTTTTGTCAGTGTCAAGGTGTGCACATAGATAATTACTTGTGTAGCACAGCAGAAAATGTATGTGAAAGGAGAGTGGTAAAAAAAAAAAAAAAAAAAATTCTCATTAGGGTGTTTTTTTTTTCTGGCCTGATTTAACTGACAAACATCTAGCCATGTGGTTCTCAAACCTGTTCTGTCCAGGTAAGCAGGCTGGGAGAGGGAAAGTCTTTGTGTGGCTTATCTGTGTTTGATTCAGTCCTTGTGTTTTTCCAGGGGATCCAGTGGGAGCTGAGGAGCGTGGAGACGGTGGAGAACAGGAGCTGAGGAGAACTTGGACGGTTAATAGGAACAACAGGTAAGTGTATAGCAGGTAAGTGGGTCAGGCAACACAACATGGTTAGGTTGAGACCAGACAGTGAGTGAACGGGAGGAGTGCAGTTTTATAGAGCTGGCTGATGATTGCTGACAGGTGAATGAAATCAGTAATTGGGTGATTGGGATCTGGTGACTGTGGTGAGTGGTGATGGTGGTGACTGTGTTGACTCCCTGACAGTACCCCCTCCACTAGGGGCGGCTCCTGACGCCCTTCTATGGCGACGGGGTCGGCCACAGCCTCTGGGTGCTGGACGGTCAGGGTGGTTTTGGTGAAATTCGGTCAGGAGAGTAGGGTCCAACACATTGTCTCGGTTGACCCAGGATCTTTCCTCTGGTCCGTATCCTTCCCAGTCTACAAGATATTGTAGACGGCCGCCCAGTTGCCGAGAATTCAAGATCTTCTGCACTCTGTAGATTTGGGGCTCCTCAGTGACTTCGGGATGAGGAGGTACTGGCGGCTCGTCGGGTTCTGTGGAAGAGGGAGACACAGTTTAAGGAGTGAAACGTGGAAGGAGGGGTGAATGTGGTACCTTGCAGGGAGTTGGGGACGGTAGGTGACTTCATTAATCTGCCTCTCGATGGTAAAAGGACCAATATAGTGGGGACTCAGCTTCCGGCAAGGCTGGCAGAGACGCAGATCCAGTGTCGAGAGCCAGACCTTATCTCCAGGACGGTAGACGGGGGTAGAAGATCGACGGGCATCTGCAAACATTTTGTGTCTCTGCACAGCTTGCTGGAGATGGACGTGAGCTGAGTCCCATACTCTCTCGCTTGCTCGAAACCAGTGGTCAATAGCTGGAACGTCCGAGGGCTCCTCTGTCCAGGGGAATAGAGGGGGTTGGTAGCCGAGTATGCACTGGAATGGGGTGAGGCCGGTGGTTGTCTGCTTGAGGGAGTTTTGTGCATACTCAGCCCATGGGGGGGAAACGGTTCCAGCTTTGCTGATTGTCGTGACAGTAGGCCCGGAGATATCTCCCTATCTCCTGAATCTTCCGCTCAGTCTGGCCGTTGGTCTGGGGATGATATCCTGAAGAAAGGTTGACTGAGACATTGAGGAGTTTGAAAAATTCAGTCCATACCCGGGAAGTGAACTGGGGCCCACAGTCGGAGACGATCTCTTCTGGTATACCAAAAGTATGAAATAGATGATGGAAGAGGGCCTCAGCTGTTTTGAGGGCAGTGGGTAAACCCCGGAGAGGAATCAACTTGCATGCCTTGGAGAATCTATCCACTGCTACGAGAATGCAGGTGTACCCATCAGACTTTGGCAGATCTGTGACAAAGTCAACTCCGACGTAGGACCAGGGACGACGTGGGATGGGTAGTGGTACTAGTTTACCAGAGGGTAGATGACGTGGAGTTTTGGAGCGGGTTCGGATGCGGTGGCGATGCGGATTTGGTCATCCAGGTCCCATTGTATGGGGCTTACGAGGACAGCTGGAGGGAGTATGGGTTCAGGTGTTGAAGGTTCTTCGGGAGCATGGATACATGAGAGTGAGTCTGCCTTGATGTTCTTTTCTCCGGGTCGGTACGTGATGGTAAATTGGAGGCGTGTGAAGAAGAGAGCCCAGCGAGCTTGTCGAGGGTTAAGTCTTTTGGCATTACGGAGATGTTCCAGGTTCTTGTGAACCGTGATGACAGTAAAGGGGTGTTGGGCTCCCTCCAGCCAATGCCTCCATTCCTCCAACGCCAGTTTGATGGCAAGTAACTCCCGGTTACCGATGTCATAATTTTGCTCCGCTGGGGAAAGCTTCCATGAGTAGTAAGCGCAAGGGTGGAGTCGAGAAGGCTCTCCGTGGTATTGCAATAGCACTGCTCCCACACCTGTGGTGGAGGCGTCCACCTCTATGACAAAAGGGAGCTCGGGGTCGTGATGAGTGAGGATAGGAGCAGTGCAGAAGGTGTCCTTGAGTTCTTTGAATGCGGCTCAAGCTTCTAGGTTCCAGGACAGAGACTTCGGCTTCTGACGGTGCATGGAAGTGAGTAGGGTGGAAAGGATACTGAAGTTCTGGATGAGTCGACGGTAGAAGTTCACGAAGCCAAGGAATCGTTGAAGTTCTTTAACTGTCTGAGGTTGAGGCCAGTTCTGGGTGGCTTGGACCTTCCCCTGGTCCATCTGGATACCATCAGCGCTCAGGATGTAACTGAGGAACTGGACCGTGGGGCGGTGGAACTCACATTTCTCGAGCTTCAGGTAGAGGTGGTATTTCCTGAGTTGTTGGAGGACCCACGTCACGTGGTGGCGATGTTCGGCCAGGTTCCGTGCCTTCCCTCTCCCAGCCTGCTTACCTGGACAGTTATCTCTTCTGTGTTGTCTTCAGCTTTGTTTAATAAACCTGCTGTTGTTTGTATCACTTACCTCTGAGTCCCTCATCTATCTGCTGACAGAAGACCAGACCCAAATATCATCTCCGGAGAAGGAGCGCTCGGCTCCCGCGGCTAAGGATCCGATCGAAGGGCTGGTCAGCACTCTTCGAGCCGCTCTCTCTCCGGACCCACACCAACAATCTGCCTCTGCCAGTCCCATGGCCCTCCCTTCCAACTATTCGGGTGAGGCGGTAGAATGTAGCAGTTTCCTTCTTCAAGTGTCACTGTACATTGAGATGCATTCTCATAAATTCACCAACGAACGATCTAAAGTGGCGTTTCTGATCTCCTTGCTCGCAGGGCATGCATTGCTCTGGGCGCAGACCATCTGGGATTCACAATCCATTCTCAACTCTTTCGATGACTTCTCTTCTCATTCCCAGGAACTTTTCGGTCTCGCCACAGGATCGCTCTCCGTGTCCGACTAACTCATCCGTCTCCGGCAAGGCAGTTCTTCGGCCAACGATTACACACTGCAATTTCGGACTCTAGCGGCATCTTGCGGTTGGAACGAAACCGCATTATTAACTGCTTAACGTCAAGGTTTAAATCCCCAGATCAGAGCCCAAATGGCGATTTATGATAATACAGTCGGATTGGAGAGCTTTATGCAGAAAGCAGTGAGGATTTCACAACATCTCACCGCCTGTCAATCGGATTTAACTGCTCATTCTCCGTCCTCACCCGCTGCCTGTCCTCCAGTGCCAAAACCCATGCAGGTGGATTCCAGTCGTCTCTCCCGCCAAGAGCGTGCTCGACGTCTCGCTATAGGACTATGCTTGTATTGCGGAGTTCCCGGGCAATTCATCCGTATGTGTCCTTCATGTCCCCCACGTCCTGCGGTGAGTACCATCCAATTTGAGCCTACCATCTCTAATTTAACACTAGAAGTACAATTGCTCACCCCACGTTATATCGTTTCAGTACGTGCCCTCATCGACTCGGGCTCCTCCGGCAACTTCATCTCACCAACCCTATTGAAACGACTGGGATTACCCCTTCAACGACATGAAGAGTTAAAGGTAGAAACCATCCAGGGAAAACCGCTCGGACGTGGGCGTGTCAAGTTCAAATCACCACCTCTTACACTGCAAATCGGATGTCTTCACAGCAAACAAATCTCCTTTCTGGTACTGGAGGGACCCACCGTTGATATCATCCTGGGATGCCCCTGGCTCTCTCAACACTCTCCTGAAGTCAGATGGGACACAAGTGAGATCCTAAGATGGAGTCCAGCCTGTTTTCAGAACTGTCTTTCCAACGTTCCTGAACCCCCGGTTAGTGAACCGATACTACATGTTTGCTCCACACTGGTGGAGAGCCCCGAACCTCAGACTGCTCCCACAATCCCATCTGACTATATGGCGTTCCAGGATGTTTTCAATAAACAGGCAGCCACAAAGCTACCACCTCATCGGCCATGGGACTGCGCCATCGACCTGCTGCCTGGTGCCACACCTCCAAAGGGGTGGGTTTACCCCCTGTCCATCCCGGAGCGCAAGGCGATGGAGGATTACATCCAGAAGGCTCTCCAACAACAGTTCATTCAACCATCCACCTCACTGGTGGCCTCGAGCTGCTTCTTCATGGGTAAGAAGGACGGAGGCTTGCGCCCCTGTATCGACTACCGGACACTCAACGAGCAAACTGTCAAACTCCCTTATCCTCTTCCCCTGGTCCCAGCCGCCCTCAACGAACTCCATGGGGCCCGCTGGATCTGCGGAGCGCCTATAACCTCATTCGTATCCGAGAGGGCGATGAGTGGAAGATGGCTTTCATCACCCCATCCGGCCACTATGAATTTGGTTATGCCGTATGGCCTGTCCAACTCACCGTCCATCTTCCAAGGGTTCATGAACGAGGTGTTCCGGGAGTTCCTCCATCGGTTTGTTATCGTATATATTGACGACATTCTGATCTACTCCCAGAACCTGGCCGAACATCGCCACCACGTGACGTGGGTCCTCCAACAACTCAGGAAATACCACCTCTACCTGAAGCTCGAGAAATGTGAGTTCCACCGCCCCACGGTCCAGTTCCTCGGTTACATCCTGAGTGCTGATGGTATCCAGATGGACCAGGGGAAGGTCCAAGCCACCCAGAACTGGCCTCAACCTCAGACAGTTAAAGAACTTCAACGATTCCTTGGCTTCGTGAACTTCTACCGTCGACTCATCCAGAACTTCAGTATCCTTTCCACCCTACTCACTTCCATGCTCCGTCAGAAGCCGAAGTCTCTGTCCTGGAACCTAGAAGCTTGAGCCGCATTCAAAGAACTCAAGGACACCTTCTGCACTGCTCCTATCCTAACTCATCCCGACCCTGAGCTCCCTTTTGTCATAGAGGTGGACGCCTCCACCACAGGTGTGGGAGCAGTGCTATTGCAATACCACGGAGAGCCTTCTCGACTCCACCCTTGCGCTTACTACTCATGGAAGCTTTCCCCAGCGGAGCAAAATTATGACATCGATAACCGGGAGTTACTTGCCATCAAACTGGCGTTGGAGGAATGGAGGCATTGGCTGGAGGGAGCCCAACACCCCTTTACTGTCATCACGGTTCACAAGAACCTGGAACATCTCCGTAATGCCAAAAGACTTAACCCTCGACAAGCTCGCTGGGCTCTCTTCTTCACACGCCTCCAATTTACCATCACGTACCGACCCGGAGAAAAGAACATCAAGGCAGACTCACTCTCATGTATCCATGCTCCCGAAGAACCTTCAACACCTGAACCCATACTCCCTCCAGCTGTCCTCGTAAGCCCCATACAATGGGACCTGGATGACCAAATCCGCATCGCCACCGCATCCGAACCCGCTCCAAAACTCCACATCATCTACCCTCTGGTAAACTAGTACCACTACCCATCCCACGTAGTCCCTGGTCCCACGTCGGAGTTGACTTTGTCACAGATCTGCCAAAGTCTGATGGGTACACCTGCATTCTCGTAGCAGTGGATAGATTCTCCAAGGCATGCAAGTTGATTCCTCTCCGGGGTTTACCCACTGCCCTCGAAACAGCTGAGGCCCTCTTCCATCATCTATTTCATACTTTTGGTATACCAGAAGAGATCGTCTCCGACTGTGGGCCCCAGTTCACCTCCCGGGTATGGACTGAATTTTTCAAATTCCTCAATGTCTCAGTCAACCTTTCTTCAGGATATCATCCCCAGACCAACGGCCAGACTGAGTGGAAGATTCAGGAGATAGGGAGATATCTCCGGGCCTACTGTCACGACAATCAGCAAAGCTGGAACCGTTTCCCCCCCATGGGCTGAGTATGCACAAAACTCCCTCAAGCAGACAACCACCAGCCTCACCCCATTCCAATGCATACTCGGCTACCAACCCCCTCTATTCCCCTGGACAGAGGAGCCCTCGGACGTTCCAGCTATTGACCACTGGTTTCGAGCAAGCGAGAGAGTATGGGACTCAGCTCACGTCCATCTCCAGCAAGCTGTGCAGAGACACAAGATGTTTGCAGATGCCCGTCGATCTTCTACCCCCGTCTACCATCCTGGAGATAAGGTCTGGCTCTCGACACTGGATCTGCGTCTCTGCCAGCCTTGCCGGAAGCTGAGTCCCCGCTATATTGGTCCTTTTACCATCGAGAGGCAGATTAATGAAGTCACCTACCGTCTCCAACTCCCTGCAAGGTACCGCATTCACCCCTCCTTCCACGTTTCACTCCTTAAACTGTGTCTCCCTCTTCCACAGAACCCGACGAGCCGCCAGTACCTCCTCATCCCGAAGTCATTGAGGAGCTCCAAATCTACAGAGTGCAGGAGATCTTGAATTCTCGGCAACTGGGCGGCCGTCTAGAATATCTTGTAGACTGGGAAGGATACGAACCAGAGGAAAGATCCTGGGTCAACCGAGACAATGTGTTGGACCCTACTCTCCTGACCGAATTTCACCAAAACCACCCTGACCGTCCAGCACCCAGAGGCTGTGGCCGACCCCGTCGCCATAGAAGGGCGTCAGGAGCCGCCCCTAGTGGAGGGGGTACTGTCAGGGAGTCAACACAGTCACCACCATCACCACTCACCACAGTCACCAGATCCCAATCACCCGATTACTGATTTCATTCACCTGTCAGCAATCATCAGCCAGCTCTATAAAACTGCACTCCTCCCGTTCACTCACTGTCTGTTCTCAACCTAACCATGTTGTGTTGCCTGACCCACTTACCTGTTGTTCCTATTAACCGTCCAAGTTCTCCTCAGCTCCTGTTCTCCACCGTCTCCACGCTCCTCAGCTCCCACTGGATCCCCTGGAAAAACACAAGGACTGAATCAAACACAGATAAGCCACACAAAGACTTTCCCTCTCCCAGCCTGCTTACCTGGACAGAACAGGTTTGAGAACCACATGGCTAGATGTTTGTCAGTTAAATCAGGCCAGAAAAAAATGCCCTAATGAGAATTTTTTTTTTTTTTTTTTAACCACTCTCCTTTCACATACATTTTCTGCTGTGCTACACAAGTAATTATCTATGTGCACACCTTGACACTGACAAAAGAGTGATTATGACAATTAAAAACTTTTTTTAAGGTTGGCACATGCAGAGACTGTGACTTATATAATCTGTTAGAATCTTATCAGATGCTTCTGAAAAAGTGATGCACTGTGCTGAACTCAATCCACTACCTGAATTTGTTGCAGTTTAAACAGCAAACAAGCATCCAAACAGCACTTCTAATTCATTTTACCATTTTAATATTTATTGTGTGACAATAAATTAGAACATTTTATAACAATTATTAAAAAAGCATGAAATATTATTCAATTCACATAAAATTTAAAGGAGTAGGCATTTTTTTCCCAAAAATATTATTTCCATTATGGAACGTGCTGTTAAACACCAACATATAGCCTACTATACTTTGAGATGTGCTAAAAATGACATAGATGTGTAATTGTGGTGGAATGTTCATGACATTCAGGAAAAATGACAAAAATTAGATCATTCCTCTGTCAAGCATATAGCTATGTCCACATGTGAAAAGTGTCTTTTAAGGGAGTTTATTTTGCAATGGTCCACATGGCCAAAAATCAAAACAAAAACAACATATTATGTAAACAGATAATGGCCTTACTTTAGGCAGATTAGATTTTGACTTTTTTAACTTTATACCAGGGATGTCCAATCCTGCTCCAGAAGGGCCACTGTCCTGCAGAGTTGAGCACCAACCACAATTAAACACACCTGAACCAGCTAATCAAGGTTCAGGATCACTAGAAACTTCCAACCAAGTGTGTTTGGGGCAAGTTAGTGCTAAACTCCGCAAGACATTCACCCTCCACAAGCAGAATTGGACACTCTGCTTTAGATGATGTGATGACTTTGTGTAAGGGAGCTACATCCTTGTGCATCGCTTTTTTCCATATTACCTAATAACTCATCAACTTTTATGCAGCTAAAATAATGCTGAAACTCTAATTCTAATCTAATATAATTCAGTTTAATTCAAATGTATTTATAGAGTGCATCATAATTCATAATCCAAATTATTCCAAAGCAGCCTTATGAATCCCCCATTGAACCAGCCAAAAACAACAGTGAAAACTCATAACCTGAGATGTTAAAGTAGATAGGAAGAAACTTTGTGAGGAGACTCAGCTGGGAAAGCCCATCTCATCAGTCTGGCATCCATAACAATTAAAGTAACATTTATTATTGTAATTATAGCACTAATTAATTTGTCAATTAAAATATGTAATTGTTAACTATAGCCTATCACAAACTATATAATAGGCGCCGAGCACCCACGGAAAAACATGAGATATTCTCTATTCATTTTTAACCAATAAAAAAACGACTGCAACTTTCAGATGCGACCTTCTTTTCATTTTTATAGTTCACTTGAGGCAGTTACTATGTCATTTTTTTAACGACGCATGTCAAGTGTGCATAAATGTTATACATTAACACGAGAGCGCATCAGTGTGCAGCACGAATCTCCACAAAACTCAAATATAAATGTTCTCATGGTTCTACTCTGGCTCAGATATTACATGTGGATGCTCGGTTATGGAGTGTGGGCACCAACCGGCAGAAACATAAATCAGCACCTATTGTTAAATATTTGAATGTGTTTTGTCATTTAAATCATGTCAATTGATCTATAATGTGTGATGAGTGCTGCCACTGCAGTTCAGAGAATCGGATCTGTCAGATTAACAATGTAAATTCACCAATTTCTCCCGAAATACATAAAAGTAAGTGGCCGGTGATCTGGGAAAAGATGGGAACAGATTAAACTTTATAGTTAACTACACAATGTGTATCTGATATAAAACATATCATCAAATTTTAATTGAAGAAAGTGCCCTAGTTATTGGCGATTCTATTACATGGAACGTGAAAATAGAGACACCAGCCACCATAGTCACATGTTTGCCGGGAGCCAGGGCACCTGACATCAAAGCAAATTTAAAAGTGCTGGCTAATGCTAATCATAAATTCTCTAAGATTATTATTCACGTCGGCACTAATGATGTTTGACTTCGCCAGTCCACAGAATAATATAGGTTTCATAGACAATTGGAAAAGTTTTTGGGGCAGACTTGACCTGTTGAAAAGAGATGGTATTCATCCCTCCTGGGATGGTGCTACTCTTCTCTCTTGTAATATGGCACATAGTCTTAGAGATGAACCTTGACTAAATGGGCCTAGGTCAGGAAGCAGACAGACTGGCTAAACTGACTGTCTGCTAAGTCTCACGTCACAGAAGTCAGATAAATCCCAACACATAGAGACACTTTCACCTAGATTTCATCACATACAGGCTGCGCTTACACTGGCACAAAAAATCCGATCTTTTACTCACATCTGACACAGATCGGAATTAGTTGCACTCGTGTAAACACAAAAATCCACACGAGATCCAATTTTTTTTTTTTCGCATCCGATCTGAGCCACTTCCAAATGTGGTTTTAAATCCAATACATATCTGATCTCTGGACATGCGACCTATGTCTAAACACGCATATCTGATTCCCATTGGAATTCCAAGCCACCACAAGGCAAGGGTGACGCGTTTGCTCACTAAAAGGTAGCTTTAATGTTGTATTATGAAGCAGACGTGCTTGTATGCACTCACACTAAAAATTCACAGCTTTATTATTGAGGTGGGAACTTTATATGTCTAACGTTATCTATTTTTCTAGAAAGAAACTGCGCACACACACATACATTCAGCAGCTGAATTTCAACCTTTGCCCCGGTTAATTTAAAAGAGACCGCCGTGTTGTTGTTTTTCTTATAAGCCAAAAACTTCACTGTAGCTACTCTCTCTCTCTCTCGTGCGCGCACGCTCTCTCCCTAACTCGCTCAAATTCATTCAAAAAAATGGAATTCTAAAACTAATAACTGTAGATAAAATATCAAATGCAAATTACCTTTATTTTCCGGTCTATATCCGTTCAGTCAGATTTTGCACTGCAATACATCCATGACACTGACGGCTGTTAACTTATCCATTCTGACAGGTAATCATGGCCACTCGACATGAAATATATAAATAATTTTAATAGCACGGCCATTCAAAACCCGAGGGTCTACTATGTGCATGTAAAACTATCAATGACAATCATTTTGGGGCAGGAAGTAATGTAAACACAGATATCGGATACCAGTCGCGTCTAAAGTGAATATAAACACACTGGCCAAAAAAATCGGATATGGTCAAAAGATCGGATCTGTGCATTAAGACTTGCAGTGTAAATGCAGCCACAGACTGTGTCTGTTCCCTGAATTAGTAAATGGGTGGATGACATGACATACAATTCTACCAGTCCATAATGTCATATACTAATGAAAATGGGTATTTTTTAAAAATGTATATCCTTATGTTGTTCCTCTGACAAGATATTATTACAGCATACCATAGCTTTAGTTGGTGTATAAAGACCTATACTTCAAATTTTTATCTAAACATCAAAATTGTCATATGGTGTGACTGTTCGGGCTATGTGTGACCTTACTAATATGACAATATATCTCAGCAAAGTATAAATAATTGATAGATTTACAGTTTAAGTAACAGAATTAGGCATTTTTAATGGACACAGAAAGTGTTGATGTCTGTGCATGATTTTTAAGCAAGTTCTGGCCAAATACATTTTGTCTGTAAAATGGGCATCATATGGTGTGACATTACAATCTATATTTTGAACGGGCAATAATTTGGACATCATTATGATGAAGAGGTCCACACTCAACCAGTAAGTTGCAGTGTCATCTCTGGAGTGGTTTGGAAGGTCATGAGGTGAGTTCTGAGTTTTTGATTTTTACTTAAAAAGCTCTGTATCTGATTTGCTCACTAGTGGTCAATGTTTTGTGTCTTATGGTGTGACATTATTTACATAAAAATGAAACACTTTTTTTTTTTTTTTTTTTTTTTTTTTTACAAATTTTACTTAATTCTTAAAAATCATTGCTGCCATGTGGCAATTTACATGCTAAGTATAAGCTAGCTGTTTTTAGTTAATCAAGAGATTAGCTTAACTGAACAAAACGTCATATGGTGTGACACTGTATCATATGGTGTGACCGTTTTTTCCAAGTCACACCATATGATACATTTGTCACACAATATTACATACACCTTTTTTAATGATAAATAGATAATCAAAATATATTGAAAGAATTTAATGGTGAACATTAAATTATCCATCTAATATTGATATTGATATTGTTGAAAAGTCGTTATTTTGTTATTTTTGGCACACAAAAAGTACGATGTTTCATCATGTTTGCCATACTTTGCATATTAAAAGATGCAATTTTTTGTCTGTCTCAGGCAGAAATGTCAGGTAAAGAGAGGACACAAAAATACAGGGAAAGACTCAATGCTGACCATGCAAGGAGAGAGGAGGTCCTGAGGGAAAGGAGGAAAAGTAAAGAGATCATGCCAGTTCACACAGAACAGACACCTACTATAGGGAAAGATGAAAGTCTAGGCCACAACCTGCATACTAGTGTAACTTCAACACAGGATACTATTAAGATGGTGAAGCTGAATGTTTCATTCACCGTCTCGTCCTGTTTGTTTTGACTACGGAGAGGGAGGACTGGCTGATTGACTTCAGCGAGGAGTCGACTCCCACCCTATCCCACCCGTCATCTTCATCATCGACATTTGACAAGGACTATACTATGGACTGTGTTTTCCTTTCCGATCCTCTGCCCACACTGACAACAACTCTGCGCTCAGCCAGTCCTCCTGTACCATCGCTGCCGGATGTCATCAGCCCTGCGCCGTCTCCGGGGAACCCCTGTGACGTCGAGCCGCAGGTCGCACATCCTCCAGCAGCGCCCAGGCCAGAGGTTCCCATGGCTTCGCCTCCCGCCGCCGACCTCGTCGCTCCATCTCGGCCCGTCGACCTGCCGGCTCCGTCCAGGATCCTCCCACCTGCATTTCCACCGGAGACCCTCCGACTGACGGCTCCTCCAGTCTCCCTCGTCCGGCCGGCTCCCCCTTGGTCAGTCGTCCCTCCTCTTCCACCACGGAATTACGGGACGTCCGTTACACTCCGTCCCTCCACCCCTTCGGCTACAGGGGGTTCCTCCTTCCCCTCGGGGTCGCCTCTGTCCTCCGTCGCACCGGCGTCACCGCACCCCTCGGGATCTCCAGCTCTGGGGAGCTCTGGGTCTGTGCCATCGGTTTTCCACCTCCTACGCCGCCAGGGGATCGTCGTCCTCCCTTCATCACTCCGTCACCGTCACTCCGTCCACCTCCAGAACCCCCTCCGGCCCTCCCTCAGATGTTCCTTCACGGCGCGAGGACGCGCCTCGCTGGAGGGGGGAGCTAATGTTACATTCACCGTCTCGTCCTGTTTGTTTTGACTGTCACGTGCTCCTTTGTTTTCAGTTCCCGCCACTCATCATTCACCATGGACACTGATTACACTCACAGCTGTTAGTCATTTGTATTGTGTATTTAAGTTCCTTCCTGTTATCAGTTCGTTGTCCGGTATTGTTAATGTTACGTGTGTTTGCTGTTACCTGTTCCTTCCTTGTGATTAAACTACTTAATATTACTCGTATTTTAGTTCCTCGTCTTCCTCGTGTGTGCAACTGTAACACTGAAATGAACGGTTAAAAAAATCTTAATCATTACATATTTTTCATTAACAGTATAAAGAGAAGAAATGAAGAGGAAAACTCAAGGCATTCAGTGTGCACTCCCTTCCTCCTTCAAGACATGAGAAAATGAGAGAGATGTGGAGAGATGCACAAAACAAATACAGAAAAAGGAAAAAGAAGTGAATGCCATCATGAACCTGACACCTCCATCTCTTGAAGCATCTCAGATTGACTGGCTGAAGTTTAATATGGTCTGAAATGTTTTCGTCTTTCGGCTTTTCAGCTTCCACTGATGTTTAAAGATCCCATGTGAATCTGTTATTATCCATTATTATACCATGGGTATCCGTTTTTACTAATACTATAAATGTCTATGAATTTTCAATCTAAAACATTTGACTAATTGTAAATTGATAATATTTTTTACTGTTTAACAATTATAATTGTTACAACACGCTGTCCTCTAATTTTAAAATGTTCATGTTGAAGTTTCTTGACATGAGATGGAGTTTTATTTACTTATATTTCTGAGTTTCATAAATAAAATCTTAAAAGTTTTAAAATGATGATAGTATGTTTGATGATTTTTAGTCCTATTAATGTTAATTGAATTCATTGAATGATGAATGCATATAAAATCCACTTTTTTGCATTTACAAATTGTGGTGTGGTGCAGTTCGTCATATAGTGTGACACTATCATTTGGTGTGACAATCAGAATTGTGACTATAAAAAGACTTTTTTAGTTATAAATCATAAAGTCAATGGAGCAAAAGAGAAATAGTATCAGCAAGAGTCACAAGCATTTTGTTAGATTTATAACAGGTTTGTCAGAATTAATCTAAAATATCTGGAAAGGCTGAAGAGAGACGTCTTAGTTTGCATGATGATTTAGAAAAATGATACAAAATCTAATGGATCTGCACCAAAAAAATGTTAAATCTTAAGATAGTAATGATAACGATTTATGGTGAAGTTAGTTACGTAGGGAGAGTATATCTCATTTTCATTTTATATAGAATAACTTTTATGTCACACCATATGACAATTTTAGGCACAAATGCAACAAATTGGTGAATAAATCCAATTTCCAATACAAAATCTAAAAGACCACATATGTTTTTGGAAATTCAAGAGTCAGTACAACACAACTCAATATTTTTTATGTCTAATATTTGAAGTTTAAAAAAAATGTTTTTCAGGCTTATATGTCAACCACCCAAATACAAAAAACTCAAACCCATTTAAGGGTAAAAATTTAATTGATGTTCAACAAATACAAAACAGAGATAATACAGATGAACAAATGATAAAGCTTGGTTTGCTTAATATTAGATCACTTTCTACAAAACCACTCTTTGTAAATGATATGATTACAGATCATAACCTAGATGTGCTATGTTTGACAGAAACCTGGCTAAAACCAGACAATTACATTACTTTAAATGAGTCCAAACCCCAAGGTTACTGTTATAAACACGAGCCTCGTCTGAAAGGCAAAGGGGGAGGTGTTGCTGTAATTTATAGCAATATTTTCAGTATTACTCAGAGGTCTATTTTCAAATATAATTCTTATGAAGTGATGGTGCTTTATGTAACGTTATCTAGTGTACGTGATAAATCCCGCTTGACATTTGTGCTGGCTACTGTATACAGGCCACCAGGGAAACATACAGACTTTATCAAAGAATTTGCAAATTTTTTTATCAGAGTTAGTACTGGCTGCGGATAAAGTCCTTATTGTTGGTGATTTTAATATCCATGTAGATAATGAAAAATATGCATTGGGATTGGCATTTACAGACATTTTAAACTCTATTGGAGTTAGACAACACGTGTCAGGACTAGGCATGTGATGGTATCAAATTTTCATGTTGCGATAATTGCTGAAGCTTTTAACACGGTATACAGTATTATCACAATATTGAAATAAGTTGCAAAAAAAGTGTTGTCATAGTATAATAGGCTTATAACAAAAAGAACTGAACATTTAAATATAATAATGCAGTACACAAAAAAATTATGAAGTAAAATGTAGTGTTGTCAAAAGTACCAGTACTTCGGTACCAAGTCGGTACTGACGTTTTGAAAATGTGACGATACCAGCATTTCTGTAGTACCGGGAGTACCGAGTATCTGGGTATATTCGGTACCCACTGATAGGTCTGTGCCAGTATTTACGTGAATATGACACAAGTGAAGCACAAAGCTTTGTTTACAAAAGAAATAATAGGTTAGCAATTAAATGTGACATCGCAGCCATAGAAAACATTTTGGTTCATGCTGAATGAGAGAGGTACGTGAGTCCATAAATTTAAGCTTCGTCAGCTTTGTATTCTGTTTTGCAAATCGCTATCTGGTCACCCGATAAGCAGAGAATTTAACAATATTCCATTCTAGTTATTCCACTGAACATGGAATCTCAAATCTTCACTCACGCAGAGGATTAACGTTTCTTCCTTTGGTTGCCTTTCATTAGGCCTATTATATTCGCATTCTTTACTGTGGTAAAGTAGAAAAAACACTGTAGGACAGAAACCTTTTTGCTTGCATGTCAATTTCTATTTAACACAGTTTGCACTTGTTATTAGTCTTTATAAGGTGTGTCACGTTTATTTGAATGGCGCGTTTCACACACGCCGGTAATTTTTAGTTTCACTTTCTCTGGCAGCGCAAAATCAAACATAGCCTGAATGTCTTGCCCCTGCTGAAGATAAAACTAGCTCTTCAGACCTTTTACAACAAGTGTCAGTTGCTTGTAACATCAGGAGATAACATGAAAATGTTATTAAAGAGATATGGTCTCTTTCCTGCTCGTGTCCCACATCCCTTTCAAAGAGCAGAGCAGTAGGCTATATGACGCATCTTTGTGTGGAAATATAAAACGAATGTTTTTTAAATAATATTTAACTTTCTTATTATTTAGGTTACCATTATTTACTGATATTTAATTCGTAGTTCTACAGGCTGTACTAATGTGTTGTTTCACTGACGGAATAGCTAAAATAAACATGCATGTCTGTTACAAAATGGATGTTTGAGCATTTGTTTATTTATATTTTTATATTTCATAATTTATTTCATTGCGGTATATATACACACACAAACATACACACACACGCTCCAAATATTTATATGTATGATTACCATCATATTTAATATGTTTTTAAAATAGGCTAGTTAAATAAAATAGTAAAATAGTTCCAACAGATTTTCCTGTGGTACTGAAATTGGTACTAAGAACCGTAAAATTTTAATGGTATTGGTACCGACTACTGGAATTTTGATACAGTGACAACACTAGTAAAATGTTTCAAACAGATGAAAGTGCAAAAGAATGATACAGAACAACAGGCAACACATTACAATAAGGTCTCATTATTTAATATTAATGCATTAACTAAGATTAAGAATAAGCAATAGCTACATTTGTTACAGAAGGTATTTTTTTTGTTAATGTTAGTTAAAAAAATACAACTAATCATTGTTAGTTTTAGCTCAGGTCCATTAAATAATAATTACAACCTTTGATTTAGTAATGTTAATAACATTAACTAAGATTAATAAATACTTTATAAGTATTTTTCATTGTCAGTTTGGTAATAATGAATTAACATGTTAACTAATGAAGCCTTATATCACTTAGTGTTACTGAACTATAACAAATAATCAGAACATTTTCAATCATTATAGGGCATGTTGCAGATTAAAATATAAAAATGTTTAAGTTTGAAAATAAATAGCCTATTAGGTCTTTAAGTATTAAGTATTTGGTACTGTGATGAACAACATTACTAATACAAAAAACTGAATGGCTGTTTGAAGCATTTTAAATACTGTTCAGTAGCAGAGCTGCTTTGTTTACGGGTTTATGGGGTAACCGCAGCATTTCTGCTGTTCAATCAGCGCCATCTGCTGTCAGAGAGTGAACGTGCACTTTCATTCAGCGCGTCTCCTTCACTCGTTCCACCATGTGCTTCTCATGCACGTTGGGCTTGTTTACATCTGAGCACGCGTGTCCCTTTGACGCAGAATACAGTGGTTTTGTGCATTTTATACAGTTGATGAGGATAGTATTCTTAAAATGTATTATAAAAAATTGGATAATTCGTAATAAATAATAATTCATGGTATTTTTGCCCACGATAACAATATTGTTCATATTCATTATCGTGATATATCGCATTACTGATGTCTAGTCAGGACCCACTCATTGTCATAATCATACTTTAGATCTAATATTGTCACATGGAATCGATATTGATGCCGTTAAAATTTTGCAGCAGAGCGATGACATTTCAGATCATTATCTAGTCTCATGTATACTTCATTTAGCCAAGGCTGCAAAGCCGACTCCCGGTTACAAATATGGTAGAACCATCACTTCTACCACTAAAGATTGCTTTATAAATAATCTTCCTGATCAGTTTCATCTCCTCAGCATACCAGATAGCTTAGAAGAACTCAATGTTGCAACAGAAACTATTGACTCTCTCTTTTCCAGCAATTGAGACACAGTTGCTCCTTTGTGATTAAAAAAGATTAAACAAAATAGTCCAATGCCGTGGTACAACGAGCACACTCAGGCCCTTAAAGGGGACCTATTATGCCCCATTTTACAAGATGTAAAATAAGTCTCTGATGTCCCCAGAGTGTGTATGTGAAGTTTTAGCTCAAAATACACCACAGATAATTTTTTATAGCATGTTAAAATTGCCACTTTTTGGGGTTGAGCAAAAATGCGCCATTTCAGTGTGTGCCCTTTAAATGCAAATGACCTGCTGCGCTCGGCCTAAGAGGGCGGAGCTTCAAGAGCTGATTCTCCGGTGTCAGGATTAAGTCTTCTTGTTTTTATCCACTATATTAGTACAAGCCTGTTGTACCGGACCCCGTTTGACTTTACTGATGAATTTTATGACGTTTATTGTACTTCACACAAAAGATGAAGCGTCCGTTTTCACTCTAGAAAAGCACTGTAAGAGCTTAATAAAACAGTGCAAAGTGTGCATTAAAATATTATCCATAATCTCTCTCTCTCTCTTCCCTGCATTATCATGAACATACATAGCGAATTACACAAAAAAACTCATTACAACTAACAGTAAACAAATATATAAAGACCTTATGCCTTTTCGGGTGGTGCTTAATAAACTGGTAAACTTTATATCTGTAAATCAACTCTGATGAACTGTAATGAAGTGCTCTCACCTTCATTACTGCCGTATCCAGTATCACTCTGGAGACTGTAAGCTGGATCACGAACAGTTTACTGATCTATCCTTGAGTAACACGTTTTTAGCACAACCTCTAATTTGTATTGTCCCTTTGTATTGACATTCGTTCACAGAGAAGTCCGGTGTGAAATGATACACGAAGACATAAACGAATTTCGGTAGAGTTGAGGGAGCATTTTCTTCGAAAACAAAATTAATCCACCTCGTCTTCAGCGGCTCAGATTTAGGGAGTAAATGGAGAGAGCTATGTGGATTAATCCATCCAGCTACAGAACACCTAAAACGCTTGGGAGACATTCTCGTCAATGCAGCAATGGCGGACTATGTACAACTCGCTGTGAACTCGCTCAGGGTGGTTCTATGTTAAAACGGCAGTGTCTGTCAACATTCGTGGGCGGGGCCTATGGCTAATGTGACGTCACACTGCCAGGGATCTGGAAACGGCTTGTTCTGAGACACTGCTTATGATTTATGGGGATTAAAAAAAAAAGGAGTGGTTGGATTTTATCATTATAGGGTGGTTGTGTACACACACTGCCACACACACATTTATAGCCAAACACCATGCAAAAGTGAATTTTGCATAATAGGTCCACTTTAAGAGAGCAGACAGAAAAATGGAGCGCAGCTGGAAGAAAACAAAACTAGAAGTTTTTTGCATTTCGTGGAGAGAATCCATGATTGCGTACAGAAAGGCTTTAAAAACTGTTAGATCTGATTATTTTTCAACCCTCTAGAAGAAAACAAACACAACCCTAGGTATTTATTTGATACAGTGGCTAACTTAATGAGAAATAAAGCTTCAACCCCAGATGTTTCCAAACAGCACAGCAGCAATGACTTTATGAACTTCTTTACTTACAAGACTGATAATATTAGAAAGAAAATTATAACTATGCAACCGTCTACTACAGTATCACATCAGACAGTGGATTGTAGTGTCCCTGAGGAAAAATTCCATTCATTCATTGCTATAGGAATGGAAGAATTGTCTAAACCCATTAAATCATCTAAATCAACAACATATATTTTAGACCCTATACCGACTAAGCTACTGAAAGAGATGCTTCCAGAGGTCATAGATCCTCTTCTTAATATCATTAATTCATCTTTGTCATTAGGATACGTACTGAAAACTTTTAAGCTGGCTATTATTAAACCTCTTGTTAAAAAACGGCAACTTGATCCTACAGAATTAGTCAAATACAGGCCAATCTCGAATCTACCTTTTCTGTCAAAGATACTAGAAAAGGCAGTATCCTCACAACTATGCTCCTTTTTAGAAAGAAATGGTATCTGTGAGGATTTCCATGCAGTCAGGATTTGGACCGTACCATAGTACTGAGAAGGCTCTCATTGGAGTTACAAATGATTTGCTTTTATCATCGGATCGTGGCTGTATTTCTCTATTAGTGCTACTGGAGCTTAGTGCTGCATTTGACACTATTGACCACAACATTCTTTTGAATAGACTCAAAAATTATGTTGGCATTAGTGGAATTGCATTGGCATGGTTCAAATAATACTTATCACAAATTCACAAGTTCAGTATGGAGTACCGCAAGGCTCAGTACTAAGACCGTTGCTGTTCACCTTGTACATGCTACCCTTGGGAGATATCATTAGGAAGCATGGCATTAGTTTTCACTGTTACGCTGATGATACTCAGATCTATATTTCTTTGCGCCCTGACGATCTTACCAATTCACAAAATTAATGGAATGCATAGCTGATATAAAAAATTGGATGACTAGCAATTTCCTACTACTTAATTCTGAAAAAAACAGAGATTCTAATTATTGGACCAAAAACCTCCACACGTAATAACCTAGAATACTGTCTAACACTTGATGGATGTTCTGTCAAGTCTTCGTCATGTAGTGATTTTTACTCCATTTACCGGTGACGTAGTGATTTTTGATCACGTGTCACTTAAGGTGTGGTTATGAGTGTATCAGATGACCCCTCCCCCCTTTTGTAAGACGGGGCACCAGTTAAGAATACTATCTTAACAATTTAAGAACACTCCAAAAGAGCTGTTCAATAATTCAGAATTAATATAAACTGGAGGGAGTCGGTCAACTGATTTATCTGAAGGATTTGTGAGAGTCTGGCCAACTAGTAGAGTCTTTGATCATCAACACAAGGAAGGCACAGTTATAATAAAATCAATGAAATTTATTAACAATAGACATGCAAGAGTAAATACCACAACGATTAATAATGAAATAATGAATATGCACTTCTAAAAGATAGTAAAATAATAATCAAAAGGAGAATACTGAATTAAATCAAAGAAACAAATAAATGAAGTGAACACAGAATGGATAAATGCAATGCTGTTGAACTGAATGTAGAATGGAAGAGAATTGTATGGGAATGCTTCTTATGGAAACCACCTAATGGCTCTGGTAAACTGGTGATAAATAATTGCTTATTTATCATTCAACAAATAATATCCCTATTATTTGTAACAAGCTGACCTCAAGTAACTGTTATCTAAAAAGGTTAGAAAAACATATGCTGCATGTATAAACTAATGCCAAGGTCTCTAGAAAGAGGTTTGGTGAGTTTATATTTACATTCCACACAGTTGGGTGATCAATCCGGTAGCAGAGACGTCTTCCACTGATGATGCAGGCTGCATGCAGTGGGAGGGCGCGGAGTTGCGATCCAGTAGTCGTGCCACGCTGGGCTGGAGGATGTTGAACTTCGGTTGCGCCAAGAGGGTCCTTTAGGATGGACTGGGCAGCTGGGGTCAGATGAATCTTCACAGGTTCCTTTTTTACAGGCTGGCTGCGTCGCTGAGGAGCCGTGTGGTACAGGCAATGTCTGCCGATGCAGAGGTCCTTTGCGGACTGGGCTGCGCTGCTTTAGGAGCCGTAAGGGTCAGATGAAGTCCCTCAATGCTGGGGCCCTTTTTGCAGCTAGAGTGCAGCTGGAAGCAATGTGAAAGGTTTTGCTCGCAAAAGCTTAACCTTAACTGTCTTGTAGTCTCTTTCCTCGTCAGGTCAGAAACCCAGGACATGGAGTGTCTGTTAATGTCTCCTTCCCCGTTGAGCTGGAAACACAGAACAAGGGTGTGTCTACCCGGGGGACATATTTATCCCTTTCTGATGAGGAGGAGATTGAAATGTGGCGCCTTGCCGATCCTGGAATGTGATTGGCCACTGTTATCTGAAGCAGCCCCAGTGTGGCCCACCCTAGTGTGGAACTCATTTGCATAGCATAAAATACAGTGTTAAAATAATGTCTTTAACATTTTACCCATGCATTATTTCTTTACCAAACCTCTTTCAAATTATTAATAGGGAACAGATAGACACCAAACACGATATGAAATGGTTAAGTCATCGTCCATGCATTTGTTTATCTGTTAACAGGTCTGTCCCATGACCTGTTGTTTTAACAGTCAGTAACCATTAACATAAACTGTGCTTTGCATGCAGATGGAGTGGATGTGATGCAGTTTAAATCAAATTAAGGCCTCCAAACATAGGTATGAATGGATTTAGATAGATCTCTGTGGCCTCTCTTTATTTCAGTCACTGCTGCTCCATCCAGGGGGTCCTGAAGGAATTTTTATGGCAGTCCTTGCCTAAACCTTAGGAATGAGTTTGGTGGTTAGAGTCAATGTGTCGTCCAATGAGAAGTCCTCTCCTTGGTTTGGTGGGTGCAGAAGGTCCCCCTTCCTGCTCTGGAAGAGGTGTCTGGCAGTTGTCCTAACATCTTATCTGATGTTGCTGAACATTTGTTTATGTTCATTCACCAAAGATCCAATCACAGTGTGGCACATCTTCTTACACACCAGCAGTTAGAGAGGGGCCCTGTCGTAAACTGGTCCCTGGAATGCCATCTTAACTGTTGTTCACAACAGTCATCAGTTTAGGAACCTGGGTGTGCTCTTTGATACCAATCTTTCATTTGAAAGCCACATTTCTAGCATCTGTAAAACCACATTCTTCCATCTCAAAAATATATCTAAATTACGACATATGCTCTCAATGACAAATGCGGAACAGTTAGTTCATGTGTTCATGAACTCAAGGCTTTATTGTAATGCTCTACTCAGTGGTTGCCCTGCAACCTAATAAATAAACTCCAGCTGGTCCAAAACGCAGCAGCTAGAGTTCTCACTAGAACCAGGAAGTATGACCATATTAGCCCGGTTCTGTCAACACTGCATTGGCTCCCTATTAAACATTGTATAAATTTTAAAATCTTGCTAATTACTTACAAAGCACTAAATGGTTTAGCTCCCCAGTACTTGTGCGAGCTCTTAACACATTATAGTCCTTCACATCTATTGCGATCTTAAAATTCTGGCCAGTTGAATATATCAAATATATCAGAATATCAAAATCAACCGCAGGCGGTAGATCCTTTTCCTATTTAGCACCTAAACTTTGGAACAATCTTCCTAGCATTGTTCGGGAAGCAGACACACTCTGTCAGTTTAAATCTAGACTAAAAACACATCTCTTTAACCTGGCATACACATAACACATTATCTACTTCTATAATTCAAGTCATGTAAATTGTTAGGCTGCATAAATTAGGTCAGCCGGAACCGGGAACACTTCCCATAACACCTGATGTACTCGCTACACCATAAGAAGAATTGCGTCTACGCTAATATTAGTCTCTGTTTATTCCGAGGTTTACCATAGTCTGCCAGATCCAGGCCATATCCAGATGAGATGAAGGACCTGCGCCTAGACACGACGACAACGCAGCACCTGAAGTGTCAACTAAACTATCCCCTGCAAAGGCCTCCTTCCCTTTCCTTTCCCTATGTATAGATAAAACGTTGTCAGAGTGTTTCCAGTTTGCATAGATCCGCGGAAACGACTAATAATTCTGTATTACAGACAAGTAATTTGGTGATGTCACTTTGTAAAAAAGACCAAGCTTCTGCGCACATACACATTCAAACGCGCATACCTATAGACTAAACACGTAAATGAAAGGCAAGAACGCATTAAAAGTCTTCTGTTTTCAGTTAAAAAGCGTCATTTAAGCAGCCCCTAAGTTAATAATTAACGATTTTTACAACTGAAATGATTCAATCAAAAACTTATTTTAGCTTGATAATAACTTTTCCTAGATCTGCTGTAAAGCCAAAATAATCTGTCCATTAATTTTCCTTTTATCACTGTGAAGCTGCTTTGAAACAATCTGTATTGTAAAAAGCTCTATACAAATGAAGATGATTTGACTTGACTTAATTTTTTTTTTTTTTTTTTTTTAAATATAGCAGATTTCCAGGGATCTCTAACACAAACATGGTGAAGCTGTTCAGTAAAAAAAAAAAAACAAGATCAGAAATGGTTAAGAGGGATAGGGACATCCTTTAATTATCTTCACAGACTGTTTTAAAGGATTCCCAGCCTGTTGTTCTTGTGTTGCTGGGACAGCAGTGTGCATCCATACTGTACCAGTCAGGGCTGCATTTCCCAAAAGCATCATAAGCCTAAGTTGATTGTAGAACCATTGCTGTCACAGTGCAAATTTTGGCCCGAACCCAGAGTACTCCCTCCAGTTGTGGTAAAAGTAGAAGAACTGAAGTAATGAGATGGGGTGGAGGAGGGATGCTAATGAACTGTCAGATGAACAACGGTAAGTCTGCTGTATTTATACCTCTTGTCATTGGTTTGCATTGATTAACTGAATGCTCTCCACCTGAGCTAATTAGGTTAATTATCTGCACCTGTTCCTCCTGAACTTTGTTAATAAAACATCATTTAATGTAAACACAGCCCACTGTGAACACCCTTGTCATTCGCCTCAACCTTTTCAAACTTTATGAATAAATATTTTAGGTTTAAGTTATGGGTGTTTCTAAAGCACGTAGTGCCATCTGCTGTTAAAAACTAAGCTCAGAATCGATTTGAGAGAGAATCGCAATACATCGGAAAATATCAGAATCGATCCAGATTCTTTGTATTGCGAATCGAGAATCAATGTATTGTCCCAGCCCTATGAGTTATTGGCGTACTGGTGTGCATGTAAACATGCTCATTGTGAGCTTGCGGTTCCGAGTTTGTTCGGGCTGTGTGCTCTTTCGTCTGCGTGGTGAGTTGTTTTGTGTGCGGAGCGTGGTGTTGGGATCCCAGCACTTGGGTGTAGTTTGGTTTTGGTTCTGTGTCGAGGTTTGGACATTCATGCTCTGTGTGTGTTTGTTTTCTGTTCTGAACGCACGGGATGAACATTCGTTCATTCTCTGCGTGCTCTGTCTTGTTGTGTGAGCATGCGATTTCGAGTTCAGTGTAGCACACTGTTCGTGTTTATTTCGGCCACTTGCTTTCGTGTTGTCATGTTTTGTGTGAACATGCAGTCGGTGGGAACTCTCATTGGCTGCGTGTTTTTGTCATGTTTGGTGTGAGCACATGGCTTATCATGTTTGTTTATATGTGTCGCGTGCACTCCTGTCTATTGTCATAACCCCGTCTTTCTTGTTACCTAATTATTGGTTTCATTTGTCCCACCTGCTCTCCCTCATTTAACTCCTCATTTCCTCTCTTATTTATTCTCCTTGTGTTTGCAGTCCTCCTGTGCCAGTTTGTTGTCAACATTCACAGTGTTCCAGTTGTGCCCTGCTCCCTGCCTTTTTCTGCACTGCCCTGCTGGTGTTCTGGATCCTCATTTTTCCCCTATGGGTAGTTTTTATTTGTTTTCGTATAATTTTATATTTAAATAAAAAGTAGTGATGCAAAGTCTGATTCATTTCCGCAAACCAGTTCTTTTCGGACAGTTCGGCTCAATGAACCGGTTCAAAAAGCCGATTCATAGGTTCCTTACATCATCATGCAATGATGTCACTATGCATTTCTTTTCTAACAACTCAGTGTCATGTTATATCAATGAAACCTTCAAATAAATTCATCTGTGTCAACACATATCGAAACATTCAAATAAAAAGTTATTTGTGTGACCGCATATTGCTGATTATTGCCTTTTATTCACTTAGTTAATGGAGTTTGTGGTCACATTTTCATTCCCGGATCCTTTGTGTCGGATACCAATATTGAGTAGCCTATCTTGGATAAGATTCGCAACTACAGCACACATTTGATGCACAAACGTGGAAATAAACCAGTTTTATAAACTCATTGATTTTGCTTAACAAATTAAATTATAATCTGCATGTACAATAAACCATCGTAAAATTTATTTACAAGGTTTTTGCAGCTAATAAAATGTTATATAATAACAGTAGTCATAATAAGCATATTTCCAGTATGTGCCTCAGCATTGTATCGTAAACTCACTAATCTCCGACTCCTCGGTAATCCTCGGCAAACTTCGACTGTGCGTCATCATCCCGGAACTAAAGTTTGATTCAGTTTGATGAGTGAACCCGCTCAACCGGTTACTTCCTGAGAACCGCCTCAAAAGAACGATACGTTCAAGAATCGAACATCACTAATAAAAAGCCTATCGTCTCATCCCTCAACCCCAACCCAGAACAAAAGAATGAGTCTCCAATCTTGACTTAGAGAAAGTATAAATACCACACAGGGCTACTACAAACATTACGAGCTGGAAAAACTTCTACCCCCTCTTAAAAATTGAAGGACTACACCATTAAAGGGGTAAAAATTATTTTGTCATTATTTACTCATGCTCTTGTCGTTCCAAACCTGTCTGACTTTCTTTCTTCTGTGGTACATAATAGAAGATATTTTGAACAATAAAACAAAAGTCATTGGGGTCCAATGATGTTTGGACTGCAATATTCTTCCTTTAAAAGTTTAAAATTTATAAAGAGCTTTAAAAACTAGACCAAAGTGTTGTAAAATAATAACAAATGAAATAAAATAAATAAACTTTACATGAAATTTAAAAGTTTAAGAGTTATATTTTCCTTTAATAGTATATAGGTTTTATAATTTATATGTAACTAAAACCTTGAACCATTTTCCATCATTTTTGAAACACATTCACAAATATCACAAATCTGCCTGTACATGCACAACATCGGGCTGCTCAGCAGTGTCAAACATGACCTTTATACTTCTACATACACACTTACAAACAATGCCCAAATCAAACATTAACATACATTAGCAGTCACCTGTAACTGCAGTGTTATTCAGATATGAATCAAACTGTCGCTCCCTGGGAGGGGTAAGGAACTTGACTTTTGCTTTTGACTTTTTGATATTTTCATCACTCTAAAATAATTGAAACTTGTATTCTGCTGATGTTTGCTAATTAAAATGGTCTACATTGATCCAAAGGTCAAAATATTTCAAATCAGTGACCACCGCAACTTCCTGTGCAGTGCAGTGTATGGAAATTGTGAAAAAATTAAGCATAAAATCAAATCTTGAGAACGAATCACACAACAAATCACAGGACAAAGCAATACTGATATGATCCACCTTTATACCAATATAAAGGTATTTAGAGCTTCTGAAGTTCATTACTAACATTATTTTTAAAATAATGTACTAAAAATTTTATGTTAACTATAGTTAATGATATACATTATTCTATATTATAATATAATACAAATAGTTGTGATCGACAGTTATTTTAAATATGACAGAAAGAGACTGTTACTACCATAGTGTGCTACGGGAGAATAAAATACAAGAAGCTCATGTAACGCTGAGATTTTAGCGGAAATACAGGCAGTCGAGTCTATTGAATTGCAAAATGGTCCTATACGTTGTACTAGTTTATTTTAAATGCTTCTCTGATAGGGTCCTTCTGCAAAATGGCCTTGTAGCAGCATGATTTATCTAAACTAGAAGAATACTGATATTAATCAAAATATTGCATTATGGGTGTGTTACCTTTGGTTCTTAAGCTTGTGTGGAATGAGATGTCAATGTTCAATGCTAAAAACAACATAAGAACATTTATTTGGCATTGATTAGATGTATTGGCTTGATCAAATCTTGTAAATGACATCAGGAGTTTGAAGAAGCACTCCAGTAAGGCATCCATCATATCTACTCATGCTCCTGACAGTTATTGAGGTGTGGTTACTAGAGTCTTCACAGTTGCAAAAGGAAAGCATGCAGTTCATCTGACTTAGCACTGATGACATTTGTTCATAATATTTGAAGTCATGTATAACTTGTTTGTGGGTGTAGCCAACACCACCACCACCCTGTCCTCACCCCTTGCAGACATGTCATTTACAACGGTTACTGAAGATAATAAGTGTTAGCTGAAGGAGGGAAATGCATCAAATGCATCAAAAAAAGCAATACACATTGCAATAACCTTAATGACATCCCAAAATATAATTCACAAAAACAAACAATATGTCCTGGGATGTAACACATTACTATCTTAAAACAATGTGCAGCTAGTTTTTAGTTTGGTGTGAACGCTTCAATAAAGGAATAAAAAAGTAAAACTTTCAGGAGATTGCTTTCTGAGGAAGTTCATAAATGTGGGGACTTCCGAAATTACTCTTGGAATAGAAAAAAAATGGATTGAAACAGGATAGAAAACAAGTAATGACATGCCAGAAGAAAAATTCCTTCTAAGTCCCAACCCAGGTGAAAAAAAGTAAAAATACACTAAAATACACTTTATTTCAGTACACTTAGTACACTTCCATAATGTACTTAAAGTGTTCTATTTTCATGCACTAATTTTGTATACTAAAAATTCTTCTTTAGTACTAATTAAGATAACCTTAAGAACATCTAAGTGTACTCAACTGTGCTATTTTGAGACACCATGAATATGAACTAAAATGTGCTTTTAACATACTCTGTATTTAAAAAAAAATGCATTTAGTTACCACTTGTAGTACACTTGAACCAATCTTTCATACTCTTTTAAATATACTCATCAGACAGAAAATACACTTATGAATTATTTAAATTATAATAATATATGATAAATATATACAAAATGTATTGCCCACATATTTTTATACATTAACTAATTCATTTCAAATGTATTGTAACTATGTTATTCCCTTTGATATACTTAACTACATGTTAATGGTGGCTTTAAATAGTACTGTCACGTGAAATAAGGAGGATTCAAGTCAAGTCAATGATCCAATAGGATCGCAACATTCAAAGTATTTATTCCAGTTACATCCAATTGAGGATCGTATTCATCACGCCGGTATGGACGGTTGTTGAGGAACTGTGTCGTGGCTGTCGTGTCGACGAGGCCTTCACAGTGGATGATCTAGTTGACTCAATCTCTGCTGATACTTCAGGGCTGCCTTGTGGTCGTGTCAAGGCGCAGGTCCTTGGTCTCACCTGGATACGGCCCGGATCTGGTTGACTACGGTGAACCTCGGGATAACCAGAAAGACTAATATTAGCGTAGATGCCATTCTTCTTCTGATGTAATGAGTACATCAGGTGTTATAGGAAGTGTTCCCGGTTCCGGCTGACCTAATTTATGCAGCCTAATAATCCTTTAACGGATTTGAAAATATAAATTGGTAATGTGTTATGTGTATGCCAGGTTAAAGAGATGCGTTTTTAGACTAGATTTAAACTGACAGAGTGTGTCTGCTTCCCGAACAATGCTAGGAAGACTGTTCCAGAGTTTAGGTGCCAAATAGGAGAAGGATCTACCGCCTGCGGTTAATTTTGATATTCTAGGTATTATCAGATGGCCTGAGTTCTGAGATCGCAATAGACGTGAAGGACTATAATGAATTAGGAGCTCGCTGAGGTACTGGGGAGCTAAAACATTTAGTGCTTTGTAAGTAATTAGCAAGATTTTAAAATCTATACGATGTTTAACAGGAAGCCAATGCAGTGTTGACAGAACTGGGCTAATATGGTCATACTTCCTAGTTCTAGTAAGAACTCTAGCTGCTGCATTTTGTACGAGCTGTAGTTTATTTATCAGGCGAGCAGAACAACCACCCAGTAAAGCGTTACAGTAATCTAGCCTTGAGGTCATGAACGCATGAACTAACTGTTCTGCATTTTTCATTGAGAGCATATGTCGTAGTTTAGATATATTTTTAAGATGGAAGAATGCGGTTTTACAGATGCTAGTAACATGGCCTTCAAATGAAAGATTGGTATCAAAGAGCACACCCAGGTTCCTAACTGACGACGAAGACTTAACAGAGCAGCCATCAAGTGTTAGACAGTATTTTAGGTTATTACGTGAAGAAGTTTTTGGTCCAAAAATTAGAATCTCTGTTTTTTCTGAATTTAGTAGTAGGAAATTACTGGTCATCCAATTTTTTATATCAGCTATGCATTCCGTTAATTTTGTGAATTGGTAAGTTTCGTCAGGGCGCGAAGAAATATAGAGCTGAGTATCATCAGCGTAACAGTGAAAACTAACGCCATGCTTCCTAATCATATCTCCCAAGGGTAGCATGTACAGAGTGAACAGCAACGGTCCTAGTACTGAGCCTCCATGTTGAACTTGTGATCGATATGACATCTCTTCGTTTACTACTACAAACTGATAACGGTCAGATAAGTATGATTTGAACCATGACAATGCAATTCCACTAATGCCAACATAATTTTCGAGTCTATTTAAAAGAATATTGTGATCAATAGTGTCAAATGCAGCACTAAGATCCAGTAACACTAATAGAGAGATACAACCACGATCTGATGATAAGAGCAAATCATTAGTAACTCTAATGAGAGCAGTCTCAGTACTATGGTACGGTCTAAATCCTGACTGGAAATCCTCACAGATACTATTTCTTTCTAAAAAGGAACATAGTTGTGATGATACTGCCTTTTCTAGTATTTTTGACAGAAAAGTGAGATTTGAGATCGGCCTGTAATTGACTAATTCTCTAGGATCAAGTTGTGTTTTTTTAATAAGAGGTTTAATAATAGCCAGCTTAAAAGTTTTTGGTACGTGTCCTAGTGACAAAGATGAATTGACGATATTAAGAAGAGGATCTATGACCTCTGGAAGCATTTCTTTCAGTAGCTTAGTCGGTATAGGGTCTAACATACATGTTGTTGATTTTGATGATTTAACAAGTTTAGACAATTCTTCCTCTCCTAAAGCAGTAAATGAATTTAATTTTTCCTCAGGGACACTACAATGCACTATCTGACGCGATACTGTAGTAGACGGTTGCACGGTTATAATTTTTTCTCTAATATTATCAATCTTGCAAGTAAAGAAGTTCATAAAGTCATTACTGCTGTGCTCTTTGGAAACATCAGAAGTTGAAGCTTTATTTCTTGTTAATTTAGCCACTGTATCAAATAAATACCTAGGGTTGTGTTTATTTTCTTCTAAAAGTTTTGAAAAATAGGCAGATCTAGCAGATTTTAAGGCCTTTCTGTACTCAATCATTCTCTCTCTCCACGAAATGCGAAATACTTCTAGTTTTGTTTTCTTCCAGCTGCGCTCCATTTTTCTGGCTGCTAACTTTAGGGCCCGAGTGTGCTCATTGTACCATGGCATTGGATTAATTTCCTTAATCTTTTTTAAGCGCAAAGGAGCAACTGAGTCTAATGTGCTGGAAAAGACAGAGGCAATAGTTTCTGTTGCAACATCGAGGTCTTCTAAGCTTTCTGGTATGCTAAGGCGATGAAACTGATCAGGAAGATTATTTATAAAGCGATCTTTAGTGGTAGAAGTGATGGTTCTACCATATTTATGGCATGGAGGCAGTTTAGCCGCCTTGGCTAAATGTAGTATACACGAGACTAGATAATGACCTGAGATGTCGTCACTCTGCTGCAGAATTTCAACAGCATCAATATCGATTCCATGTGACAATATTAGATCTAAAGTATGATTACGACAATGAGTGGGTCCTGACATGTGTTGTCTAACACCAATAGAGTTTAGAATATCTGCAAATGCCAATCCTAATGCGTCTTTTTTATTATCTACATGGATATTAAAATCACCAACAACAAGGACTTTATCTGCAGCTAGTACTAACTCCGATAGAAAGTCAGCAAATTCTTTGATAAAGTCTGTATGGTGTCCTGGTGGCCTGTATACAGTAGCCAGCACAAATGTCAACTTACATAATGTTACGTAAAGTACCATCACTTCGAAGGAATTATATTTGAAAGACTTCTGACTAATACTGTAAGTATTACTATAGATTACAGCAACACCTCCCCCTTTGCCTTTCTGACGGGCATTGTGTCGATAATCATAACCTTGAGGACTAGACTCATTTAAAGTAATGTAATCATCCGGTTTTAGCCAAGTTTCTGTCAAACACAGCACATCTAGATTATTATCTTTGATAATATCATTAACAATAAGTGATTTTGAAGAAAGGGATCTAATATTTAACAACCCGAGTTTTATCATTTGTTTAGCATTATTATCTCTATTTTTTATTTGT
The DNA here is from genome assembly GCA_039654765.1 of Mylopharyngodon piceus. Taxonomy (NCBI): domain Eukaryota; kingdom Metazoa; phylum Chordata; class Actinopteri; order Cypriniformes; family Xenocyprididae; genus Mylopharyngodon; species Mylopharyngodon piceus. The sequence continues at coordinate 23,433,355 of CM077440.1, forward strand.
CGAACATCAATTAAATTTTTACCATTAAATGGGTTTGGAAGTTTTTTGTTTTTACTAATTCGGGGTACAGACACAGTCTCTATTTGAAAATATCTAGGTGTAAGAGTTTCTATGTGTTGGGAGTTATCTGAATTATCTGACTTCTGTAACGTGAGGCAGCTAGCAGACGGTAGGTTTAGCCAGTCTGTCTGCTTCCTGACTTGGGCCCCAGTTTGTCATGTTTCAGCTCTAAGACTATGTGCCATATTACTAGAGAGAAGAGCAGCACCATCCCGGGAGGGATGAATACCATCTCTTTTCAACAGGTCAGGTCTGCCCCAAAAACTTTTCCAATTGTCTATGAAACCTATATTATTTTGCGGACACCACTTAGACAGCCAGCCATTGAGTGATGATAATCTGCTAACTATCTCATCACTCCGACGAACAGGAAGGGGGCCAGAGCAAATTACTTCTCCTGACATTGTACTTGCGAGTTCACACACCTCTTTAATGTTAATTTTAGTGATCTCCGACTGGCGAAGTCGAACATCATTAGTGCCGACGTGAATAATAATCTCAGAGTATTTACGATTAGCATTAGCCAGCACTTTTAAATTTGCTTTGATGTCAGGTGCTCTGGCTCCCGGCAAACATGTGACTATAGTGGCTGGTGTCTCTATTTTCACATTCCGTGTAATAGAATCGCCAATAACTAGGGCACTTTCAACAGGATTCTCAGTGGGTGCGTCACTGAGTGGGGAGAACCTGTTTGATGTTCTTATTGGAACGGAAGAGTGGTGTTTTCCGCGGCTAGGCCGCCTCACCGTTACCCAAGTGCCCTGCTGCGCGGGCTCTACAGCCGGAACCGAACAATGTACAGAGTTCACTAAGCTAGTCACATCCAAAACAGTATCTGAAGCCCTTGCATTCTTACTATCCTCGATTAAAGTTTGGATGCGTGTCTCTAATTCTGAGATTCTCTCTGTCAGCCTGACTATTTCCCTACATTTATGACATGTAAATCCCTCGTCGCTGACAGAGAGAGCTATGGTGAACATGTGGCAGATGGAACAGGTAGCAATGCTGGGAGAGGATGACATGACTCACCGTGTTTGTAGACTGATCCGACTTACCACAGCTGTTTGAAGAACGCGTTGAAAAAGGAACGCGCGAGAGACTGTTAACAAGTTAACAAGCTAGCGCTGCAAATGCAAACGCGTTGTAACAGCGATTTAGATTCAAAGATTACAAGCTAGCGACGTCAGATTAGTGTGGTAGGCAATATTACATATAAGGTAATAAAAAAAAAAAAAATAAAATAAAATAAGCAACAATGAATAAAAGTAAGAGATTCAAAACAAAGCTATACGGAGTTACAGACGCAAACCAATCTGAGCAGATTCAATAGCAAATGCAGCAAATATCAACTTATTAAGAAAAATAGCAGCAAGAAATATAGCAAGGGTCAGACGTCGTGGGTGCAGATGGCAAAGTATTTCTTGGTAGCGCAGAGACTGCAATGGGCAAACCAGTCCTCCGACAAGAATCCAACAGGTAATCCAAAACTGCCTCGATGGGGAATATCCAGAACAGGAACGAGGAACGAGAGACAGAGAGACTCAAACACAGCCAGGATTAACACTGCACGAACACACCAACAATCTGACAACACAGGGCAAAATGCACCTTAAATAGCGGCGCTGATCAGCTCATCAGCAGTAACACACACTCACATTATTAAGTACATTATTAGTAGTATGTAATTAGTAGCACTTTTATCCCACATTGAAATATATAAAATATAGCACTTTTAGTACTTTATGCTAAAAGTAAACTTACTGTTAAATTGTGAGTTATAGTACACATTTAACCTGCATGTTTTATTTTTCATGAAAATCCATTAAAATAGAACTTAGTGACAAAAATCCACTAAAATTTTATGTAAAGCGTTTATAGCACACTTTTAAGTAATACACTTATAAAACACTTTTGTATATTTGGTTTCTTTATCTGACTACACTTCAATTTAAGTGTTAGTACTAATTAGTGAATTTATATTAAGTGTACTTAAGTACCACAGATAGGAAATTGTACTTATAACTAGTACATTAGTAATACATTTTTAATAAAATCAATTTAATTTAAATTTAGGATTACTATATAAAAGTCTACTAAGATTGAACTAATTTTTAAAGCATTCAAAGCACACTTTTAAGAAATACACTAAAAAAACTCCTCCTGAAGTATTAGTGGTATTTAGTATACTTTTTTAAGGGCACTGAACTGAAGTACTACTGAAGTAGAAATATACTTTTAATTTGTGTATTTCTAGTGTATTTTATTTAGCACAAAAAATAAGAATGTACTACAAATGTACTTGTTTGTATTTAAGTATTTTTTTAGTGCATTCAAGTATACTTTTTTTTTTTTTTACCTGGGAACAGCACTATGTAACCTAAATGCAAATTAAATGTATTTTAAGGACAATACACAATATCACAAAATAGCCAGCTTCTCACTGATGTTTTTTTCTAATAATCATCAGTTCAGTTGCATGTTTATTGTTTGACTTGTGCCTTTAGCAAAACTTTGGGGTGTAGGTTTTACAGTATCACATAGCCTAGCAAAAAAACAAAAACAAATGGCAATTAGTCATGAAAGTACAATTCATTGAATTCCAGCAGCACAGTCCTCTAGATCCCTTTATGTCATGTCATTCTTGCATTTGTATTAACGATACAGAAACAGACAAAGATGATGCTTTTGACATGTGTGATGTACTTGCTAAGACTCATTGCTCCTGTCTGTCATTACATTATAAATGAAGTTATCTATATAATCTATTTTAAAAGCTGAATAGAATAGTATAGAACACGACTAGAATAGAATAGAATAGAATAGAATAGAATAGAATAATAGGGGGTCACTGGTGAAAATGTGAGCCAGGTGAAACTATAGTTTGTGATAATGAAGTCATCAGAATAGTGATTTGTTTTCGATTAATTTATTCAGGTGGATTTGGAAAATTAATTGCCACCTACTGTTGTCATTCTCATATTCCCTAATTAACAGAAATGTGTATGTTATGTCAGTTTTTATGTAGTGTTATATTTATTTTATTCCATATTTGTCATTAGGAATTTAGAACAATATGTGGTTCGTTGGAAACTCCTTATTTAATTATAATGTAATTCATAATTGTATGTTTCTCAGGGATTTTCATGTCAGCTCATACCATTAAATAAGAGTTTTTCTTTTCTTTTTTCAGATAGGGCAATTACTCTGGCAGCTTTTCATTTTTCTTTGTCTTAATGTGTCAAAAAAACCTGTTCTGAACCAGTTATTTAATATTTCAGTTACGCACTTAAAAAAATTACGCCGCGAGTCAAGACACACCTGCGCATTCTGTACTTAAGGCTGTTTTCCACATTTCAAAATAACAGCAAAGTCATCAAAACTTTAAAATAACACAAATGGAAGTATGAGATGCATTAAACTAAAATGTTCATCTTATATTTGAGCTTTTTTGCAGTAGCCCCTCACTGCAGAACACTCGAGATCCAGGGGGCGGAGCCGGGTAGGTTAAGAGATATGTAAAGTGGGAGGAGTTGGATCCAGATCCAGGGGGTGGAGATGGGTAGGTTTAGATGCAGGGGGTGGAGACGGGTAGGTTTAGGGATATGTAAAGTGGGACCCTGGATCTTGTGTTCTCCAGTGAGGACCATCTCCTTTTTTGTCTAAATTCCAGCTCTACATACTCATGAGAAATTCAGTCAATAGTCAAAACTTGACCTTTTCATCCCATATCTACAAACAGGGCCGTCACTAGTGGGACAAAGGGTGGTGACGATTCTAGTGGCCCTAGCAGTTCTTCATGTGTGCCTAAGGACGGTGTTGAGTGAAGCTATTGGCTTTGCCCTGAATGTTAGAATATTAGTTGAACTTTTTAGTGACTGTTCACTGAATGTTCATATATATATATATATATATATATATATATATATATACACATACATACATCATACATACATACACACACACACACACACACACTATATACTATATATATATATATATATAAGATGTTAGTGAGTTACAATAAAATCAACAAATCATGTTAATAGAAAATACATGTTTTAAAATACATGACATGTAATCACAGCACTACCAAACTAATATATAGTCATAACATGTCTACTGTATTAGTCTGAATACAGACACAGCAGGTGTGTTTTAAGCAATGACTTTCCAGCAATAAATAAAATAAATAAAAAATAAAAAAATACTGCAGTTACAGTGTGCCAGTGGTCCAAATGATAAGAAATAAAATAAAAATTAATGAATTAATGAATTAATTAAAAAAAAATAGTATTTTAATAAAATTATTAAAAAATAAAATTGAAAAAACTCTCAAGTGTATAATGTGCTTCTGGAGCGAGAATTGGCAGGACACAAGGCGGTCATCTGGCATTAAGGAAAGTATTTTAACACACCTGTTGTATTGAGTTAGCTGTTACACTTGGGATAAAACATGCAGTTATTGTGATATTCGCTTCTTATTTTTTAACTCCACCTTTAGAAAATGTCTGCACTGCAGAACTATAGCAGGCAAAACATGCATTCATGAAACATGATGTACAACCTATATGCTGAGAGAACAGGGTGAGGCACATTCATGTGTTTTTCTTATTCCATAAGCGACAGGAAATTTTGACATGTCTGCCAGCATTTGACTTCACACAGAGATTATATGAAATTAGGATAAGAGCATGTGTATTATAACTATGACAGACATCTGAACTTGTCAAATTGCTCTCAGCAATGACAGTGGGAAAGGTGTACGGTTTTACCCTTACAGTTGGATAAACAAAAAAGAAAAAAGAAGAAGAAGAAGAAGCAAAAAACAAACAAGCTGAGAATTAAAGCCTCTTTAAAAATAAAAAATAAAAAATAATAATAATTAAGAGTAAAGAGAGTGATAAGCCTTTTTTACTGGAGACTTTTTTCTTTTTTTTCTATATATCTTCTTTCTACCTTAAATTAATACATTGCTTAAATTAATACATTGTTACCTAACTGTGTTATTTGTATATGTACATTTCTGAAATTACATAATTTGGACACAGTCACCTCTGATAATAGATTACATTAAATTGTAATGTTGATTTCAGTACAATAAACATTCAGATTTTAGTTTTTCTAAGAAAATGTTTGTTGGTTTATTTATCCATGTCTTTTTAGATAACTGGTATCAATCTCAGACAAAATAATTTGCCAGGTCTATGGAAACCCTACTTAGAGGTTGTTCCACATTATTAAGCAAGTCACAGTTCTCATGCAATATGGGGAGGAAGAAAGATCTTTCTGAAGATGACAAACAAGAAATGGTCCAATGTTGTGCAAAAGGCATGAAAACAACTAATATTGTGTGAAAACTGAATGGAGATTATCAAATTATCATAAGATTTGTGAGTGATTTAGAGCACAGCAGAACTCGGTCAGATAAAGGCTTATTAATGAAAGTTCCTGTCAAAAAAATTAATTGTATTAAAAGGGCAGCTATAAAAAAAAAGCCAGTGTTGAGCAGCAAACAGGTATTTGAAGCTGCTGGTGTCTCTGGAGTCTCAAGAAGCTCTCCATGCAGGCTGGCAGTTGTGCGTAAAGATGCATTTTATCCACCACTAACTAAACCTCAGAAAGAGAAACATTTACAGTGGGTGTAGAAAAACAAAAACAAAGACAGTATTAAAAGACAAATTAAAGACAGTATATTTTAAATATTTGTTTAATGGCATCTTTTTATGAATGAAGGCCAGTATCACTGATAATACTGGTACTATATGTCTCTATGAAACTGTACATTACAGTATAACTGAAACCTATCAATTTCATCTACACTACAGCAACTGGTCTCTTTGAAGGTCAAAGCAGACCCTGTAAACTGGAAGAAGCTTTGGATTATCATACAGTATACTTCATAAACAGATGTATCATTAGGTCATACACAGAGGAACTCAATGTCATGAACGTCCTGCTCTTTACTGTCCTCTACTGTCCACAGAGAGTGTTCCTGTGACTCTCACACAACAGTTTGTATGTCATGCCAAAATTATTGTAAAGAATATAAACAAGCTGAGAAGTTCTTTGACACAATAATTTATTTGTATAGTAATCAAAAAGCTTACATGTGTACATTTATGTCAGCAGTTTAAGCTATTGTTTGATCTCTTTATGAATTACTTGGCTTGAATAAAGAGACAGAGGGAAATGCAGCCACAAATTACACAGTTGGATTCATTACAAGCAAACTCAGACAAAAAAAAAAAAAAAAAAAAAAAAGCCATTCTTAGACAGCACCAAAGAGTCAACTACAGTCAAATGGTGATAATTACCATCAATAGAGTGTCTTGTAAAATCATTAGGGTCTTTCTAGTTCTGCAGTAATACTGTAACTTTGAAAATAATGAAAATTCTTATGTAAAAAAAAAAAGATGTTTTTGCACAAAAGAGTAAGCTATATCAGACTTTAGTGCTTTATACTTAGTGATGTTTCTCCTATTTTCATCTAGTCTTTCTTTCTTTATTAAAGCGATTTTTCAAACAACTAACAGGATACAAAGTGATATTGAGGACATACATCTAAACAATATTCACAAAAAAAGCATATTTGAGAAAGAAAAATGAAAACACCTAGACTATTTCTGAATTGTCTGCATTACTGGTTTGTTTAGTTTTCCATGCCATCTTGTGGAATCATGTTTGAAATGATGTGGATCTTTTTGTGTTTTTTTCTGCAAAGCTTTTCTACAGTATACTGCCATCTGCTAGTAATAAAGATGAAGTACATCTACAAAGACACAGTGTGAGTGTCCCATTACAGCAGCTCATTTGACATGTGCTTCAGTGGATCATGTGCTCCTATTCAAGTATTCAAGGATCAAAGTGATCCTATTACATTATTTTAAAGGCTCCTAATTTTGTTTTGGAGGTCTCCTACAATAGGTTTACATGAATCCAAGGTCAAAAAACACTTTAACACTTTAACACTTCTCATAATGTACACTCTAGCATCACCTCATTTCTCACAGGGTCTGAAACAGTTCAATAAAAGATTCGACCTCTCTAAATCCCTCCTTTCCAAGAGGCTCTTCTGCTCTGATTGGTCAGATGGCCCAGTCTGTTGTGATTGGTTTACAGTGCATGTTGGAAACAAAACGATCATTACTATATCTGAATTTCAGCTCCAGATCTTCCTCAGCACTTGATACACAGTGATACAAACAGTAATGATGGCGTCAGTTTTACTGTATCAATTCGAGCACGAGCCCTCATCCTTTTGAAGTGCATGCAAAGTGGATTTTCTCTGGTAGCACAGAAAACTGTGTCTACACGACATGTTGACAACACGAACCAAACTCTTCCAGACCTGAACTACAACTACAGGGTTTGAGGGTCAAAGTAGATGTTGTTCACGAGCAGCCAATGAAGACCATAGGCTGGCATTATGCAAATTTGTTACAAACCCACATAGGTATCTAACAGGAAGTAAGACTGGAATTACTGGACTCGTTTCAGCATTTCAGAATCAGTTCTTTCTTTTGGGAGACCAGAGGCCTCATTTATAAAATGTGTGTATGCACAGATTTGATCTTAGAGTGTGCATACGCTAAAATCCATGCCAACGTTCATATTTATAAAAACGGTCTTTGATGTGGAAAAGTGCTTAGCACCACATCAGGGTCTAAGCAGACATACTCACTTTTCCTTATGGCAGAGAGTCCGAGTATACTGCAGGTATCAAACCTGGTGCTAGACACTTCAGAAAGTAGCAAACCACACTAAAAGGGACGAATGACAGGAATTACACGTTTGGCTGACGCCAAGGCCAGGAGCTGGGGCTCAAAAGGCTGTTGAGACAAAGCCTTCAAAACCATGGAGAGGTCCCTCGCTGGAACTGCTCTTCTAGTGACTGGAAAAGAATGGCGAGCCCCCTTCATAAATCTACGAATAAGTGGGTGTTGCCTAAGAAAAGAAACTGAGCACTGATATGATATCAGCCACTACCCTTTACACCACTCCTCAAACACACGCCCCTTACAGTCATAAAGGGACTGCTTAGAAGAGGCCCTATAGCATTCTGAATAGTAGTGATGCAAAGTCCGATTCATTTCCGCGAACCGGTTCTTTTCGGACAGTTCGGCTCAATGAACCGATTCAAAAAGCCGATTCATAGGTTCCTGACGTCATCATGCTATGATGTCACTATGCATTTCTTTTCTAACAACTCAATGTCATGTTATATCAATGAAACATTCAAATAAAGTCATTTGTGTCAACACATATTGAAACATTCAAATAAAAAGTTTGTGTGAACGCGTGTTGCTGATTACTGCCTTTCATTCACTTAATGGAGTTCACAGTTTCATTGGATCACGGATCCTTTATGTCGGACACAACTGACCAATACTGATAAGCCTACATCTTGGATAAGATTCACAATTACAACGCATATTTATGCACAAACGCAGATATGTTGTATATGTCTAAAGTATATAGAAAGAATAAACTCATTTTCACTTAACTTATAATCTACATGTGTTATAAACCATAGTAAAATTTATTTACATCTCTCGACAAAAAGGTTTTTGCTGGTTTTAATAAAATGTTATTTAATAACTGTAGTCATAATAAGCATATTTCTAGTACGTGTCTCAGGCTTGCATGGTATCATCAACTCACTCATCAGACCCCTTGGTAATCCTCAGCAAACCTCGAGAGCTGGTTGAACCGGCTCAATCAGTTCTTTTTGAGTCGGACGTGCTACTTCGGCTTGTGCGTCTTGTGTCATCAACCCGGAACTAAAATTCGATTCAGTTCAATTAGTGAACCGGCTCGACCGGTTACTTCCTATGAACCGGCTCAAAAGAACGATTTGTTCAAGAACTGAACATCACTACTGAATAGTGGCAATAACGTGGGGGGAGCAGCAATGTGGTTAAGTTTGCCCTCACAACCCTGTCTGGAGGGTGGTAAATTTCCCCATTCGCTTGGGACAAGAGGTCTGTGCGTAATGGGAGGGGCCACAGCTGGGCATAACAGCAGAGGGATAATCTCTGTGAGCCATGGTGTTTTGGGCCACCTGGGTGCTATCAAAATCAGAATCAGGCTTTTTTTCTCTCAAACCCACTTTATGAACTCCCCTCATTCTCAGAAGGCCCAGAGGCAAGAGGCATAGTTTTAATAGTTTAAAAGTTTCTTCATCAGCAACCAATCCAGTTACATATGCAAATGATCTGCTTGAGACAAAGGATCGTAAAAGTTTCCCTCCGAAAGCTTAAAGGGTTTACCCAAAAATGAAATTTCTGTCATTAATTACTCACCCTCATGTCGTTCCACATGCATAAGACCTTAGTTAATCTTCGGAACACAAATTGGTTCAACCTTAATGTTAAGAAGCGACGAGAATACTTTTTGTGTGCAAAAACAAAACAAAAATAATGACTTTATTCAACGATTTTTCCTCTTCCCTGTCAGTCTGTTATGCAGTTGGTGCAGTGAACACATTGCAGAGCTTCCGTGTTTAAGTCAGAATGCCGGTTCAGTATTGGCCGAGGCTGTGTTCACGTAAGCACCACGACACATGCATGTGATGCTGACGCAGGAGCCAGCCAATAATGAATCGGTGTTCAGACGTTAACACAAAAGCAATGCACTGTCTATACAACGTAAACAGCATTGGAGACTGACAGGGGAGAAAAGAAATTGTTGTATAAAGTCGTTATTTTTGTTTTGTTTTTGCGCACAAAAAGTATTCTTGTCGCTTCATAAAATTAAGGTTGAACCACTGCAGTCACATCGACTGTTTTAACAATGTCCTTAGTACCTTTCTGGACCTTGACAGTGGTGGTTAAATTGCTGTCTATTGAGGAGTCAGATACCTCTCAGATTTCATCAAAAATATCTTAATTTGTGTTCCGAAGATGAACGCAGGTCTTACAGGTGTGGAATGACATGAGGGTGAGTAATTAATGACAGAATTTTCATTTTTGGGTGAACCCTTTAAGTATGATCACTGACCCCTAGGAGGGGAGGCATTCATCAGAGGTTAAAAAGCCCCCATCCAGTTTCCACTCTCTCTTCTTGCTTCAACTGCTGCTTTTTCTGATTGATGTGCGTGTGGGATCCCACTGGGGCCCATGGGTGCCAGCAGGCCTTGACCACAGCCTACTATGTCTTCACTCTCCGCCTGGGAGAGAGAACTCTCCCAATAGTCAGACTGTAATTTTTTCATTCCAGCTTGGAAGACAATTGCAACTTTACCATCACTGAAAGGGCAACCATCAGCTCTTCCCTGCATCCTCTGCTTGCCTTTCTGCGTGGCCTCTCCAGCAGGCGTAGTCTGTTAACAGAGTACACAAATAACACACAAAATACGTTGTACTCTTTCCCATCATTCAGTCGCTCTGACTGGCACATTTTATTTAAAGAAAAAACAGGCACGTGCATTCATTCAGTCACTGATTAGGTCACATGACATACACCTTGCAGTGTGATTGCCTGTCCCACATAGAAAAAAACAAAACTGGGAAAACAAATACAAATGAGAGCATAATACTTATAGATATTAACACAGCCACATCGGCAGGCCTCAGTCTACAACCAGCCATGTGCTTACTCGAGAGAAAGAGAACTCTCTCTCTCAGCCATAGCAGAGTCAAACTAATTATGCAAGTTGTCATCATGTCTTCATTCAACACAAGAAATCGATTGCAACTTCAATGCCATTGAAACTCATGGAACCACTGAAAATCCTTCTTCAGGAACTTCACAAACTGCTTCCACTGCAAAGGCCATGCAAGTATTGAACATTTAATGAGGTACTTTGAAAATAATAAGCTGATGGTTCTTTTCATGGTAAATAACCCTTTTCCATAGCTTCATTTTACCCATGTATGTGTGATTGTGTGTGTGTATGTGTGTGTGTGTGTTTGTTTAGAGTAGTTGTGTTAGTGATTTAGTTAATAAAACTTGTGCACAATAAATATGAGTTCCCTGGTTCTGGTTGTGATTCAGCCTGCAGATTAATGTCACTTAAACCATTTCAGATTTTGACTACATGCTCCTAGTACTGTACAGTAAGAAAGTTATTTCCCATACCCCGGAAATTAACAGTTCCTAAATATTAATAAATAATTAATATTGCTAACAATTAATCTCTGGATGAACGGTTTAGTTGATTGTGGTATTAATTCTGCCAAATCAAGTTAATTCTACAAACCCGATTCCAAAAAAGTTGGGACACTGTACAAATTGTGAATAAAAAAGGAATGCAATGATGTGGAAGTTTCAAATTTCAATATTTTATTCAGAATACAACATAGATGACATATCAAATGTTTAAACTGAGAAAATGTATCATTTTAAGGGAAAAATAAGTTGATTTTAAATTTCATGGCATCAACACATCTCAAAAAAGTTGGGACAAGGCCATGTTTACCACTGTGTGGCATCCCCTCTTCTTTTTATAACAGTCTGCAAATGTCTGGGGACTGAGGAGACAAGTTGCTCAAGTTGAGGAATAGGAATGTTGTCCCATTCTTGTCTAATACAGGCTTCTAGTTGCTCAACTGTCTTAGGTCTTCTTTGTCGCATCTTCCTCTTTATGATGCACCAAATGTTTTCTATGGGTGAAAGATCTGGACTGCAGGCTGGCCATTTCAGTACCCGGATCCTTCTTCTACGCAGCCATGATGTTGTAATTGATGCAGTATGTGGTCTGGCATTGTCATGTTGGAAAATGCAAGGTCTTCCCTGAAAGAGACAACATCTGGATGGGAGCATATGTTGTTCTAGAACTTGGATATACCTTTCAGGTGCCTTTCCAGATGTGTAAGCTGCCCATGCCACACGCACTCATGCAACCCCATACCATCAGAGATGCAGGCTTCTGAACTGAGCGCTGATAACAACTTGGGTTGTCCTTGTCCTCTTTAGTCCGGATGACATGGCGTCCCAGTTTTCCAAAAAGAACTTCAAATTTTGATTCTCTGAATCTTTGGATGATATTATGCACTGTAGATGATGATAACTTCAAACTCTTTGCAATTTTTCTCTGAGAAACTCCTTTCTGATATTGCTCCACTATTTTTCGCCACAGCATTGGGGGAATTGGTGATCCTCTGCCCATCTTGACTTCTGAGAGACACTGCCACTCTGAGAGGCTCTTTTTATACCCAATCATGTTGCCAATTGACCTAATAAGTTGCAAATTGGTCCTCCAGCTGTTCCTTATATGTACATTTAACTTTTCCGGCCTCTTATTGCTACCTGTCCCAACTTTTTTGGAATGTGTAGCTCTCATGAAATCCAAAATGAGCCAATATTTGGCATGACATTTCAAAATGTCTCACTGCGGTGGCGATTTGCTGGGAGGATTGGGTCTGCCTGGACCTTGGAAATAACAGGTTAGATGGCTGTGAAAGGGGATCCTGGCGCTGCGCTAATTTACGGGGAAGACATTAAATGACTCATCCTCTTTCTTCTTGTCATCCAGGCGCTGCTGCATCAGGGTGACTGCAGGACCAAAGAGGGCTTGACCAGCCTCCACTGGTGCTCCCGCAATGTGCCGCTTCTTGCTATCGGGGAGACCTGATAGGTTGAGCCACAGCGCATGCTCTCTGAAAGAGCCATAGAGTGCACGCTGGCTTGGATGGCCTGGCGGGCATTGCAGAAAACGAGATCGTTGACTGTGACAATCTCCTTCCAGAGCGAGGGTGGGGCAAATCCTTTCTCCAGCTGTTGACCCATGTCAACGAGAAGCTCGGCCTGGTAAGCCAAGAGCAGGGAGGAGACATTCAGCCTTCAGATGTTCACACGGCTGGGCAGGCACTCGACAGGCTATCGCTGGAGGAAGCCGCAGATTTGGAGAGTGCCATGGCAGAATGGGCAGTAAATTCCAAATGGCTGGCAGCCATGCGACAGAGGGAACAAGCGAGAAAAAAGGCAGACAGCCTAGTGTAAAGTGCAAGTGTGGGTGGCTTGCAGGATGACACAGCTGTAAAGGCCCGTTCACACCAAGAATGATAACTATAAAGATAACAATAAAGAAATAGTTCTAAAAATCATTCTAAATATAAAAGAATAGCACTGTCCACACCACAGCTATAATGATAACGATATAGATAGAGAAACGATATTGTTGGGAACACTTTCAGAACGATTTTTTCCAGCTGCTGAATGATAAAACACTGACAGCCAATCAGAATCCATTCTAATTTAAGGGCTTGCACATTTAAAATGGCAGACGACATTGCGGAGAAGTTAATTGCCAGTTAATGTCCAGTTAATGTCCAGAAAAAGCCACCACTGTTTGACAAGTCAAACCCCCTTTTCAAGGATACTTTAAAATAAATGGATATATGGAAAACAATCGATTATACCCTTGGAATAAATGGTGAGAAGTATTAATGATAAGAACATTATGCCAGGCTAGCAAACAGTGTAAATTAAAATTACCTCAGGTATCCAGCGCTAGTTTCAACAACATTGTCTAGCTTCCTTCAGTAGCCAGGAATCAAAATGTCAGCATAAGCAGTGTTAAGAACATAACAATAAGAACAGCATTAGCACGGCAGCCACACCACACACGACACATCTGACAGACGCAACACACCATCAGCAAATTAGCAGGACAGTAGTAGATAGTACAGTAGTGACTGGACAGTATGTAAAAACAATGCTTGGTCATAGTCTGGCTCAGCAGCCACATAAACCACTTGAAATAAACAACAGTGACTATGCAACTGCATAGTAGGAAAATGTAGATTGGCTTACTTTTGATGATTAGCCTATAACAGGAGACGACAGGGCTTAGAGTTGAACACTGCAATGATTTCGTTATAGTCCAACGATTCAGTCAATTCTCTCTCAAAGGAGAGCAGGGACAAAGAGTTCAGTCTATATGTCAACATTGTTGCTCTGATACCAGTTTTTATCCGATTTACAGTTGAAAACAATCGTTCAACAGTACAGCTTGTTATGGGTATTGTGATGAGGGCTCGTAGGAGACGGTTCATTCTTGGAAAGATGAGTGGGCATGCATCAAGGACCTCCACAAATGATGGAAATGCCCTGATATTTGATACCTTTCTTTCCAACTGCTGAACAAACACCTCATGTTCAGAATCCTCAACAGCAATGTTAAAGTGTGCACCGGCAGGCTGTAATAAAGTCTTTTCGCTGAAGGTGTTCGACTGAGGCAAGCAAGCAGCGGCAGCTCTCATTATATTTCATGCATTCTGACTTATTTACACTGTTGAAGAGTTGGATTCTCATGCTAAACATGGCCAAAGTTTCAAAACACGAGTTGGACGTATGATTGAGTATTTCTGTGCCAAATGACTACTTCCAGTTTTGGTACAGGTTTCGGAGGGTTTTTTTCAAGTGAGTCCTGTATGCAGGGATGCAAACAGGTAAGGGGGGAAAAAGATGAGAACATTGTGTGGGGCAGGGTCAGATATTTGCTTTACATGCTCATTTGTAGTTACTTTAAGGGATTTTTTTAAAATTTATTTGTTATTACCTTGTATGTCCAAAACTGTAATTTTTCACAAAAAAAAAAACAAAAAAAAAAAACAACTGTTGCAAGATTTCACCAAAATCAAGACTGAATAGGCTACATTTGGTCAAAACCTCATGTTATAAAAAGATGAAGTGCTATGGTTATTTAAGACAACATTGGCTGATTAGACGGCAAAACTGCAAACTGTTTGCCCTCTCTCTCTTCACCATTCCCACATCTCAGACCTCAAAATTTCCCACATCTCAAACCCCCCCCCCCCCCCCATTAAAACACTTTCTCATTGGATCTACACTGTAAAAAATGAAATTACCATTTGTCCAACATACTGTGCTTTTTGAGTCACATATATTAGGAATTGTGAATAACTGTGAATCTACATAAAAATACATGTTAGTCCAACAAAATTCACCAAAATGTCATAGCTACACATTAAACAAAGTTTTCTGGACAAACATTTTTATGTTGAACAGCAATGCTAAGTATTAAATAGTTTGCGCATGCGTGCTGAGCCAGAAAATCGTGCCGAATGCACGGGGTTTCCTTCTCCGTTTTGTGCTTTAGCTCCACCTCATTTTCTCCATGCCATGATGGATTTCGCAAATCCTGCTTCTTTGAGGATCTAAATAGTCATACGACTGTAGGTAAGTATTAATTTTACTTTAAATTTTATGCATGCAATGAATTGCATATTTCGAGCGCCCGACTAAGCTGTGGCAGAAGGGAGATCGGTCGCTGGTTGGTGGGCAACACTGAACTGTGACTGGAGTGACGATGGTAGGAAGTGATGACGAATCAGGAAGTGAGCAGGAAGTGGACTGGATTGAAGAAGGAGGTGAGGGTGGTAGAATGAAATGGAGTCTAGTAAATAGGAAAAGGAAAAAAACGCATCAACAAAACTCGGATAGTGATAAAGAGGAAGGCACACGGATAGATATAAAAAGGAATGAGGGACACAAGGTCATCGTTACGTTTGAATCACCAGGATCAAGGAACCCATTAAAGATAAGCGAAGCTTTAAAGAGCAAACTAGGGAACATTGTGTATGCCAAAACATTGCAAGATGGAAACATAATGGTTATATGCAAAGATGAAGCACAGAAAGTAAAGGCATTGCAAATAAAATCACTGGCAGGATACACAGTAAAATGTTTGAGCTGGAAAGAAAGAAGAGCAGTTAGAGGGGTAATATATGGTATTCCTACGGAAGTGACTGAAGAAGAAATTAAAAGAAATGTAGCTAATGCTAAGGTTAGCAAGGTGAAGCGGCTGCAATTCACAAGGGATGGACTGAAAAGAGACAGTTTATCTGTAATGATACAGTTTGAAGAAGAAGCACTGCCAGTAAGGGTGATGGTGGGATATATGAGCTACAATGTAAGGGAATATGTTCCACCTCCGTTGAGGTGCTATAAATGTCAAAGATTTGGGCACGTGGCTGCTGTATGCAAAAGTAAGCAAAGATGTGGCAAATGTGGAGGAGAACACCAGTATGGAGAGTGTGGAGAAAATGCGAAATTGAAGTGTTGCAATTGTGGGGAAGAACATAGTGCAGCGTATGGTGGCTGTAAAATAAGGAAAAGAGCAGTGAAGGCACAGAATATCAAGATAACTGAGGGGATAACATATGCTGAAGCCATTAAAAGAGTGAAAAATAGTGAAACTTCTGATCTAAATGAAAAACCAGATAGTATGGCTAGCCAAAAAGTAAACAATCAATGCAATGTCAGCAAAGAGTCATTGATAATAGATAAAGTCAAGTTTGTAACATTTATGGCAGAGGTGGTTAACTGTTCAGCTCAGACATCAAGTCGAACGGAAAGGATTAAAATCATAATCAGGGCAGCAGAGAAATACTTAGATGTAAGAGAAGTAACAGTAGAGAAAATACAAGATACTCTTATAGGAGATTTCCAAGGAACACAGAAAAGTAATGGATAAATAATGTAATGAGACTTGAAATTCTACAATGGAATGCAAGAAGTCTTCTAGCAAATGGACAAGAATTCAAAAAATATATAGATGAGTTGGAACAAAAGCCAAATATAATTTGTATACAAGAGACATGGTTAAAACCACATCTTGATTTTAAAATACAAGGTTATGAAGTAATTCGTAAGGACAGAGACGAAGGAACAGGAGGAGGAATAGCAACATTTATTGAACAAGGTATAAGCTATAGAGTTATAAATGTTAATGAAATTGAAGCAGTTATTATAGAAACCTGGACAGAGGGAAGAGGTATCGGAGTGATAAACTTTTATAACCCATGTAAGAAATTACAAAAAGTTAAATTAGAAGAGATAATCGAGTTAAGTGGTAATTCAGTAGTGTGGTGTGGAGACTTCAATAGCCACAGTACACTGTGGGGTAGTGAAATCACAGATTATAATGGTAAAATAATTGAAGAGCTATTGGATGAAAATAGGTTGGTGTGTATAAATGATGGATCTGGTACAAGAATAAATATTGCAAATGGGCATGAGTCAATGTTAGATCTCACATTTGTATCAGAAAATATAGCTAATGTAAGTTTATGGAAGGTATTAAAGGAATCAACGATAGGGAGTGATCATTACCCAGTAAGATGTAGAATAGGAATTATAGTTTCAAAAACGGAGCAGGGGAGTATAGATAGATGGAAGTTAAAAAATGCAGATTGGGGAAGATTCAGTTATATCTGTAGTCAGAGATTAATTAATATGGGTAATCTAGAAGATGTGGAAAAATATAATACAAAAGTCTGTAATATTATTCATGCAACTGCAACAGAAATTATAGGTAAGAAAACAACAATAAGGACAAGGAAAGCAGTTCCGTGGTGGAATGAAGAGTGTGGAGTAGTTATTCGAGAAAGAAATAGAGCTTTTAGGAAGGTAAAATCATCATTTTTATATGAAGATCTTGTGAAATATAAAAGAGCACAGGCGCTGGTAAGGAAAATAATTAAAGCTACAAAAAGGAAATATTGGAGGGATTATTGTAATAATATTGGATGGGATGTACAAATTTCAGATATTTGGGGCATGATTAGGAAAATGGGTGGGCAGCGTAAAAATTTAAGTATGCCGGCATTAAGAAGTGGAGAAGAAGTTGCGATCTCAAATGAAGAAAAAGCAGAAATGTTAGCTAAAGTGTTTTATAATATACATAGCAGTAATAATTTGTCAGAAGAAGCAAGAAATATTAGGGGAAAAGTTAAAGGAGATAATCCTGAAATAACTAAAAAATGTGAAGTTACTAATAATTATTTAAATAAAGATTTCTCTCTGTATGAGCTCAAAAGAGCAATAATGAGTGTAAAAGAAACCTCTCCTGGAAAGGATGAAATTTGCTATAGCATGATAGGAAAATTATCAGATATAGCACTTGCAAGTATATTAAAATTGTATAATAAAATATGGGAAGAAGGTAAACTGCCTAAATCATGGAAACATTCCATAATTGTTCCTATAGTAAAACCAGGGAAAGACAGATCTGAGGCAACAAGCTACAGACCAATAGCACTGACCTCAAACATGTGTAAGATAATGGAAAGATTGATTGTAAATAGACTTACGTATGAGATAGAGAGTAAAGGCCTTTTTACACCGTACCAGAGTGGATTTAGAAAGGGTAGAACAACAATGGACTCAATACTGTGTTTAGAATCAGAGATAAGAAAAGCTCAGACTAATAAAGAGGCTGTTATAGGAGTTTTTATAGATGTAGAAAAAGCATATGATATGCTTTGGAAAGAAGGACTACTAATAAAAATGAAAAACATGAGTATTTTAGGAAGAATGTACAACTGGGTATTGGACTTTTTATTTGACAGGACAATTCAGGTTAGAGTGGGAACATCATACTCTAGGGTTTATACAGTTGAAAATGGAACCCCTCAAGGGAGTGTATGTAGCCCCCTTCTATTTAATATAATGATCAATGATATATTTAATGAGGTGGAAAAAGGGATGGGGAGGTCAATATATGCAGACGATGGTGCACTTTGGAGAAGAGGCAGAAATATAACTTACACAGTTAAGAAAGTTCAGCAAGCAGTAAATAAAGTTGAAGAGTGGGCGCAGAAGTGGGGCTTTCGAATATCAGTAGAGAAAACACAGGTAATATGTTTTACAAAGAAGAAAAATGTTCAAATTAAGTTGTTTCTTTATGGAAAGCAATTGGAGCAGGTATCAGTAGTAAGGTTTCTTGGTGTTTGGTTAGATGAGAAACTGAACTTTAATATACATGTAGAAAAGTTATTGACTAAATGTAAGAAAGCACTGAATGTTATGTTTAGCGGGTAGTGAATGGGGGGCTAGCCGTAGTTCTCTCAGAAACATATATCTAGCAGTTATTAGGTCTGGTATTGATTATGGATGTATTGCATATGGATCAGCAAGCCAGCATGTACTGGAAAAAATTGACAAGGTGCAGACACAAGCTTTGAGAATATGCTGCGGAGCATTTAGAACATC
>CM077440.1:23454063-23553729 GCA_039654765.1 Mylopharyngodon piceus
ATTTCATCAAAAAATATCTTAATTTGTGTTTGAGGACAAACGAAGGTCTTACAGGTTTGGGACAACATGAGGGTGAGTAATTAATAACAGAAATTTCATTTTGGATGAACTAACCCTTTAATACCAAAATTCATCTTTTTATAAGAGTCAGTGACAATTATGTGTTTAAGATAAAAGGAAAATGTTTTGAAAGTTATTTAAAGTGCTGTTGAAAAATTGGTTTAGAGAATGGATAGATGGATGGATGGATCACATGACATGACAACTAACCTTACCTTGTCATAAAAAGGTCAAATTATTTGATTGACTTGATCCTTGATATCGTTATCTTTTTAATGCTGTTCAATGCCCTGATGTTGGTGTAACGTGCGTCGCGGTGCAAGCGCGACCCTCCCTCTCAAACAGTGAATAACGGAAATGAGCGGAAATACACGTTTCTAAATTTGGACCAGCGACCAGAAGATCAGACTCGCTCAAGAGACTGTGTCAGCAACAAGGGTAGAAGGAAATGATGACAACACTGGCTGCATTAGAAACAGGTAAGATGTATTAAAGAGAATATTAATAACGCAATAATAAAAGGAGAAAAAAATAATAATAATAATAATAAGTCAAAGTTTCAATACATCATCAAAACAAACAAAAAAAAAAA
Source organism: Mylopharyngodon piceus (assembly GCA_039654765.1). Lineage (NCBI taxonomy): Eukaryota > Metazoa > Chordata > Actinopteri > Cypriniformes > Xenocyprididae > Mylopharyngodon > Mylopharyngodon piceus. The sequence continues at coordinate 23,454,716 of CM077440.1, forward strand.
AGAAAAGGGAAATAGTGACCCAAAAAAAAGGGGGTAATGGAGAATAAAATAAATGAAAAAAAAAAAAAAAATGTATTCTTCTTATAACCCTTATATATTTAAATTTTCTATTTAGTTTTAGTACTTTTTATTAATTGTTTGTCTCTCTCTCTTTTTGACCTATTTAGATTCAACCTAATAAAGTTAACTGACTCTTAGGGGCCATTCACACAGAACGCGTCTTTGCGTCTAAAAACGCGAGACACGGCGCTCAGGAATGGTTTTTAAAAAAGCGCAGCGTAAAGCTCACACGAAGGGTCTCGAGACGCGCTTTTGAGACGTGATGCAATAACAACAATAACGGAAATAACAGAAATAGGCAAACAGCAGAATTGATAGATACGAGTTTTGACATGGAAAAAAAGAAAATAAGATAATAATGAGCGCCTCCTCCGCCATGTTGCAGTCAAATAAAACAGTTGTCATGCCAACTTGCTACTGTAAACAGAAGCTCGCAACGCTTGCCCCGCCTCCGAGTTCTTCTGATTGGTCCACTGTTTTGGAACTGACATTGATGAACAGCGCTGCGTGTAAAAGTTGAAATTCTTTTAACTTGACACGGCGTCTTGAAAACGCGGCACTGCAAAAGACGCGAGACGCGAGCGTCCAACAGGTCATGTACGTCCGTCAAGCGCGTGTTTACATAGAAAAACAATGGGAAAGCAGCGCATTGGAATAGAAAAACGCGTTCTGTGTGAACGGCCCCTTACTCTGCTAATATGGGTATAGAATTTCTTTTCACCTATTTATTCAATTTGTTTCTAATTGGCTTATTTAATATAGAGAATAACTTTGAATTTGACTATGAATACAATTCTTCCAAATGATACCCTTTTCACTCTTGTTCTTCGGAAAAACAACAACAACAACAAAAAATAAATAAATAAAACTAAATAATTAAGTGAAACAAAAGAACAGTAGAATTTGAGAGTAGAAAATTCAGTAGAAAATAAAAAAGAAATTACAATAGATCACCAACCTTACTGCTCACAATAACAGTCTCAATGTGGATTAGGGTTTCACCAAACTTTAGCTCCAGTTCAGTGCTGCTTACACGAGATCCTTCTTCCGCAATTGAGTTCTGAGCAGCACTATTCAGTCAGAAAAAAAAAAAAAAAAAATCCTACCACTTTCTTGATTCTGGGTTCCAGAAAATATGCTGCACCCGACTCAAGGGATGATGGAAAACAGAAGATAGGGAAAGGAAGGACAGAAAAACAACAACAACAACACAAAAACCCCAACCTTGCAAAAGACAAGGCCAAAAATACAATTAGACATTCCGTTCAAGATATACATCATTACAGCAGTTAATCTGAGAATAAACAACATTTCAACATATTTAACTCCATGCTCATTTAACATTAACACATTGAAATTTGCATAGACATGCTAAGAGCATTTTTCAAATGACGCGCTTAGGCCTCATCTGCCCGTATCACATGTGCGTCACGATCAGCCATTTCTCATAGCTCGAATACACGACAAAAACCAACTAAAATAACACCTGTAAACTGCTTAAAGTAACTTTTAAATCTGAACATTAGTTATTTAACACATTCACTCGATATTCCTCCCGTTTTTAACAGAGGATTATCTTTTAAACATCTTTTATATACTACTGCACATAATACACCCGCATTTGATGGTTAAACACCATTTACAGAACATTTATACAAAACAACCTCTGTAATTGAGGATTTAATCACTTCACTTACCAAGAGAATTCGAATTTTCTAGTTATTAAGTTTCCAGACAGGCAAAACTCCAACCTCTGGAAGTTTCTCTCTCCTCTGTAACAGTTTGTGCTAGCATCAACCGTGATAATCGACTGACGACGTTCAATTCACATTTTTTTTTTCTCTCAAAATCTGTTATTTCTCTTGACACAACTGCTAATTTATGTGTTCTAATTCTGTTTCTTCTTCTTTTTCAGGACCGCGTCGGAACTGCTGTTTCTCTCTCTTGCATCGCGTGTTCTCCTCATTGGACCAATCTTCACTTTGTTTTATTTGAATAATTTTTCAAATTAGTTTTATTTCTTTTTGAATTTATGCATTTTCCTATTTTCTATTTCACAAATGTTATTAAAATAAAGTACTGATTTACATATTCACGAGTGTTATGGTTTTTATTCCCTTTTCTATTTTACATTAACAGGGCTCTTAGTAGGCCTAACCTGGGTTACATTGGTCTCACCACATTACTTAAAAGTTTTTCAAATATTTATTTTTTAGATAAATTTCTTCACTGTTTTTTTTCTTCTTCTAAGTCATGAAATTAAAGATTGTGCCAAACAACTTACTTTTTCTTGTCAAGAATTTCATCCTTTTAATGTTTTTTTTTTTTCCAACATGATTTTAGAAGTTGTATTACCTTGACATTTTTTTTTTTGCTTTATGCCCCCAAAATTCTGAATTTTATTTCAGAGATTAAAAACATGCTCATAATAGATGATGTGAATTCAAGTCATGAATGGCATTTTTAATGTATTAACATAAGAAATTGGATCCAGACAAAAATGAGCATCACATTAGTGACACTCAGCACACAGATGTAAATGAAGAATAGACTTGTATTCAAGCCCTTTCACATTGATTTATTACCCTGAGCACATGATGTTTGTTTTACATGGTTCTGAAACTCACAAGCCTTGGACTCCATTCTGACAAATAACAACGATCACTGAAAACAAACGTAACAATATAAGTACAGTCATTTTGTTTTATTCACTTTCCTCAATTTTAAAACGTTGCCACAATAACAGGTCTGTAAGATTGATGTCCTTTTCAACAGTGTCATCATTTTGGCCAACATCGTTTTGCACATGATGAATATGTTACACATGCAGTTAAGGTCAGTGACTGGATCATGACAAATGTCTTGCCTCACATCACGTCTACATCACTAACACATTACATTAAAATCGTAAGTATGATGAGTCATTTCTCAAGTTCCTTATTGGTGACCTAAATGAATTCATCATCCACCCCAACCTCCTATTCATATTCTGATTTGACTCTTTGTGACAGTTTTTGTCTCACTACTTGGAACATCGTATTCACACATCAATAGATTTGCACCAGTGCTATGCATTCATTGGGAACTGAAAGCACAGCAGGTTGAATCATTGCCAGAATTGTTCTGTCTCCAGCAACGTCAGAGGCACTGCTGGAACAAGGCCCTAGGCCAGGCAATGCCTGATTACATTACCAAGAGCAGATCTCTGCTCCCTCATTGGTTACAGCAGAAAAGACAGCAGAAAGCTCAGTGTGAATAGATCCGTGATGAATCAAACGGCAGTTTGATCAGACGCGTCTTGCTTTTCATTGAAATGCTGTATACTTCAAGACACAAAAGTCTGGAGGCTTATGGCAGGTATCTTGCACCTATAAAGAATAATCTGCATCATTTTATCCCATTCAGCCCTTCAGGAAAAGGAAATGGTGACAGAATCAATGATGAGGGGTGTCAAGACGTCAACTCAAAATTAAACCCAAAAAGCATAAAGACATTGCGATATTTTTACATGATGCACCAGTGAAGGACGTTTAAAGCCATGTTTGGTGCAATGATGTACACTGCAAAAATGATTTTCTTTCTTAGTATTTTGCTTATTTTCCAGTACAAATATCTAAACATTCTTAAATCAAGATACATTTACTTGAGAAGCAAAACGACATATTAAGTTATGTTTTCTGGGGGGGAGAGTATCTAAATTAAGGGAGTTTATGCTTAAAACAAGAAAAAAATTCTGCCAGTGGGGTCAGAAAAATAATTTTGTTTTCCCTTTGAATTATTTTTTTTCTGACCCCATTTTCTTGTTTTAAGCATAAACTCACTTAATTTTGATACATTTTGCAGAAAACAAGCCTTAATATCTTATGTCATTTTAAGAATGTTTAGACATTTGTACTGGAAAACAGTACAATTTTTTTTTTTTTTTTTTTTTGCAGTGTAAAAAGAAAAGAAAAATCAAATCAAAAAAAGCAATTGAGTTGCTTTATTAATCTACACCAAAGCATGATAGCATCTCTACAATATAAACAGCACTCTGATGGACAAACTGCTTTTAGTCTAAATCCAAAAGGTAAACCTGAACACAGATTGCTTTACTCCTTGTTGCAAAGTGCATTTATAAAATCAAAATGAGTCAGTCACAATCACTTTTGAAACAATTGCACTCACTATTAGCATGTAGCCAACACTAATATAACAAGATTCACGAAGCCTTAAATATCAACAGTTTACAGCATTGCTTTTGCAAATACATCATTAGAAATACACAAATTAAGTTTCACAGTAAGTACTCTGTTCTTCATAAACAGCATGTTCATGTTCAGTAAACAGTAAAAGAAAAATAAATGTTTCTTCAAGAAATGTGTCCATGTCAAATCTTGCAATAACGTGTGACAGACCTGGAGAGTCCATAAAGTCAGAGTCACCTTGTAATCACAGACATCTTTTTTTTATGTATTCTGTCTGTTTCTATCACATTCCTTCGGCTAATTTCCGATCTCACTTTACAGCGGTGTTGCTACCTTAATCATGTTGAGATTGCATTGGTTTATGTAGTGTCTGCTGTCAAGAAGAGGGCAGAATTAACATACTCATCTCCCATCTGCTATGATAATCACAAAAACACAGCTCTGACTGCCGATAGATTTAATCTACTGCCGACAACAGACTGTAGAATTACTTGAGGACAAATCCTCTGTATGTAGGTATTTTTGGATGTCTTTAATGGTTCAGATAAGTAATCCAACAAATTCCTGTCACAATATTTGAATGAAAATAGTCTAGGAAAAGGAAATGTTTTGCTCTGTTGAAGGGTGAGAAAAGACTGCTGACATTCACACTGAATGTAGGACATTCAATTCAGGTAAAAAAAGAAAAAGAAATAAAACTGTAATAAACAAACACTGGCATATATTCTGGAACTTCACCAAAGCAAACTGGAGTGGGTATGCAAATATGACAGAGATACAAAATAAGTAAAAAGTCAACTTTCAGAACATCCTTCCCAGTTTGAAAAATATATATATTTATTAATACTTACTTGATAAAAAGATTTATTGAAACTGATCTGCAAAAACAGCCTGTTCTGTCCTTCTAAATCATGGTGAATAACAAGTACAAAGTAGGACAGACAGAAACAATTATTCCTAAACCTTGTGCTTGTCCTGGCTTTTGCTCTGTATATCCTTCTGTATGATCTTAACAGAGAGCTGAGGCTTATCTTTAAAGAGATTTCAGTCCGACTTTAACAGTCTCACTACAGATTGTTTTGTGAAGCTGTCACAAGATAATGTAGGCCGAAGGATGGGGTAGTTAAAAACTAAACTTAAAAACCCTGACAGGAAACCCACAAGTAGGTGGTGTTATTCAACATACAAAAAGAGAGAGTGGAAAATAGTAATAAATAACTAAATGATGTCTGGTTTTGGCACAGATGACAAACATGGGGAGAAAGTAAGAATAAATTAGCTTTAGGCCAGTGAATCACAGTGTTACATACATCCAGACTCATGAGCATCAAATATTCTTGATGCCTACTCCTGCCTATGTAAAACAATTTAACAAACAGTAACACTGATGAACAGGGTTACTACACGTTCTGTATGGTATACAATCAGATAAATCTCCATAAAGGCTCATTTTACCCTGTTTTGGCACGAGTTAAAAAATTATGGTCCATTGTCTCAAAAAAAACAAACAAACAAACAAAAAAAAACAACTCCCATTGAAATTCATTCAGCATTTAGAGGGATTTGTCACAAATGAGGTATGTTTAATTTTAGTATTATGATGCAAGTGCTGTGCCTTAAATCCCATATTGTAATCCAGAAACAATTAACGATTCTGGATTATGGCAGTTCTGATACTTTCAGATTGCATATAAAATTAAATAAATAAATAAATTTACTGTAAAATCCCAGATGTTTACATCAGTATACAGTCGTGAATATACAAAATGATTCTGTATATATATATATATATATATATATACATAATTTTACAATAATCTTAGTTTTTTTTAAACTGAATTTATCTTTACAAATTGCAATGTTTACAAGACTACAGTTGATAAACTGCCAGATGTGCCAGAAAGTACATTCATGTTAGCAGCAAATGACTGTTCAAAAAAAAAAAAAAGTAAGTAAAATCCATTTTATACAATGTCATTTTAAAAATGTTTTATTAAATAATAGTCTTCAATTTGAAATGTAACGAGCCTATTAGGTAGCCTACATTATTGTTATCTAAAAAACACCGCCACATTATTATTCATCCCTATGAAACCCTTAAAGAGAAGCTCCTTCCATACTGCATTCAGACACTTTCTCTAAATCTTCCATCACTAAGTCTTGCTCGTTGACGTGGTTCATCCTCCTCAAGCTGTTGTTCTCCAGGCTATTAAGAGAGATGGGCTCTGTGGAGGGCTGCAGGTTTACCGGCTGCACAGAATTACCCTGCAACCTGTGAGAATAGGTCCGATGTTGACCACCGACAGGACACAGGCCGAACTTAAAGATGGCCTGAAATCCACGGCGGAAGTTCTCGTTGAAGAACCCGTAAATTATCGGGTTGACACTGCTGTTGAAAAAGGCTAGCCAGTGGGCAAAAGGGTAGATGTAGATGTTAATAATCCTGTACTGGTGTTCGGTAAGTTTAACATAGTCTGTTAGCATCATCAGCGTCCACAGAGGCAACCAGGAGAAGATGAAGAGCAAGGCCACGACGAGGAGCATTTTGATCACTCTTTGTTTTTTCTTCGACACAGAGTGACGGTTATTGTGGCCAGAATTGGCCCCCGCCGGCATAGCCGTTTTAAACAGAGTGATCCCAATCCTTGCATACATGATCACTATGAGGGACAGAGGAGCTAGGTAAATGTTGGCAAACAGGACGGTTGTGTAGATCTTCCTCATCTCCTGGTTGGGCCAGTTTTCCCTGCACCAGTAGAAAGGGCTTGTTCGGTTACCATCTCCCAGGAACACGCGAATGGTTTGTTCTTTAGTCACCTGAAGCATGACGCCAGAGGGGCACATGATGGAGACTGCCAGGACCCAGATTATCACAATAATGAGGGTGGCTGTTGATATTGTCAGTTTTTGCTTGAAGGGATACACGATACATCTGAATCTGCAAAAGACAACAACAGGCAGCAGGTTAAGCATTTAACTGCTCTATGAAGAAACAGCTGTTTTAAACAAAGGTGTTTAATAAATGTTTTATCTTGTTATGCAGTCACACTGAACACTAATGACTGAGGCTATAGTTTCTTCTATCCAGTATATTTGGGGATGAACAGGATGACAGAATTTCAAAAGATGTTTTGCTCTCATTTCCTGTTCTCTCAACTTAATACATCTTGGTTAATAGTACTTTCTGAATCATTTTGATCTGAAAAAGGTTTCTACAGCCCAGAATGTTTGTTTCACTATAAATTTTTAGTATGATTGACTACAATAGCCCATTTATAGTTGTCTCTGCTCCACTATTTAACTAACAAAAGCCCATTTCCACCATGGAATAAAAAATATACAAATGGTAATTGCAATTTATTTCTGTCAGGATCACTATCGTCAAAGATAACTGGCAGTTAGCATACAGTTTGGATTGGCGGTATGGTTCTGTTCTGGGCAAAAACTCCCTGCCCATCCATGCAGCCTAGCATGGATAAGAGCAGGGAGAGCAGCGATAACCCCCCTTAGGGTAAACAGAACAGAACCAAGTATTGCAATATCATTAATTTTCTTAATGACAATAATTAATGTAACAACGTAATTGAAGAATGAGTTTGATCAAAAGAAATATCAGAAGGGCAAGTCCTGACTGGACACAGGAGGAGCTGGGGATGGAGGAGGGTAATTAGCTCCTGAGCAATGCGCTAAAGCTGCTGATAATACTGAATGGACCATATATATACGAATGCGGCGATAGGCGTCTTATTCCTATAGGTCAATGTGAATCAGCTGAGTGTCAGCTGATGCGAGCTTGACTAACGTGACCTGCCAGAACTAACGCTATACGCTTGATTACTGTACATCACATTCCGAGTTCTCCAAATTTGGAGTTAACATCTAGCAATTCTGACTTTTTTCTTGGAAATTTGAGTTTGATTTTTTTTCTGAAACTACATTCTCGCCTAAAAAACTCTAAACTACATTTCGTCAGATAACAACAGTAGTATTTATAAAAAATATGGTAGATTCGCTTGACTGCCATGACAGTCGCTGCAAGTGGAGTGATACAAGTGGTGAAATGGTACCAGTGCTGATACTGGGAGAATGCAAGTCTGCATTTTATAGTCATACACTTTCCAGGACTTCTACAGACACACACTGGGCGAGAAGGATGTGCTGAATTCGGTTAAATGCATGGAAATTTATATTCAGTTCATTACATTTAGTAGACTGAATAGGTAAAATAAGCATTTTATAAAGCTTATTGGCGATTTAAAGCATATTTTCATCCAACCTCACTACAACTAGGATTTCCATCTAACATAAATCAATATTTACATAGTCTAATAATAATAATAAGTCATTGCTCTCCCTAAGGTCCTGCATTGCCCCTCTAAATCAAGTCTGCTGACCCACAACAGAGGTCAGCCTAATAGTGTTAAATAGCATAAAAAATACACACCACTTAAAGAAAGGTTCAAAACAAAGGATAAATACTAATTTGATGCTTTAGAGATGCACTTCTGTGAAGACCACTCTTTAAAAAGACACTTCCTTAAAAGAAACAAAACAAAACAAAATGAGATATATTAACAATATCTCTAATGTGGAAAAGTAACTGAAGTGGAAACTTCAAACACAAAGCTTAAAACAATTCTTGAATGTGACAGCATTTAAAAAACTGATAATTTACAGCAATCTTCTTGGTGCACCCAAGCTTTATGCACCTAGTGACTGTCATTGTAAACTATTATTATCTGCAAAATAGACAACAAATATAAAAAGCAATTTGAAATAAGTCTGATGCCCTCTGTGTACCCTTGTTTTTCCCCCCCAAACTATCTAAATAAATACTGGGTAGGATACAAATTAATCTACACTACAAAAGTACTACAAAAAGTAAGTACACAGTATATTAAGCGCCTAAATGCCTGCCTTCCAGGCTCTTCTAGTGATATGTGGGAGTACTTTCCATGAATACCTTATATACAGCATATAACACATCCTCCTCTGCAGACCTGGAACATTTACATATATATATGCCATACCAAATGTACTTCTGCATGCTGTGCCAGAAAGCACACCCTACTGTTAGTTTTGTTATATTGGTATATTATACACAGTGCACTCTGTTTGTGGCGCACATGTATATGCTTCAGTGCAGTATTACCCATATTGCAATACCATTATTTTGTGCTACAGTGCTAGTTGATTAAAAAAAAAAATTACAAACCATAATTATGCAGATTGGTTTGAACAACTGACTTTTTAACCTTCAAAGAAATCAATTCTGACTAGTTTCATATTTACATGCGAGGTACATTGGCCATGAAATCAATTTATTTTGATAGGGCCAGTGATTTATTCAATACATCTTTACGTTTACATTTCATAGTAATGGTCAGAATAAAAACATGAAAACTGAGGTCAGACTAGACTAGAGTTTGCTTTAATGGCAGTATAATTGATTTTATGCACTACTTAGTAATGGATGTATTTGAAGCAGTTCTACATGCAGCCAATTTACAGCCAATACAACTCTGTGGTGTATTATGAAGTATGTTATAATGCCTTATTGTCTATAAATAGATATCTACACTATACTGATAGCCAGAACAATCAATTTCAAACTATGCTACTCACTATGCTGCAGTGAAGTAATCATATAGACAGGAAACATACACCGAAAGTGTAAAACATGACCTCAGGTGACTACTTAACACGTAATTAAATGTGATTCCATGTGTAAAAATGTAAGAGGAGATCAGGGTTAATATAACACTCTGATTCACCGTCTGGTAGTATTAAGCAGGAACAGATGCACTACAGCAATAACACAAACACACACACATAAACAGACACTCAATCCAACAGTGATTGTTTTCATTTCACTGCTTCCCCCAAAGGCCCCATGTCGTGATGATATAACAATGACATCAGGTGGGCATGGAATCTCAGCTGTCCAATCTAAAGGAACAGAACCAATCCAAGAACAGTCTGGACACAGTCTGGACCTTCCAGTGGACTAAGACACAACACAGAATGCCATGGTGCTTGTCCTTATCAGATTCACCAAATATCAAGCTATACCATTATGTGCCACTCATTATGTGCAGGTTCATTCAGTGAGACTTTCATGATCAACAAAGAGGTAATACAGTTGAGCTTGAATGTTTACATACCCCATTTACATAAAATGTCAGTCGTTTTAACAAAATAAGAAGGATCATAAAAGTTGGATTTCATGTTATTTTTTATTTAGTACCGTCCTGAATAAGCTATTTCACATAACAGATGTTTACATATGGTCCACAAGACAAAAAATAGCTGAATTTATAAAAAGGACCCAGTTCAAAAGTTTACATTTCCGGGATTCTTAATACTGTGTGTGTCGTTACCTGGATGATCCACGACTGTTTGTTTGTTTTGTGATGGTTGTTCATGAGTCCCTTGTTTGTCCTGAGCAGTTAAACTGAGCTCTGTTCTTCAGAAAAATCCTTCAGGTCCTGCAGATTCTTTGATTTTACAGCATCTTCTGCATATTTGAACCCTTTCCAGCAGTGACTGTATGATTTTGAGGTCCATCTTTTCACACTGAGGACAACTGAGGGACTCAAACACAATTATTAAAAAAGGTTCAAACATTCACTGATGCTCCAGAAGGAAACACGATGCATTAAGAGCTGGGGATGTAAGTTTTTTGAAACCTGAATAAACAGGATAAATAGTACTTTTTTTTGTCTTCTGGGAAACATGTAAGCATCGTCTGTAGCTTTCGAAGGGCAATACTAAATGAAAAAATATGATCTTTAAACAAAATAAGAAAAACTTACACATCATCTTCTTGATGATCACATCGCATTTCCTTCTGGAGCATCAGTGAATGATTGAACCTTTTTTAATAGTTGTGTTTGAGTCCCTCAATTGTCCTCAGTGTGAAAAGATGGATCTCAAAATCATACAGTCATTGTTGGAAAGGGTTCAAATATGCACATATTGAAATGGGTCATTTTTATAAATTCAGCTATTTTGTAAACATCTGTTATGTGAAATAGCTTATTCAAGACAGTACTAAATAGAAAATAACATGCAATTTTTATGATCCTTCTTATTTTGTTAAAACGATTAACATTTTTGTAGATTCTGCAAGGGGTATGTAAACTTCTGCACTCAACTGTATCTTACCTACAGCCCAATTAATTTTAAAATCAACAGGCGTCATTCATGAAACACTTGAGCTGAATTTCTGTGTAAATCTGTGTAAATCTTTTAAAAATTTAAGTAAAAATGATTTTATGAACAGCATAACCTTTTTTTGATCATGTTTTAAAAATGAGGCCAAATGTTAACATATGCCTTTAAATCAGTAATTTAAACAAGGGGTTTTTAGCAAACTTCCAAGAGGGCAGCAGGATATCTTAAAAGTCTCTAAATGAAGACAATATTATTAATATATCCAAAAAATTTAACACTATTCTTGTGGTGCTATAAAATGCTAAATAAAAATAAAAAAACACACACACACATACATACACACACACATAAAATCACAAATTACAAAATGATTCATATTTTTTTTTCTTTAAATTTAATACATCAAAACACAAAAAAGTTTGAAAACAAGCAGCTTTGTCATAATTACAGTAGAAATACTAGAAATATCTTAGCCTTTATATGGGGTGCCTTATTATGTTGGATAACAAGGGGCCTTTGAGTTACAAAGGTTAAGAAACCATTGCTTTAAATATTCAAGCTCAAATGCTATTTAAATATTTTTGAAATAGCAACTGTCATTCTATGTCATATGATCTTTTGACATTGCATCATTAATGCCTGAGCTGAGGGAGAAGGTGATTTTACCATGACATTACCTGTCAACCGCTATGGCAACCAAGGTGAAAACGGAGGCTGAGACTGATATGCCCTGGACCATACCGCTCGTTTTGCAGACCATGCTTCCAAACGGCCAACCTGGGGAGAAAAGTGAGATCACATACTAAGAGATGATCCTGGCTAAATTGTATAGGCAGATACACACTAATTGGATGACATTAATGTCTGTTAAAATTGTAAATGGTGTCCCATTATGTATGCACTGCTGAACTTTCATAGCATTTACAATGATGTAGTTCATCATGTTGTGTGTCATTTGACAAGACATCTTGCACGCATTGAGTCACCCAAGCAGCTGGTGTAATAAATTTCATGTACAGTGGATGGTATTTTGCATATTGACAAAATGCCACTTTATGTAGGACCACCTTTGAAAAATACAGATATTAGAAATTCCTTTTTTACTGAGATTATAATTAACATTTGCCTGGAGACTTTGACTGATTGAAAAACCTTACAAAAAATTCAAAGTCATGGTTAACTATACTGAATATCCAGAGGTGGGAGTAAGTCACACATGTGCAAGTCACAAGTAAGTCTCAAGTCTTAACCTTCAAGTCTCAAGCAAGTCCAAGTCAATTTTTGTGAGAATCAAGCAAGTCAAGTCAAGTCACTGCTTTATGTCAAGCAATTCAAGTCAAGTCGTAGCTTGGGTCAAACAAGTCACTGGCAAGTCATACAAATGTTTGATGATTTAACTGAATTTATATTAAAATAAGTTAAAACTACAGTAGTTATGGACTATAGGATTTTTATTTGCAACAAAAAATTGCAATATGCATTTCTACTCAAAAGGTGTCCACATACAGCTGAGCTGTCAATACAATAAAAATCTAAAAATAAAAAATAAATAAATGAATGTGTGTATGAGTGAAAAGTGTATTGTTTGCATGTGCATGGTTGTGTTTGCAAATTTGATTGTTTTTTATTTGTGTGTGTGTGTGTGTGTGTGTGTGTGTGTGAGTGAGAGAGAGAGAGAGAGAGAGAGAGAGGTAATTTGACTGAGTGTGATTCTGCTGACATTTCCTTATAAATAGTGAATAACCATTTACAATGCATTGCACTTGCAAAAAATTAAATGTGATAATTTTCTCTGTTACCTTTGTTCTTCAATGACAGAGCATTGGTTGCTGTCACTTTAAGATCTGCCGCACATCATGCGGATCTTGCGCGCATCCCACTTTCTCACAACTATTTACTTTCGTTTAAGACTTTATGTAACTCATTCAAGGCTGCTCTAATGAGGATAGTCGACAAAACGGACATTTTTGGCATTATGTGTTATTGTTTGTTCAAGGGTGACATTCTGGCGCACGTCTTTCTGTGCGTCGTGTGTGACAGGACATTCACAGACAGCGCATTCTCTTTTACTCTTTTGGCGCGCTGAAATGGTTTAAAAGCATTTGCATGAATAAGAGCGTGATCATATATTGTAATGGTAAAAGGATGACAGAAAAAACGGACGCTGCGTTTGCGTTAAATATTTTTGACGCGTTAAACTGGAAAACGTTGACAGCACTAATTTTAACCCAATTTTCTGTGTAATGAACACAAAACCAATTCAAAGTCAACTCTTAACATGTCCAAAACGTTATTTTTTTAATTAATTATTATGTTGGCTTGATATTCTACTTAAACATCTTATTATTCTTCTTACCCCTTTTTTCTGACTGCTACTCCTCCTAGAGCTTTAATGCTACAAGCACCAAACTCGCCACAGACATGGGTCCTGGTCTCTAGTTAGTTGCTATATCTTTTTAGACCAATCAGATGTACAGTTTTTTTAATATTAATTTTTTAAAAGTCAAAATTTTTCCATAGATTTACATAGACAGAGCAAAAATGCGCCCTCTAGAGGAGCAGTACCGTCCACTGGAGGAAGCCGAATAAGAAATCAGCTTGTTTAAGCCCAGTCAAATGACAAATAATGTTACAAAAACAGCGCTTCACAAGTTGTTTGTTTATGTCAACTGGAAATATTGATCGGATTGTAACATCCTGATGTTATTAATGCCTCAGTTACACTGAGTATAACATACTGTGTGACGTCATTAACACAAACACAACACGGATGACGTCTTATACAGTTTATGGGGAAGTTCATCACTGTTGTAAACTAATTCGATCATAAATTGTGCAGACGAGCCCCGCATTATATTAGACCAGATTACTTTCGTTTTTGTCCTCCCTATGTTCGTCATTCACATGTGTTTTTTAACCTTACTAAATAAAACATTCCAGCGATTTGACAAGATTCTATCACAGGAACACATTAAAGACTTAAATTTAGATTTTGGATGCATTTTTTGAGTGAAACAGAGACGGCTCGCGTATGTAATGAAGCTCTTCTTTGTTTGAATGCTTATGTGTTAACTGTGTTACTGTGTTCATGATGTGTGGCATATACAAAGATTTGTGCATTAGAGGCACGTCGTGTCGCCGGCGCTGCCACTCCCAGCATGAGCAGATGAGACAGAGACAGAGAGAGCTGCGCGGAGCGATTTCCACAAACCCTCTGTCAGAAAACGTTAACAGAGTAAAAGCCATCTACAATATCAGTATTTCTCGAGTGATTGCATGATTTACACGGTTTATTGAACAGAATAGTTGATCGCCTGATATGATGTTATCCATTCAGAGCTCGCAAGCGGCGCCTCTTAAAGCGGCCGTGATTTCAGCGCCTCTTAAAGAGATAGGAGAATCGAAAGATCCATCAATCATCACAACAATTGTTTGTTACAGCGCTAAATACAAGAAATTCCTTCTTTCTTTATTTCTTTCTTTGTGGCTGAACAGACATGTGCGTTGGCTCTTTTTCCTCAGGCTGCCCATCGAGGCTTGTGCCAAGCCAACATCAAAGTTTGTTCACGAACTTTATCTTCTAGTTATTCTTGGCGTAGCGCCTTCCATGTTCAGTCAAGACTGTGCTCTGTCCATGAGAGAGCTCACGACAGCTCTCTCTGCTTGCCTGCTGCGTCACGTGGATAGGTTGCGGTGCGTTCAAAAACAGATATTTATTAAACAAAAGTTATTTCGAGTCATTTAACTCAAGTCCGAGTCAAGTCTCAAGTCATGAATGTCAAGTCAAAGTCAAGTCAAGTCTTTTATTAATATTTGTCAAGCAAGTCTCAAGTCCTAAAATTTGCGACTTCAGTCTGACTCGAGTCAAGTCATGTGACTCGAGTCCCCCACCTCTGTGAATATCAGTTCAGTTTATTTGGCCAGATTTGACTTTAAACCCCAGTCAGAAATGAGCTGAATTATAATCAACGTACTGCTGTGGGCCAGAACAGCAAGATGCCTTCAAATTTGCCTTGGTATACAGCATGTGGGTCAGTTGCTATCACACTTACCATCTGGTGGGATTTGATGTATTTTGTGTATGATTGGAGGAGGTGAATTGGCTTAGGGAAAGGCTTAACAATATTTCGCTGTGGGGGTGGGGGGGTGGGGGGTGTGTGTGTAGGAGAATTTGCTTTTAAAGTGTTTATAAAAACATAGTTTTGTAGCTTTTAGTCCATGTGTCATTTATCTTTGAGTCTGTATATATACTGTATATGAGGTCATACCCCTTGTAAAAAGAGAAGTACACTTTATCATGCTTTTAAAAAAAAGAGTATTTATTAAGGAAATAATACTTTAAAAGAATATACCTAAGTGCAAACTGAATACTTCATTGCATGTTATTTACAACAAAATTAACAGGTATTATATTTTAAATTTATATTAAATGCAGTTAGTTGGGCTTAAGAGTGTTCCCTTTCGAAAGGGAACTCGCTCTGCGTTTGAAACGCTATGGGGGAACGTCACACGTGACTCGGTGTCCGAAAGCCAACTATCCAATAACTCCAATCCCTATTGGCCGGCGACAGCCTATGACGTCATATGGCGCGACCCGGAAGTATAAAAGGAGCGCCTAGGGAAGCAGTCAGTTCTCATCGTCTTTCAGGACTGTTTGTGTCTTGCCACTATCGTTGAACAAGAGACTTGCTACGGTAAGAGTTTACAGAAATGTCTAAGGAAAATGTTTCAGGAAGTGTGCTGATCCGTGTCCGAGATTCTTGACGCCGGAAGACACACACAACCTGTGCGTTCACTGTCTGGGGGAAGAACACGCACGGTCAGTGCTTGAGGGCGCTGTCTGTGCAAATTGTGAGCATTTCCCTATGAAAACGCTGAGTTCTCGCCTGGCCCTCTTCTCGAGGGAAGGGGCGTCGACATCTGCGCCTGGTGGGTCTGGCCCCGCTCGTGCTGAGGCAGAGCGACGGCTGCATTCATGGGACTCGCAGATGGAGCTCGCCGCGGAGTTTGAGACGGTAGTTGGAAAGTTCAGAGAGGCGAGGGCGCGCTCAGCAGCTTATAAGAACTGTATACCGCTCAGATCCGATTCTGGGCCCACACAGCCGGGAGGCCCTGGCCCGTCTCGAGCCGAGGCTCAGAGACAGGGCCAGCGATCCAGTGTCGCCGCTCGAGCACCTCCTCCACCTCGGAGTAAGTCACAAAAGCGGTGGGATACGAGGAAGAGGCAAGATTTGAGGGAGGTGATCGAACACAGGCGCCAGCAACGCCGGTGATCGATCCCTTCTCTGGTAAGGGCAATATCACATCTACCCTCGCCCCTCTTCCTTGGCCTCCCGGGAGTTTTTAACTAACTGTACATGTTCAGGAGACACCTTTGAACAGTCAGGCTGACGGCTGGGCCCATGATGAAAATTTTTCTCTGATGGCCCGCCTTCTGGCTTGATAGTGAAAGGGTTCTTTTGACTTCAGAACCTGGATTCTATCCTTCCATCAAAATCTGAAGGAAGAGTCCCTGGTCTTCGAGCCACGGGAAGGTAAGACAAGGTCCCATTTTTTATTTAAATGCTTGACCTTGTTTTGTTCCTGGGTATGATTATATTTTCCTGAGCATGTAACAGTAAAATATGTTTAAGGAGTTTTTGGGCAAAACTGAAGTGGGTTTCAAGTTCACTAAGCAGGCCAAAAAAAATGGCTGCCGCTTAGTCTCCTTTGAGCTGCTCAGCTAGTTTCAGTGTAGTCTGAGTTGTCACTCACTACTTCAGTTTATATGTTTGGGCGGCCTTAATCGGCTGCCTGACATTGTGGCTTGTGAACTTCGCTTTCTTTCTCTTTCCATGAGATTTGGAAACGAATAATAGGCTTTATTAGGCTTTTGGCACCTGTTGTTTGTATCTAGGCCCATAGCTTAGCGGCCAGGCTAGAGCTAGGTTAATTGTGTTATTTGTATATATAACCCCTTATATACTATCCCTTTTCTGGATATATAGTTCCTAGTTCTGGCCTCCTCCTGAGGGAGTTGTTAGGCCATATGCCCATTATCCCCTTGCTATGTAGGTGCAATTGTTGAGTTTAACAGCTAGGTTGTAGACTGTTTTTAGACTCCCTGATGCTGTTATCTCAGGTGGTAGGCCCTTATCTTTGCGTAGATAAGTTATGCAGTCATGTGCTAGGCCCCACTTTCTAGAACTTTTTATGCTATGGAAAATGGGTTTTTTCCTCTGAACCACTTGTTTTCTTTAATCAAGTTTGAGTTGACGTTGCTAGTTTTTAGCATCCGTCCTCTATGGCTCAGTACAGATTTGAGAATCTGTATGGAGAAGATTTATTTTCCTCTTTGAAAATAGCATATGCATCAAAGTGTTATGTTTGCTTTGAGTTCTAGACTTTTGCCCTACATTTGTATGTGAGCTTACTTATGCTGCCACAGGTTAGCACCTGTTCTCATAATAGCAGGCTTTTTCATGTAGCCGCTATTGGAGACATTGGTGACCTAATATTCCCCATTAGTAGGTTATTGGTGTTACTGAGTGCATCACCTGTTGGATTGCATACTCAGGGTAGTATAGTGCCACTTTTTGAGGAAAGATGGTTGCTATTAGCTCCCTTTTGTGATCTCTTAACAGCTATATTGCATATAACTTGGATTGTAGGCCTGTTTATCTAGCCTCCTTCTAGTTAGCATTTGTTTCCTACATGCTGTAAGCTGATCAGTGTTTGCTCACATATTTACACTGCCACAGGCTTGACACGTGTTTGTTTGAGGTAGTAGGCCTTATGGGCCTTCCTTAGACCATGTTGGCTTTGTTTGGTTCCCTTTAGCCTTCTTATTTTAGGGTACATTGCCTGTTGGAATGTGTAGCCTAGCTCAGGTTGCAGTTAGCTTCCCATAGCTTATTTGGGTTAGAGCTGGTTCCTTGTAGCTTGGTCCCCTTAAATTCACGAGCTGAAGCCACGTGTCATTGGAATGGTAGGCCCCAACAGGCCTCCTTTCTAGTTCACATGTTGGCACAGTTTGTGTTTTTATTCTGCAAACAGGCTGAACGCCACTTGTTGCTGAAATTGTAGGCCCAACAAGGCCACCTTTTTAGTTGACTTGTTGGCAGGATGCCTGGGAAACCATACCACCTTAGCGGCCACGCTCCACCTTTGACGGATAGGCCCTAATCAGGCCTGTTCACGTTGGGTGGTAGCGGTTTATATTTCACCGAATACATGGTTTTTGGTGTGGTATGGTTATGGCAGCCACTTGCTGATGCCATATGTTTACTAAGGTAGGCCTTCTTCGGCCTCCGGTGTAGCATGTGGAGTTCAGCTATGTACTCTTCTCGCTGTGAGAGTTTTTGTGGTGTTTTTACCGAGTACTTTGAGTGGTTAGTCCCTCAGGGTGAATGTTGTGGTGAAACCTTACTGAGGTTTGGTTTAAACTGCATCCGCCTCCTTGAGTCTGATCCTTACTCTAGTTGAGCTAATAGCCACCTAGCCTTTAAGGTGGATCTATTATATGCTCCTAGAAATGGCCACTGGACTTGCGCCATATGTCTAAGAGGTTGCTAGGCCCTATGGGCCGCCTTTTTGAACATATTGGTATATGTTTGTGCATATTTCTCTCCGAGAATTATCTGTATACACTTCCGGTTGGCCAGGGGCCCAGATGATAAATTTAACCTCCTTTGGTTCGGTTATTTATCGTTCTTGGTGCCTAAAACACTGCCACGAGCTGATGCCACATGTCTGTTGAGGTTATAGGCCTGGTTAGGCCTTCCTTAATACGTGTTGGCTTATGTTGTACTCCTCTTGCTTTAAAGAGTAAAAAGGTGCTTTTACTGAGTACACTGCTCGTTGGATTGTGTTAGGTGGATTGTCATGCGGGCACTTTTGCAGCCTCTTAATGCTGCCATTGAAGTTGTCTGTCTGCCCCCGGCAAGACAGGTGTTCAGGGTGGCTCCTCCAGGCCACTTTCTGAGTATACTTCTGTTTCACATATAGCTACTATCATGCTGTAGGCCCCTCTTCGGCCTCCATGATTATGTGCCCATTGCATGGTCTACCTGTTAGGTGAGCTTTGTACTTCCCTTTTAGGGTCATGTTTGTAATGGTGCTTAGCTCCCTAAGCTGATCATGGTGGTAGGCCTTAATCAGGCCTCCTCCTAAGATTCAGCCCTAGGCTGGTTTGTGCTCCCCTGTATGAACAAGCGTTTAGCGCACAGCCTCCTCAGTGCGTTAATTAAGCGCTGAGTAGATCCTAGGATGAGCGGATTATACTCCCCTCAATACGAGGGTTCATAGCACTCAGCTGAGTTCTGCTCTCCAGGAGGCCCATCTCTACGCGTGGGTTTGAGTTGCTGCTGCCTTTCTGCAGTCACTCTTACCTGCTCTCTTCTATGAAGAATGCGTTATGGAGATTCTGTACTCAGACAGGATTGGCCAAGACTAAGCTTGTCCTATGACAGGCCAGGTCGGCCTCCCTGGTGGCATTGGGGGTGACTTCGTTCCCCTCTAGTGACTGGCTGGGGTTCCTTTCGGTTCCCTGGCCACATTCCCTTAAAGGGACCACTTTGTCTGCGGAAAAGTCGGTCCCAGATGCCTTTAGCGGTCTTGGTAGGCCTTTCTGTGGAAGGCCTTCTGTGGGCTCAGCTTGGGCTGTTGGCCATAGGGAATGCTGTCACTGACAGCCTGGTGTGACCCGAGGGGGAGTTGCTATGCAGTTTTTACAAAAAACTGTTTTACTTGTCTCAGCCATTTTGTTTGACATGCACTCTCCTCAAGCATGGCGGCATGGGTATATCGTTCCCCATTGCGTGTCAAACGCAGAGCGAGTTCCCTTTCGAAAGGGAACGTCTCAGGTTACGTATGTAAAGATAGTTCCCTGAGAACCAGGGAACGAGACTCTGCGTTTCCTTGCCATGCTTCGGGCTGCCTGCGGAACAGTCCCTCAAGACGATGGATACTGACTGCTTCCCCAGGCGCTCCTTTTATACTTCCGGGTCGCGCCATATGACGTCATAGGCTGTCGCCGGCCAATAGGGATTGGAGTTATTGGATAGTTGGCTTTAGAACACCGAGTCACGTGTGACGTTCCCCATTGCGTGTCAAACGCAGAGTCTTGTTCCCTGGTTCTCAGGGAACTATGGTTACATACGTAACCTGAGACGTTTTCACCCATTGACAGCTAAAGCAAAAAAAAAAAAAAAAAAAAAAATTGTTTAACCAAGGGGTTTCGTTAATTTCTAATAAGGTCTTTAAATTAACAACAGTGCTAATTTAATTACTGTACACACTTTGGTTGTAACAAAAGTCTATTGTTAACTGCATTTTAGTCTGAATAAATAAACATCTAATTATAATTAAGTACTTTGGATAGATAGAAAAGCATTCATTTTATCCCACCAGGGCTTACTCACAGAAATAGTCACAATCACATGCAAATTGTATTCAGTGTATAATTTATTATATGGGAAAGTATGAAGCTCATGAAATGTCCCTTACAGTGAATTAATGTCATTATGAATGTGCGGTAAGGACCAGCCTGCCACGACACAGACCTCTTATCTGAGCGTCTTAGAACAGGTGCCTTGGTGCCTTAAGGCAAAGCCATTTCACGTGTCTCATAGGCAAAGTGAAAAATGCTGAAGAAGGATTACCCCAGAAGGACCTGAGATCCTGGGGTTGAATCTATATGATTGTGTACAGAGAGGACCAGCCTGCCGCAGCACAAATCATCTCGTAAAGTCGCACCTTAGCTAGCACCTAAGAAGAAGCACACTCCTAGTGTGGTGTGCTTGATGCCTAGAGGCAAAGCATGCTGTGCACCTCGTAAGCAAAGTGAGAAATGACCAAAGGGTAAGGTGATTTTGCATGTACCTTATGGTCTTAAGGAAGGATTAACCTCAGAAGGACCTGAGATCCTGGCTTGAATCTATATCCAAACTGTAGAACCTTATTTCTACCATAAAGACTCAGAGGGCAGGTAAACGTTTACATGTTATTTATTCCGTAAAGTATAAACAGATGGTAGTGACAGACGGTACAACTAAACATGGTACAACGTTTCATGCTTAGTTGTACTGAAGTTCTTTGGCCTTTGGTGTAGGCCCCATCCTTCGTCCGAATCCTGGGGATGCAGATTTGGCTGATCCTGCCTGAAGATGAAGGCAGGGGCGGAGCCTACCCCCGATGGATGGACGGGGCCAACCTGGACGGGTGCTCATTTATACCAAGTGTCAAGCAGTGATTGGCCAGACTTATTACGAAGGATGACGTGACATTAAGTCTTCCTGGTAGAACTTGCGCTGGCGCTTTCATGAATGTGTGTGGAAAGTGTGCTTAGCTTAGCTAGCACCTTTGAAGAGGCCACACTCCTAGTGGAGTGGGCTTTAGTGCCTAGAGGTAAAGCCACACCGCAAGTGAGAGGGCCTGCAAATCTCTTTCTCTTTTAAGCGAAGTTAACACCAGTGAGAGAGTCAAATTGAGAGTCAGAAATTATTCTGAGGCTGACTCCAAGGGCTCAAATGGAGCCTCCAATAAACCTTCCAGGACTACAAGATTCCAAGAAGGAACTCACGGTCTGCAGATAGGTGTCAGCCATCTGTCACCACACAGAAAATTAGATACTATGGGATGCTTCCCTGAATAAGGGGCTCAAATGCAGCCCACCCTGGGACTAGCCCTGGTAGCCCCTCAGAGAAAGTATTGCTAATTTGCCCCGTTTAGTAAATCTGGCCCTAAGCATTTGTCCCCAAAACACTTTCCCTTTCAAGGGATCTCAACGTCACCGTCTGTGTGACGTAATTTTCATCATCAAGAGGGTCAGCGGACGTCCACGCACAAACAGCATATGTGTGAGTGATTTGTGCGCTTGAAAACTAAGTCCACTAGCTAATATGCATGCACTGAATGCGCCTTTCTGTGCTCACAGCCAAAGGAGTTGTACTTTGAAAGGCTTGCATGCTCAACTGTCCACAAGACAGAGTGGAACATGGAAAATAAATTGTACCCGGGCCTTAAGAGAGCAGAATTATGATGAGCAGACAGTTCAAACATCACCTGGTGACCATCTGGTGACCATCACCTGGTGATGGTCACGAGCTGTGCATTAGCTGTCTGGAAGTAGAGCATGCACTTTCAGCCCTCACGGGGGAAATCATTGCAATGATTTCTCACTGAGAAAGCTCCACTCCCAGCTGGTGCTCTTCATGTGTGAAGACAGTCAGGCCACTGAGCCTCGTGACTCAAGCCTCACGCTTACAGAGGCAGCCATGGGGATCTCAGAGGGAGCTGTTTGAGGAGCACGAGGGAGTTCCCCTCACTTCTCCTGCTAGCTCTGCTGTCCTTATGCCAGAAGTGGAAGCCCGCTCTGCGGCTTCTTCCGCAGAACAAGAGGACTCATTGCTTGCTTATTATTCTGACAATATAGAAAGCGTGGTGTTAGTATAGAACCCTGAATATGATGAGTTAGTGGAGCTTATAGGCTGATTTATACTTCTGCGTCAAATGTACGCTGTAGCTACAGCGTAGGCTGTGTGTAGCACGCATAGCCTACGCCGTAGCCTGACGTGCACCTCTTCAAAAACGTAACAATGCGTCAATTCTACGTGGACCACAAGCGCTGTGATTGGAAGAGCGAGCATTTTCAACTTCCATAGGAATGAAAAACGCTCTGTTTCAGGGGACACGCGCCATCAAACTGCAACAAAAGTCGCTGCCTATTTGCTGCCATCACTGCTGAAGCTTCTCTGACAACGTACATGACAAGCTGCTTCTTCTTTGGCTTTTGCCTTGATACTCAACAGACAACAGGTCTGTGTGCACGTTGACACGGACAACAACGCAGAAGTATAAATGAAAACAGACGCATAGCCTACGACGCAGAGGCTCCGGCGTAGGTCTGATGCAGAAGTATAAATCAGCCTTATGAATAGTACCACAGCCCAACTGAGTTTGGAATGGTCTGGCTTAAAACACGAGACCGCAGACAGTCGTTTAGATGAGCAATATCTGCAGAGTCATAAGAGCACAGCTCTGGTGAGCCTTTCATTTCTTCCAGACCTGCACACTGAGGTGTCAGGTTTGTGGAGACATCCATACTGTACTTGCATGGCTCATTCAGATTCAAATTATTCGAATGAGTCAGTGGGGTTATGGGAGGATGCCTCGAGTAGAGAGGAATTTAGCGAATTACCTTTCCCCTTAGATTTTTACTTAGACCCATTTTTAGAGGAAAATAAATCTCCTCCCTCCCCCTCCAAGGATGGTGCTGGGGTATAGAAGGTTGTTACAAGAGGAGAATAAACTAGGGGTTAGCTGGCTTTAGGTCGAGTCGGCACTGTGGTGTTTGGCTCCCCTTAATATATATATATATATATATACATAAGTGTGTGTAATATATATATATATATACACTGTATATTAAAGGGAGACATTTGAGATATTAAGGGACAGACATTTGAGATAACTATCAATGTATATGTCATACTCTCTAGTAACTGGGTATTAACGGCCCACTGAAATGCCTTGCCTTGTTGACGTAATTTCCACTGAAACAGTTCGTGTGACACTAACGTGAAACCAGACTTTATTCGCCCCAGTGGAATGCATATTTACACTGTCTGAATCGTTCCCTATCCCCTATATTGCGCACTATCTGCCATTCACCAACAGGAAATGTGTGAACAAATGACTGATTTTAGCCGTGCAACTTCAGTGTCTATTTATAATGTAGGGGGCGGGATGCTTTAGATTCAAGAGCATTTGATTGGACAGAAAATCTGATGAGAAGCTGAAGTGCAGCGTGATATCATCAAAAGCATTGATCCATATTGGCGGAAGTGAGAAACTGTAAGTTTTGAATGCTTATATCTTCTAAATGCGAATTTTGTCATTGTTTTGGAGCACATTAGGATATAGATAACAGTAAGGCTAACATATTCATACTAAAAAAAAAAACTTCAATTTTAATTTCATGGTGACTTTAAGTAAGGTTATGCTCCTTCCCATTGCCCCGATTATGGTGAGAATGTTAGATGTGGTCTGGTAGTTCTGCTCTAAGGGGTTTTGACTCTTCTGGAGCATGGTTTGGACTAGTTGGAACTCCAATTTGAGCATAGCACTTCAAGGCTTTTTCTAATGTCACTTATGCAAGCAGTGTGGTGCAATGTGTGCAAGGTGTGTATCAGCATCAGCTGACGCGGTGTCGAGTTCCCTCGAAAGAGAACTTCTAGGTTACGAGTGTAACCATGGTTCTCTGAGAAGTGAATGAGAAGCCTTGTCACGTTGCCATGCTTCGGACATGCCTGCGCATCTTCCTTCAGACAATTTGAAGCTGATGACATGTTTTCAGGTGCCCTTCTTATACGCTGGGGCGCACCTTACAATGTCATTGCACTGCGTCGGCCACGATTGGTGTGTTGGTATATGTGCCTCAGACACCAGGTTCCGTGGGACACGTCCCTATAATGTCAACTGACGAGGCGTCTCGTCCCTTCACATGGAACCATGGTTACAGTCATAACCTAAATATTGTCAAAGAACGCATTGCGTGCTCATAACCTCATCAATAGTAAACGGGCTGCTGACTGCTGTAGGATGCGCATAAGTGAGAGATATGGCAGTGCAGATCACGCATGCTCTCTTTCCACCTTTTTCCTAACAAGTCTTCTGCATTTTAGATTATGGGAGGCACTACTGGTTTGGGGAAGTTCCACTCAAAAAGACTGAAACAAATCATTTCAAATCATAAGGTTGAACTACAAATAATCCTAACTGTCTGTTTGATTAAATGAGCTGTAAAATTTCCTTCATGTTCTATTTTCAAACGTCAGGAGAGTAACGTAACTCTTGGTATTTCAATGTGACATGCTATAACAAGAATATTTATAGCATAAGCTCTTTTCAGTTACTGCATTCTTTTCTTTTTTCCCTTTGTATTAAATGCTGAGTTCTTGACTGAATTGATGCTTGAAGGATACACTTCCACAGCAGCCATGATTAACAGCAGTTGGCGCCATCTACAGTACTGCTGTGTTTAAAGGTTTCTACGAGTGATTTGATTTGACTAGAGTCACAAAACCGATTACTCTCTGCCTATCCAATCCTGTTGATGCATAAAAATAACATTAAAACAAGCATGTAATGACCACAAATGGAGAGAAAATAGCAGATGTACTCAATGTACTCAAGTAAAAGTACATAATTTTTTTAACTACTTAAAAAGTACAATTGCAGACAAAAACTATTTAATTACAGTAACGTGATATTTGTAATTCATTACTTCACACACCTGGTAGCCTTCAATGTACACTACTCCCAACTGAGTCCAAATCTGTCTTGAAGTATAGTGAACTCTAATTTTGCAAATGATTTTGTCACTATGGAAACGCACACTTCCTCTACCACTCAGCAGAGTTCCAAAGAATCACATTTGTTTCTCTTTCAGTGTATAGTTCTACCTATAACACTAAAATAGCACTAAAAGGATTTGCATGAATTTGTCAGCCTTGTCTCATGAAAAAAAAACAAACAAACCTATTTTACATTTTGGCAAATTGGTCACAAATTTGTATGAATTGAAAGGATTTGATTAGTAAGAAAACATATATTTATAAAAAACAAAATAAGCATGTAGGTCTAACCCTAACCCCACCTCTAAAACTAACCATCAGTGGGCCATAAGCATATTGCATTAAAACATACGAGTAAGAAACCAATTCATACATAAACATAAAATAACTACAAATGAGAGGTTGTTGGATTTTGTATGAACCCTAGATAGTATATCAGTTATTAATATGGCAATTATGGTCCTGCTGTGTTATGCAAAATAAAAGAATGAAAAAAAAAAAAAAAAAAAACCTTTTCCATTAAACATTTTAGAATCATTTAAAAGAAGTACAAACAGCTAATCATAAAATTGCTGGAACCACAACTGCATATTGAATAAAAATGTGTGAAACATGTTTATAGTTCTTGTAGGCAACACTCCTGGCAGTGAGTGAATATAGCAGCTATGTTGTTACACATAACATCAAGTGTATGACACCTGAGGTCCTTTCATTTTGTATTGAAGGTAAATTACCACCTCAACTTAATTCATATACACTCAAATTCCTGCATACTTTACATAAAAGTAATGTTCACATAAATATAGTGGCAGACAGTAGATGACAGGAGTATAGGTTGTCAATTGTAATTTGGTATTATCCATTCGCTTCTAATTAAGTAACATGTTATGGTTACTTGCTTTCATACTCGCCAGAGAAATTAGCAATTTGCCTGGACAAAAAAAAAAAAAAAAAATTCTGCATAACTAGCAACAATCTCATAATCAAGATGGCATACCATTTTGTTTTAGATTCAGAGCTAGTAGGAGAGCTTCTTTA
This sequence comes from Mylopharyngodon piceus, assembly GCA_039654765.1. Classification (NCBI taxonomy): domain Eukaryota; kingdom Metazoa; phylum Chordata; class Actinopteri; order Cypriniformes; family Xenocyprididae; genus Mylopharyngodon; species Mylopharyngodon piceus. The sequence goes on from CM077440.1 coordinate 23,481,513, forward strand.
GGCTGTTTCAGAATAGCTCATAAACACATCTGCAAGATATAAATGTAAATGCAGTTCAAGCAATGGCACAGTCTGTTTGAAATAAACTTCTGGTGAAAATTCTGGTCTGGCTTGTCAGGAATAGCTGTTCATACTGGTCCTATCTTAAATATGAAAATCTCTCATTCTAAAGGTGAACAGCATCCTCTACTGCCAAACACAACATGAACTCAGCCTTCAGGCTACTAGAATAGATGGTCATTTTTCTGGTCACAACAGCCCTAAGAAGATAAATAAATGTCAGTTGAAAATTCATTCAAGCATGCAATAAACCTTAGCTAGAACAAGGGACTTTAAGGAATATGCAAATAATTACATAATTATATTGTTCCTGGCATTGCACTGACCTGTAATAATGTTGTCAAGAAGAGTTGTGGGCATGCAGAAAATCCCAACAAGAAGGTCACTGATGGCAAGGTTGAGGATGAAAAGGTTGGTGACAGTGCGCATGTTTTTGCTCCGTAACACAATGAAGCACACCACTCCATTTCCAAACATGCAGACCAGGAATATGAGCAGGTAAGACACTATAAAGACTGCTGCTACTGATGGCTGATGCAGGTAATATCCAACATATGTAATGTTTTTCTGAGGTAAGAATAATTCACTGGAGCCGTTGAGAAAAGTCCGGTTACCATCATCCACAAGGGTAATGTTCAGGTCCAGTGTTTCATTCATTTTAGATCTAAGGATAATAGAATAGAGTTGAGAGATGGGCTTTATTCCCTCTGTTCTTCTCAATCAATATCAAGACTTTGTCTTTCTGGTATTGTCTTTCCCTTTTTCACTTTCAACCTCTCTTGCATGCGGCTGCTACTGAACAAATCTGTTTATCTACTTATCTCTCTGACTTCCAGCTGTGCAATTAACTATGCATATTGTAAGTGATTGATTAATGACAAATAACGCCCTACCATTAGCCTACTTTTTATAAAGTGGCTTACAGTTATCTACACTCTGCAATCACGTCTGTCTCTGTAATCACTCAAAAACTATAAAATTGTAGAAACATCAACTAAATGAGATGACTTTGAGCCTGGGTCAATGTAATCTTAATTATTTTATCAGCTACATAATTTGTATTGGGAGTTCATTTGTGTTGCACACAATTAACTGAGTCAGATCATCTAGTTGTGAGATACAGTCTGGATCAAGTCATCATCGATCAATGCTGCCTGCCACTCACATTGTTTTATATGGCATGTAACTAAAGTAAAGTTTCTTTTTTCTTTTCCTTTTTAATAATAATAGTAATAAAATTTAAAAAATTTAAAAAAAAAAATCATAAATCTTACAGATGATAAATACTATAAAATTGAATACAGGTAAACATACCTTTAAAGTGCTAATAACAGGCAGTTTTATAAGAAAACCATTCCTCATAAAATCTACCAGAAAATTACAATGGGAGTACAGTAAGTACTTGTAAATAGACTACTAAAATGCACAGCAGCGAAAAGAGCTAGTCTATTAATATCTACACTACATTATGCATTTCATTTTGACCACAACAACATTGCACATTGTGTCATTAACACTTGTTTGTTAATATATTAACAAAATACACACACATACAAACACAGAGTGCTTCTTTTAGCCGACCATAAAATATAAGTCTTTCTTACCTTTTTGTATGTACCCAGTTTCCCCAAAGTACTACCTGTTCCCAGGTAAAAACGAACACCTCCTTGTTCTCCTGGTGCTTCACGGAGAGACATAAGGAGCCTTTGGAAAGCTTTTCAAATGAGTAACAACCAAATTATTGTTTACAAATGAATTTCATTTCCTCTTAAAGTGAACTCCGACATATTACGTGCCATAATTTGAAGTTTCAACAAGTTTCCCAAACGAAGCGAAGCTGCCGGTGTCAGTTCCACACTCTTCAGCGGACTGTCAGTGAACAATGCGCAGGCACGAGAGAGAGGGGGAGAGAGAATTGAGACTGGCGGAGTGATGATGCGCTTTTAAACGTCACAGCGCGCATGGGGATGGACACAGCGCTGAATTGTGCTTTGGGCGCTACTTGCGTCCAGTGTGATGATAGTTTCAGCTCCGGACTACAGCACACTCAAAACATCACCATCAAAAGGTAAACAGTTAAGCACATATTGTTTTTATTATTTATTTTGCACTGTGACCTTTTGCATTTAAGCTGTGATTTGCTATATATTTAATCAAGCCGCGGTGTTTGGCGCAATCGATTTTAATTTAATTGTGTCATGCTTATCAAGATTCTATATAATCATGTTATCTCCATTCTGGGATCGTATTTATATTGACATAGCTATGTGTAGCAATAGGGGGCACCATTCACTAGTGTTTGTGAACAGGGCACCTATTCCCACAGGTTCCCTCAATTACATAAAGGGATAGTTGACACAAAAATGTAAATTCTGTCGTTATTTACTCACCCTTATGTTTTACCAAACCTGTATGAATTCCATTATTCCGTGGGTCACAAAAAAAAAGAAAAAAAAAGAAAGAAAAAAAAAAGATGCTTAGTAGAAAGTTAGTGACTGACAGCTTCAGTCTCCATTCACTTTCACTGGATCTGTTTCCATATAATGAAAGTGAATGGTGACTAACTGCCTGACATCTGATTTTGTGTTCTGTTTGGGGTGCAGGTCGTAGGCCTACAGGTTTGGAACAATGTGAAGGAGAATTTTCACTTTTGAGTGAATTAATTGTTTTAAAGTCTACATGAAACAGAAGTTGCGATAATCTTTTCTTCCCTGACCTATATCCGAGTGAAAAGGCAAGAAAATAAATAAATAAATAAATAAAATAAATAATAACAACAACAACAACAACAACACAATTGGACTGGATCATTGACTGGATCATTGGATTGTTGTGGTTTGCTTTGCTGTGATCTCATGTGAGTGACAGGTTGTCCCTCCCTCTCACTGAAAAATGTCATCTGAGAAGATAAGAAATGTTACTCTAAGAGGGAGGGGAAGTTATTTTGATTAAATATTACAAGAGCACATGAAGTAAAATAATAATAATAATAATAATAATAATAATAATAATGTGCAGGAATATATAATTTATAATAAATACTGCAATATTCTAAAAAAAAAAAAAAAAAGAATTATCAGTTTTGATTTCATGGTGACTTTAAGGGAAAATGAATAACTGTTATAATAATAATAATATTTGCAATAATAGTTCTTAGTGAATGGAGGGATAGAATGTTAAAGATATAAATATTGGACAAAACAGTTCTACATCATTCACAGTCTGTAAGGAATTGATCTGGAGAGTTGTGAGAGTCTGAGATTCATACTAAATGAAAAACTGGTATTAACTCTTATTCTCATTTAGCCTACCGTCATAGCCTTATGTGTCATAGCCTTTAATTGTTCATTTGTCCAAATAAATAAATGGTTTAGCCATGTTAACATGTCCACTTGTAACTATGGTATTTTTGCAAAATGCAGATTCATGCCAAATATTCTAAAAGTGTGTCAGTGAGTGAGTAAGTGAGTGAGTGAATACACTTCCATTATACTGTATATACAACATAAATCTCATTCTCTATATTCCTTCCAAGTAAGATTTATGATTTATCTGGTTGCAAATGAAAGTTCGGGAGGTGCATGTTCAAAGTCAATCCCAAAGGATATACTGTACCAATGTTTGCCTCACTGCACTAATATGATAATGTGATAATCAGTGTTTTATTCAGGACTTCAGGTAAAGATCATATATTGTTTATAAAGATTCTGTTTGGTTTTATGTTCTCTGTACCAGTGGAACAGTGTCAGTGGGATGATGAGTCATTTAAAGGCATGTGTGTGCAGTAATACCTAAATTGAAGATGTGGGGCTCATTTTTAGTGCCATTTTCTTCTGTGGCCAAATAAAGGCTTATATTACATGCAGGTGTGTTGAAATAAATGAACATACACTGTATGTAGAATTATTAGGCAAGTTGATTTTCTGATCATATTTTTTTTCCAAGCACATTTTGCCTGTAAAAGAAAACCTGCCTAATAATTATGCACACCTGAATATAAGGCTTTTTTTTATTCATGAACAATTATATATCACTTATAAACAATAAAATACAAAATTAATAGTAGTTATTAAGATTGATGTGGTTTGGAATTGGTAAAATATGCTTGGGAAAAAAAATATGATCAGAAAATCAACTTGCCTAATAATTCTTAACACGGTGTAGAATTAAAACTGGACCATTTTGTGGTGAAATAGGAGAGATAAGCATAGTTTAGGTTCTGCAAAGAGTCAGCTTATCTTTTCTGATGAAGTGGTGTGTATGGTCATGCATCTCAAAGAGGTTAGAGTAACAATTTAACTGAGTGTGAAATGAAGCCACGATTGGAGATTTAAAAACCTTCATGTAACCTTGATGGACTTCATGTTTTGTGAAAGGCTGAACAATAGAAAATTGCAAGCATGTTAATTTTTTTCTACAATAAATTATGAATGTGTGTGGTGCTCCATCTGAGGCTGCTGATTGTTTGATATGGTTTGTCACAGTGTTACAAAATTATGCAAAAATTGCAGCTATGAACAATGCACACATGAAAAGATACTTGAGGCACCACTGGGGTTCTTCAGATCCCTGTGGAGAGCCTAAACGTGGAGAACCTTTAGGCATTCCTTTTGTCTGAGAAAGTAAGGATTCATCTAGTAACCCCATCATAAAAGCAAAGGTTTGAATCACAAATGCATACCAAAGTTCTTTGAGTGCACAGTAGGATAACTGTTCTAACTTCAAAGGATACCTCTCTAGAGGATTCTATACCCAAAATGTGTACAGAAATGTATTATCTTTTTTGCTATGTTCAATAGGACATGCATCAACACATGACTGACAACTGCTTAGTGAGTTTCCCCAACAGTGCTTTGAATTCTGCTAGTGCCAGTCTTTTGTAATGAGGCATATGTCCACTGATGTTCTATATTTGTGGGTGTGCATGATAAGCTGTTTAAGTGCATTAATGTTCTTTATATAGAAAATACGCTGTGCATTGAACAGTTGTGTGTATCACAAATTATTCATTTTCTAGTTCCTCGTGAGACAGACAGGGATTAAATTGGGAATCGAAGAGCTTGGAAGCCCCTTTCAGGCAGGTGGTATAAGATGAATTAAAAGCACAGTTCAGTAACAGTTGCATGAAATGAGAACATCATTCTTCCTGCCAGCAAACTAGGGTGGTGGAGATCAGTAATCTTGTGTACATGGATAATATGTCCTTCAGATAGGCTGATACTACCTGATTCATCCTGCATTCAATATACCTACTATAATAAATAACTGAAAAATAAATAACTAAAAATAAATTATGAAAAATACAATCAAACTTACTTGACTCAATATGATGTTCACCAATTTTTTAACATGATATTGGCTAATACAGTCGAATTACTGGAAATCCTATTATGAGTAACCCTGTGTGACAAAATAGATTAATTGGCTTATTATATTTTAAAATGTTCTAAAGGCCATCTCCACAGGACTTGATATTTACACTCTCTAGAAAAAGGCATAATTAATTTATTGAACTTCAAATTAAATTTGATCGTCACAGGCTAATTGAGAAGAAACACTGTCGGTCATTCACCAATGTACAGTATGCTGATGTGAAATGGTGATGTTAAACTAGGGCTACAGGGAATGCTGGATTTTGGAGCAGCTGAATGTCCTGAATGTAGAATGCACACAAATGCAGATTTTCACACAAACGGGAATGACAAAAAATCTGAAAAGAGAACATGAAAAATGCTGAGACATTAAGGATGGCTGGTCACCAGTGTGTGTTTGGACACCATAGCTTTTCCAGAAAGACCACTGCTTCACTAAAAAGCATATGTTGTGTGCAGATGCATTCAATACTGATGCACCTGCACTGACTAGATGCACCTAGTCTCTTTGGAATTATGTTCTTGCCATTTGTTGCTTTTTTTTAAAATCATGTGTTAGCATACTAATTATCAGACCTCTTTTATAGCTTAAATAGTTCTAAGTCAACCTAAAGTGGCAGCATCTGCATTTGGTCTTAGAGACTATATTTCAAAGTTATCTTTTGTGTTTCCATTGTTCTGCAAAACATGTTTAATTGCTTTATATGTCTGTCAGAGTTTAGAAAAACAGGGATAGAGCATCACTCTGTTATGAATCCCAATCTAAGAAACATCAACACTGTTATTGAACTGAACTAAATCAACATTAAACCGACTCGAGCTGTATAACAAACAAATAATTGACAGCCCCCCTGTTAAAGACCCCTGCACTATGGTGATACAACACCACCAAAAATTACACTTGCATTTTTTTCTATTGCATTTTGTTGCACTGTATGAATTACCATTCTACATCACATTGCCAAACCTCACACACACACCATTTGTACATCATTACTGAGCTATTTAACATATTCATTATTCCCCTAAAAGTTTTCCAAAAGTCTGTGTGCTCACAACCCTGTTGCATTTTCCTGGTGTCTGAACCTATAACTGAGTGAATAAACATGTAGGAATCTCAGTGTGGTGGTTACAAATGGAAAATAAAACAGTATGGATTTTGTCTATTCAATTTTATCTCATAAATGTCACTAACTTCCAACCACCAATTCATCAAGCAGGGGATGAGTCACATTATCCAGTGGAAGTCAAGGTCAACCACTCAAGTAATAGTACGGTATATTGAGATGATGCAAGGTTACATTGTTATTACTAGCACATAATCATGTTTTTATGTGTTATTGTTGAATTAATTTAGAGTATTATGCGGTGTGTCACAAAGCACGTTTTTAGGACTGTTGCATCAAAACATTTCTGGCAAGCCTGTGGCCTAGTTGTTAGAACACACACTCTAACATGCTCTATGTGAGAGATGTAGATTTAAATCTAATATCTTAGTCCCACTCTTAATTCACAACACTTAAAACACTTAAAACTCTTAAAACAATCAGTACAAATGTCAAATCACCTAAAATCCAATAAAAACAATTCTGTGCTTATTTTCTTCACCCTTGTCGAGCAATTATATCCCATTTTAATATCCTACCCTTACATAAAAATGGCTGTTTTTGCTCATGACATCATGTATCTGAGCATCTGGCATCTGCATTGAACTGGGTTGAAGAAGTTGAACTTGGGTCAAATGTGTTTATTTTTTAAGATATACAGTATTTCAGATCAGTAATATACTGGACCCTTCTTTTACTGTCACGGTCACCATCTCTCTCACCTTCCCTGGACTCCATTTCCCATCATCCCTCCTTCTGCTCACCTGCTCACACTCAGCAATCACCCGCACCTGATCATCATCACCTCATCACACAAGCAGCATTTAAGCACACACTTCACTCTGGCACTTTTTCTGGTCTCGTTTGTAGAAGGACTCACTTACCTGCTCTACTTACCTTCATGTATTGTTGCTACATTGTCTCTCCTGATCCTCCGTGTCTCCAGCGTCTCCCTGATCGTCTGTGTCTCCAGCGTCTCCATTCCCCGGACTCCTTCCATGCTCCACCATCATCACTGAAGTGTGTGCTAGGCTGTTCACATCCACGACCTCCTCAAATCACCTACAATACAAAGAACTGTCAGTATTACCATTCATTATTGCATTGCTGCTTCGACTGATATACTCACCTGCCTGTTTGCTTTACCTGCCACGTCTAATAATCACTCATATTCATTTCTACATTGTTGTGAGTCTTCCGTAACAGAAGACCAGACCAACTTACCGATTGAATATGAGCACCATTTCATTTGGTCCTGCCAACCTGCTTCTCTCCATGACCCAAGAGGGCCGTCCAATCAAGTTCTATGTCGAGGAGTTCCTCCAGCTCGCTCACCAGGTACCTTGGAATGACGGTACGCTAAAGACAATCTTCTAGATTGGTTTGGATGATGGCCAGCTCTTCCTCCAATCATCAGCAGCCACAACCCCAGGTACCCTGGCACAATATCTCGATCATGTACTATGGCTTGCTGGTTCATCCTTCACAGTTGGCAAGGTTGTTTCCATTGAGCCACCACACACCACAGAACTCCTTCCAAGTCCCTTGTCATCATCACTCCTCAAACAAGACCCATGTCAAAAACACTTGGGCAGCCCGTCTCATCCCAAACCTTCCACCGACTCTGCTCCAGTGATCATCAAGACCGCATATTTAACATCTCCAGCCTTTCCCCAAGCCCGAAAATCTGTGTCCAACAGTGCGGACCTGATGGCAAAGTCAGCGGACCCCACCATCACTTCTACCAGAGCGGCTCTAAGGAATTTCTTCATTCCTCAGTCCTCGTGTCCAGAGTCTGCAAGTCCAGAATCCATTCCAGAGTCCATTCCGGCTGTTCCTGTGTTTGAAATCCCAGAGTCCATTCCGGTGTTTGAAATTTCTGAATCCTCTCCAATTAACGAGATGGCCGCCATTCAAGATCCTCATCCCAAGATGGCCGCCAGTCAGAACTCTCATCCCAAGATGGCCACCATTCCAGAGCCTCGTTCCAAGATGGCCACCATTCCAGAAACTCATAGCTCCTCCCAAGGAAATTTTTTTTTTGGGGGGGGGGCCATATACCCGTGGCCATAGTGGCCGAGCCTGGGGTCTGGGCCAAGGCCACGGAGGCACCCTGAAGCACACCGCCATGGCACCCTGAACGGCCAGCTCCGACATGGCGTCTGAGTTGCTGGCTCCGGCCTGGAGGCTTCATACCTACCTGCACCGCCACTCTCACTCTCCTGTCAAGACTCCAGGACGCCCACCCTCCCTCCCCGGTTGTTCTATCCATGGCGTACTGTCATGGTCACCATCTCTCTCACCTTCCCCGAACTCCATTTCCCATCATCCCTCCTTCTACTCACCTGCTCACGCTCAGCAATCACCTGCACCTGATCATCATCACCTCATCACACAAGCAGCATTTAAGCACACACTTCACTCTGGCACTTTTTCTGGTCTCGTTTGTAGAAGGACTCACTTACCTGCTCTACTTACCTTCATGTATTGTTGCTACATCGTCTCTCCTGATCCTCCGTGTCTCCAGCGTCTCCCTGATCATCTGTGTCTCCAGTGTTTCCATTCCCCGGACTCCTTCCATGCTCCACCATCATCACTGAAGTGTGTGCTCGGTGTGCACGACCTCCTCAAATCACCTACAAATACAAAGAACAGTCAGTATTACCATTCATTATTACATTGCTGCTTCGACTGATATACTCACCTGCCTGTTTGCTTTACACTGTAAAACATGATTTGTTGACACAACTTGACTTAGTCAAGTCATCTTGTTGCATTGACTTAGTTAAGTTTAGCCAACATTAGGTGTTAAGTTCACTCAACTTATAAGTAGTTGTTGAAATAACTTGCAGTAAATTGAGCCAACATACTGTATCAATTAATGAGCATTTAGAATTTTTAGTTAAGTCAACTGAAAAACATATTGGTTGAACTTAATTTTTCATGTTTTCCCAACCATGAACCAAGTCTAAATGACATAAAATAGTAATTTTTCCTCAACATTATAACTTAACTATTTGAGTTTACTGGACTTCATTGGTTTGTCAAGAAGTTCTGGATATCTATCTGGATCCACATTTATGAAATCAACACAAATGCAAAATTGAAACTCTCAACATTTATTTTGTTTAACAGATATGTTATATCCAAAAACACAGACACAAAGAGTTCTCTTGCAAAGATCTACACAAGAAAAACCCTCACATATACACAGCTCACACAAACACGTGCAAACTTCTCTATGTACAGACCCATCTTTAAGCCAAAATAGTACAAATAACTCTCCTTGTCATTATCAGATATTTTCATTGCAGGTACAAGCGTACATGAAGAATTCACAATAAGCCGCGTTAAAAAACTTAACATTAAACTGTTCAAAAACCGTGTCTTCAATTCCCAATCGTAGAAACATGAGAAGGAAAGAGTAAGCAGGACAAGGTAACAAGAAAAGAGTCAGTTTGAAAAAATTTAAAGAATACCAATGTTACATCTAAAACGAGATCTAAAACAACAATGTTCTTAAACTTTAAAACAGTACAACAATTAAACAGTAGCAAGAAGGAAAAAAGATTGTTTGTTTTCTGTCTTATCGCAGCAACCTGCTCTTCAAAGAGTGAACTCTTGCAGTGGAAGAGTCTGATCCAACTCAAGGTTTAATGCGTACACCAGGCCCATCAGGTCCGGAAAAGCATTAGGTATATCACTAAGGTGACGCATTACCACTTCTTCCTCAATCACCAGGGCAACGTCATTGTAGAACGCTGGGAGAGGTTCCATCACATTTTCCACAACCACTAGGATTCCAATCACCACACCCTTGATCACATCCTCTTCACGCTCACTGGGCTTTATAGAATGTAAACAAAATAAGGTACTATTACTTAAAAGCAAATACACAAATATAGTCCCCAGACCCCTGCAAGTTAAAGGGTTAGTTCACCCAAAAATGAAAACTCTGTCATTAATTACTCACCCTCATGTCATTCCACACCTGTAAGACCTTCGTTCATCTTCGGAACACAAATTAAGATCTTTTTGATAAAATCCGATGGCTCAATTAAATAAAATCCGTGAGGCCTCCATTGACAGCAAGATAATTAACACTTTCAGATGCCCAGAAAGCTACTAAAGACGTATTTAAAACAGTTCACGTGACTACAGTGGTTCGACCTTAACGTTATGAAACGACGAGAATTCTTTTTGTGTGCCAAAATAACAAAAGCTTCGAAGCTTCATGAAGCAGTGTTTTGAAATCGCCCATCACTAGATATTGTTGAATAAAGTCGTTATTTTGTTTTTTGGCTCATAAAAAGTATTCTCATCGCTTCATAACATTAAGGTTGAACCACTGTACTCACATGAACAGTTTTAAATATGTCTTTAGTAGTTATTTGAGAGTGTTAATTATCTTGCTGTTAATGGAGGCCTCACTGATCCATCAGATTTCATCAAAAATATCTTAATTTTTGTTCTGAAGATGAACGAAGGTCTTACAGGTAGGGAACGACATGAGTAATTAATGACAGAATTTTCATTTTTAGGTGAACTAACCCTTTAAGAGATCTAATGTTCAGTTTTCCCTTGTTTTTCTTAACATTTTTCAGCTTACCTTGTATATCTTCATGAATTTTGAAGGAGTCTCTCGCATGTACCACGGCAGGCCCAGCAATGCTGCTGTCCTCATCCTTTAGTTTGTTGTCTGTAAAATATAGGATGGTTAAAGTACCAGCTTTATTCATTCAACCCTTTTTTCCCTTTCGAGGGAACTCGCGCTGCATCGCCATGGCAACGCTTTGGGGATCCCTTCAACATAAGCGCTCCTGAAGACGTGTACAACTAGTCCAATCGTGATTGGTGCAACGTCATCCCGTGACGTATGCCAGCGGAACGCGGAAGCTATAAAAGAGCTGTCAAACACAGCTGTTTCAGCTTTCTGAACTTCAGCAAGCGTTCTGTGTCTCTGTCCGTCTTATTTGGTGTTGTTTGTCCCATAGGAAAACTATATATTATATTATATATCATCAGAAATGGCGAGTGAAGGCAGTCAGCAAAAATTCAGACCGTGCATTCCTCCCTGCCAGCGTTTCATTACGGAGGGAGATGCACATGAATTTTGTGTGTACTGCATGGGAGCGGAGCACGCACGATCAGCCTTTGAGAAGGCTGATTGCCCATCATGTGAAGCATTCCCTCTAAAAACGCTCCGCTCCTGGCTGGCCTTGTTTTCTGAAAGTGGCCAGTTTGGCGTTCCTCGCGGCTCAGGTCCCGTGGCTGCTGAGGCAGCTCGGCGTCTGCAGTCGTGGGGTTCGCAGATGGACCTGGCAGCGGGGGTTGAGACGGCTGCGGCCCTTTCTCAGCCCTCAACCGCTGGGCCCAGTGCTCAACACCGGGATCCGGAAGCCCGCTCCACAGCTTCTTCCACCCCGTGCGAGCCGTTAATGCTGAGTCCATCTGAGGAGGTGGATGTTCTCAGTATTGACTGTGACATGAGTGATTTGGGTGACTCGCCAGCCCAATCACCACAGTATGAGGAGCTTGTGGAGGTTGTTTCTCGGGCCGTGGCGAAATTAAACATCGATTGGCCGGCCGAGAGACAGGAGGAGCGTAGTAAAAGCAAGCTTGATGAACGCTTCCTCCAGTCAGCACAGCAACCTCCACGTCGGGGCTTGCCGTTCTTCCAGGATCTCCACACTGAGATGGCGAGATCCTGGAATAAGCCGTATTCATCTAGGCTTTCGAGCCCCACCGTACATCATTATTCATCTCTGGTGGGGCTCAAACAGAACGGTTATGGGACGATGCCCAGGGTTGAAGAAACCCTGGCAGCGTATTTGTCACCTGACGCTGCGTCGTCCCTTAAAGCTCCGACACTGCCCACCAAACCATGCCAAATTACATCATCACTGGTGGGCAAGGTGTTTATGGCAGCAGGTCAGGCCGGTGCCTGTTTACACACCATGGCACTTTTACAAGCCTATCAGGCCGACCTGCTGAGGGAAATGGATGAGGCTGAAGAGGTGCGGCCCGACGATATTAAAGAGCTACGTCGGGCCACTGATTTATCTCTCCGTGCCACAAAGGAGACAGCTCGTGCCATCGGCCGCTCCATGGCAGCTTCAGTGGCAACGGAGAGGCACCTCTGGCTGAATCTCTCGGGCATTAAGGAGAGGGATAGAACTTTCCTCCTTGATGCCCCGCTGTTGCCATCTGGTCTCTTCGGCGACGCCGTCTCTACGGTCGTCGAGAGATTCCATGAATCAAAGAAAAACAGGCGGCAGCATTTCAGAGGTTCATCCCGCTGAAATCCAAATCCCAGGGGGCTGCAGCCAAAGAGCAGCCCCACCCATATACGCCAAGCTCCTCATACCGGCAGGCACAGAAGGAGAGTGTTGCCTCTCGAGCGCCCCCTGCAAAACCTAAGGCACAGAAGCAACACTCTCAACCGAGGCCCCAAAGGGAGAAGACGGATCTGAGGAACGTCATTCTCTCTAGACGGGCTTCGGGAAAGAGGTCCTGACGATCTTGTCAGGCCTCTGAGGGCGCCCCCTCCAGGGCGGGAGCTCGTTACAGCTGCTCATCAACAGAATCTTGAACAGGATCAAGTCCAACTTTTTGAATGTTCTGTGGGGAGATGATCACACGAAACAGCATTTTGTTATAGGAACAGAAAATTCCAGGGATTCTCTTCAACTGGGGAAAGAGTAAAAAAAAAAAAAAAGATGTGATTACATTGATTAATTATTACATCCTTTAAAGGTTAGTTCACCCCAAAAATGAAAATTCTGTCATCAAGTACTCTCACTCATGTCGTTCCATACCCATAAGACCTTGTTCATCTTCTGAACACAAATTAAGATATTTTTGATGAAATCCAAGGGTATCTAATCCACACACAGGCAGCAACATCATTGCACCTTTTGAAGTCCAGAAAGGTAGTTGAAAACATTGTTAAAATAGTCCGTGTGACTACAGTGGTTCAACCTTAATGTTATGAAGCGACGAGAATACTTTTTGTGTGCAAAAAACAAACAAACAAAAAAAACCCAACTTTATTCAATTTGACAAATTATTAACAATTTGAACCATTGTCACACGTAGTGAACTCGGTGCAGGCTTCCTTGTTTATGTCCGAACGCCAACTCGGTATTGGCTGAAGCTGGATACGTGAGCAGCACGACGGATGCATGTAATGCTGACACAGGATCCGGCCAATAAGCCAGCATTCGAGCCAGCATTCGGACGTAAACAAGGAAGCCTGCACCGAGTTCACTACATGTGACAATGGTTCAAATTGTTGAATAAAATTGTTTATTTTTTTGTTTATTTTTTTGTTTTTTTTTTGCGCACAAAAAGTATTCTTGTCACTTCATAACATTAAGGTTGAACCACTGTAGTCACATTAACTATTTTAACCATGTTTTTAACTACCTTTCTGGATGTTTAAAAGGTGCAATGACGTTGCTGCCTATGTGTGGATCAGATACCCTCGGATTTTATCAAAAATATCTTAATTTGTGTTCTGAAGATGAACGAAGGTCTTACGGGTGTGGAAAGACATGAGGGTGAGTAATTAATAACAGAAATTTCATTTTTGGGTGAACTAACCCTTTAATGTGAACACCTAGAAAATCATGTGTATTTCAACAAATGTACCTTAGTAAAGCAAGGTTTTTGGTGTCTACAAATCTTTCAACACCACCTCATCGATATGGAGTTGTGCTTCCACTCTGCTTGCACTGTACTGATCCTGCAAATATAAAACAAAAAAGTCAAACTCCAGCCAAATACACATACACATTTATACAAATATAAATATTCACTGAACATCTTACTTTCCAAATATAACGAGGAATAAATTTGCCTGGCAGTGCGTGTGGCTCCTGATTATTAATCAAGTTGTCTTAATTCGCAAATTATGATTGTCTGAAATCAAAACGTGGACAGTGAGCGCTAACGAAACAAGCCTAACGCGGACGCTGAGCGCTAACGAAACAGGCCCAAATTAACATTAAAGAAAGCACAAATCAGGGTATACTTACTCATTTCATTATTTGCGGTCCATAAAGTCCATCTGTAGTCGTTCAAACGCGGGCTCCTTCATCATCTTTTCTTGCATGATCAGCAGCAGCGTCTCATGCTAAAAATGGCGGATGGCGCGTCTGTTTCAAATTCGGTAAAATAGTGTTTCTGGCACATGCGCATTTGACAGAAAATTGACAGAACTTATGTTTTGTTGTTATATGAACACGTTATTTAAAGTTTTCCATTTCCCTTCAAGTTGAGGTTGTTATAACTCATCCTATTGTGTAATGAGACACTGCAAGTTGACAGGACATGATTTTATTTGTCCACCTGACGAAAACCCAGAATCATTTTTTACAGTGTACCTGCCACGTCTAATAAACACTCATATTCATTTCTACATTGTTGTGAGTCTGTTCCGTAACAATTACCTCATATTAAGCACTTTATGGCAGAAAATAAAAACCTGCATGCTGTGCTTCATGTCTATTGCTATCAATGCACTCGTCCCTGCTGAGCCTATTTAACCCTCTGGTGTCTGAGGATTTTTGGGGCCCTGGAGAAGTTTTGACATGCCCTGACATTTGTGCTTTTTTCAGTTGCTTATAAATATATTAATGGCAAAAGTGTCATTGCACTGTATTCAACATGAACTAGGCTACCATAATATGTGAGCAACATGTATGTACGTTTGTATTTTTGAATAACATTTATGCGTGGCTATTGAAAAAACTAAAAATTTAAGTCACTGAAATAAGGCCACAAAACACATACTAAATATGTGTCCACAAGACTTCTGTGTACTGAATATAGAAGCCTAGAATTTTTGCTTCAAAATGATGTGAAAATCATCCTGCCTACTCATTCACATAAAACAATATATTGATTTAAATTTTGTAAGACACTTTTTGTTTAGAAAGACAGTAAGAGTGTATGCGTGAATAATCCTGAATAATGCTGTGATTCACACCTGAGGAGACAAAGACCCGCATAATGAGCCGCATAATGAGCCTTTCAGTCAGGTATGTGTGAGGGCAGGGAACTATACAAGAAAGGATATACAAGAGGACAAAGTAGTTTATTTTGTAGTTTATTTAAAATATAGTTAACAACATAAATGAGAGTCAAATGCACATTTTGAGTACACAGTTTTACCTTGAAATAAATCCTGTTCAAATAGGTTGATAGGTGATAGGTTGCCACCTGTGCAATAAGTCCATTCGTGAAATTTCCTTACTAGTAAATATTCCACGGTCAACTGTTAGTGGTATCATAACAAAGTGGGAAACAACAGCAACTCAGCCATGAAGTGGTAGGCCACGTAAAATCACAGAGCGGGGTCAGCGCATACTGAGGTGCACAGTGCGCAGAAGTCGCCAACTTCCTGCAGAGTCACTAGCTACAGACCTCCAAACATCGTGTGGCCTTCAGATTAGCTCAAGAACAGTGCGTAGAGAGCTTCATGGAATGGGTTTCCATGGCCGAGCAGCTGCATCCAAGCCTTACATCACCAAGTGCAATGCAAAGCGTCAGATGCAGTGGTGTAAAGCACACTGCCACTGGACTGACTGCATTGTGCCAAGTGTAAAGTTTGGTGGAGGGGGGATTATGGTGTGGGGTTGTTTTTCAGGGGTTGGGCTTGGCCCCTTAGTTCCAGTGAAAGGAACTCTTAATGCTTCAGCATACCAAGACATTTTGGACTACTTCTCGCCAACATCACTGCCTGATCTCACAAATGCGTTTCTAGAAGAATGGTCAAAAATTCCCATAAACACACTCCTAAACCTTGTGGAAAGCCTTTCCAGAAGAGTTGAGGCTGTTATAGCTGCAAAGGGTGGGCCAACTCCATATTAAACCCTACGAATTAAGAATGGGATGTCATTAAAGTTCATGTGCTCGTAAAGGCAGGCGTCCCAAAACTTTTTGCAATATAGTGTGTGTATATATATATATACACACTATATTGCCACTTACAGGACTTAAAGGATCTGCTGATAACATCTTGGTGCCAGATACCACAGCACACCTTCAGGGGTCTAGTGGAGTCCTTGCCTCGACGGGTCAGGGCTGTTTTGGCAGCAAAAGGGGGACCAACACAAGATTAGGAAGGTGGTCATAATGTTATGCCTGATCGGTGTGTATATATATATATATATATATATATGTACATGTATATGTTGTGTGTATATATATATATAAAAGCAATAAACACCATTGTTAAAAAAATGGAGTTTCCGCCAAAATCAGTATTGTATCTGGTCGGTATTGAAAAGTCATTCATTAATTTTACGCAAAATGCGATATCCGCCGGGTTATTCTGTCATGTTTTCTCCCTATTTTTCCAAACCGCGAAAAACGTCAGTCTCCCTTCTCTGCAGAATGCGATCACAGCGCGATCACAGCGCACCATTCCACGCACTGTAAACAGTAATGGCAGCACTCTGAATACACCCGGCATCCTAGTTTTCCTTATCTACTTTGTACTTTGTGATCAACAAAAACAGAAAAATGAATAATTTTGACGGCATTGATGAACCTGTGGTGGTTTCTGCAGTGGGTAAGAAACGTAAGCCATCGAAATCTAATCATTTACGTGAGGAGATTAAGAAGATGAGGCACTCAGGAGGAGAAAAAATGCCGGTGGCTGTTGCTTGTTCCATGACAGCATCAAACTTCTCTCACGGTCCCCAAAACTGAATCATGAACAGTTTTTAAAAGCCGTTTGACCAAGGATGATTAATTCTCGAATCTGGCATTGCTAGTTTTGATTTTAAACATCTGAAAACAACAACAACATGATTGCCAAAATCTGCACTGTCAGACAAGAATTTATCAGCTATATTTTACTTTGTCACGCCAGTATAGCGACGCCCCTGGGTAGTTGCAATCAATTCCAATGTACTCGGCAAATGTGTTTATTTTGACTGTGCGGTGGCGCCAGATACTCTTTAATCGGTAATGACAAACGGAGACATAATTTATAGCATTAACAAGATGACTCGTTGAAATCATTTTGGGAGCGACGACTGAATGTATTTTTAGTCCAATGCCTGTATATAAGATCAGTATTGACCAAGTTCAGAGGCTGTCATATATGTGGATCAACTGACTTTGTTGTGTATTTTCAATATGAAAAATAACTTTTATATTGATTCAATGCATTAGCTAATTGCATTTTGAAAAAAAAAAAAAAAAAAAAACGTGTCATGGATTTATTGCATTTTGGGGGAAAAATTATCCGTTTTTCTAATAAATCTTTGAAAATCAAAATCTAGACTTGAATTTTTAATGTTATTATAACCTAAAGATGCTATGTGAAAGTTTGAAACAGAAAATAGTGGTTTTCCTCTTGCCACTTTCTTGGTAAAGAAAACACATTTTTACTCAAATTAATCAAAATGGATTAATATATATATATATATATACAGTGTGTGTGTGTATATATATATATATATATATATATATGTGTGTACATATATGTATGTGTGTGTACATATATAAAACAAAGGAAGGAAACATAATGAGCAACTCAACTACAAA
Source organism: Mylopharyngodon piceus (assembly GCA_039654765.1). Classification (NCBI taxonomy): domain Eukaryota; kingdom Metazoa; phylum Chordata; class Actinopteri; order Cypriniformes; family Xenocyprididae; genus Mylopharyngodon; species Mylopharyngodon piceus. Next base: position 23,499,613 of record CM077440.1, read on the forward strand.
CAGGTGTGTAACTCAAATCAGTAACCAAGGCAAAAAAAAAAAAAAGGAAATCAGACAGACAGGCAAAAACCAAAACTAAAACAGACAAACCAAACATAACCCTGACATTTCCCCATGGCGGAGTAGATAGAGGGAGGAGCCATGAGGAAGACTTGGCAGGGATGACAGGCGAAATGAGGGAGACAGCTGACAGAGACAGAGCTTATGGAAGAGCCAAAGAGCAGAAGGGACTGGATGACACAGCAGGTTCTGGAGACCAAGGTGAAGCTGCATGGATGAGTGGCTGAGGTGAAGCCAAGGTATCGGAAGACTGAGGCAGAGCCAGTGTGCCTGAGGACTGAAGTGATGCTGGAGGGAAGGAGTCCAAAGGGTGGAGATACGACTCAACGTTAGAAGACAGATGGAATTGAAAGACATCAGTGACATGTTGCTGGGCGACGAAAAAAGCTTGGTGCAGGATGACGAAACAGGCATGGTACTGGGTGACAAAACAGACATGGTGCTGGACGACAAAACTTCACACCCCTCACTGCTCATAGATCCAGAAAACATTGTTTTTTTACCGCTGCTTCTGAGGTACAAGCGGGGATCCATTTGAATCCCTCTTACTCCACAAGTCCATCTTCTGGGAATGACGATGTTGCCAGCTCACGTACTTGGTCAGACTTTTTGTTGGGATCTGGCTCTGGGACGATCTTGAGCACAGGCTTGGGCTCTGGCTTTGAAATTGTGGTGGGCTGTGGCTCCATGTCTGCAGTGGGCTCAGGCATACTCTCTGGAGGCTTTCACACTGGGCTCGTTTGCCGCGGTCCGAGCCCGGGCGCGATTGTTCCCGGTGCCCCACGCAGCGTTGGTCTGGTTTCACACTCAAATTGATTCTATCAAACCCTGGTGCATTTGCGTTCATCTTACGTCATCACAGACGTGCAAGGCACATGACAGAAAACAGAAAGCGGGTCAATAAATTGTGTTTTTTATTAATGTGGTGCTATTATGCACAGCAGATTAAACGACACCTGTGTTTACTGTATGTGCGCCGCATGTCGATGGTTTTCCACTGTTTGCAAGCAGGCTATTTTGAGGAGACAGATGATTGCCATTCATTTGCCACTCTGATGCACTCGCAAAGCACGAATACACTGCAGGCTCACTCCTGCTCGAATTCAAGGTAAATCATCAACACTATCATCTCTTACATGTGTTTTATTTAAGTAAATACATTATAATCGGCGAAAATGCATGCGTAGGTTACTTTACTTCCTGAACAAGTGCGCACCCGAGTCCGTGTTGCTTTCATATTCACGCAAACCGTGGCACAGTTCAAGTGCAACTGAACTCAGACCACCTCCTTCAGGTAGTCTCGGGTTCGGTATCCTGGTGCGCACCCAGGTTCGCATGACAGCTTTCACATTAGCAATTTTTCATGTAAATCGCACCCCATTTCGAACTAAACTGGACAGTGTGAAAGCCCCCTCTGTTTACAGTGGCTGACTGGGCTCTTGCGAAGAAGGATAATGTAGGGGGATCCACACTGGAATAATACCCAGTCAATATATTTCTGGAAGTTCCCCCGAGGACCGTCTCTGGGCAGGCATGCACGAGATGAAGATTCAAACCCGCCCGGAAAAAAACGTTGTGAAAGAAACACTCTCTCAGAGAGTGCACACCCATATAATGAAATAAGTTGTCTTTCACTGCTAATTGCAATTCAACAGTTTAGTATCACCTGTTCCTAAACCACAGTGCTTAAAAACACATGCAAACGACAAGCTTTCGTGACCTCGCAGCACAGCAGCATCACATGAGTGTAGAGACGATAGTCCAAAATCTCTACCGGTTGACAAATTTCTACCAGTGTCACGTCTAGTTTTGGTTTTGTTTCATGTTCATGTTTTATTTTGAAGTTTAGTCATGTGTTACTGTTATGTTGTCATTGCTTTGTTTTCATATTTGTCATGTGCTCCCTTTTGCCATGTGTTTCCCTTGTTTGTGTCATGTGATCCTGCCATGTGACTGTGTGAAGGACAGTTGTCATTAGCTTATCATCTGTTTGACATGCAAGGAACAGCCATAATGTTCTTTACCAAATGTGTTGACCTGAATGGACATCTATGCATTGCAAATCTTAGCCTTGTTGGTCATAATTTGTGTGTTATTTGTGTTTTTTCTGCAGTTCATTTCACATTTCTCTTTTGTTTTACCTTGTGCGGGTCTTCTGAATTTCAAGGCAGGGCTATTAGAATGGAAGAGAACAAATTGGATCCTAAGGCTAGGTTCAGACTGTCAATCCGATTTTTGTGCATATCTGATTGAAATCCAATCAGATTTAACAAGTAAGAATGGCCAAAAATCACATGAAATGCGATTTTTACATATCTGTTTCGAGCTACATTCATATGTGGTTTGATATCCTATTCAAATCACATTTCTGGAAATCAGAAGATTGCTCTGATCGTATTTCAGATGGTTTATGTGATTTGCCACGTAAAACATAAACATCAGACGTTGTAGGAAACATGTGCAAGCCGAGGCAGAGCCGCAGTGAAAAGTGTCCGAGGTGAAGCCAGGGTGCCTGAGGACTGAGGTGAAGCCGGTGGGGCCAAGGACCAAGGTGTAGCCAGAGGGAAGGTGGAGTCAGACGAAGCCGAAAGGGTGGAGAGATGGAGCTCAGCGGACAGCTCGAAAGTCTGTGGCGCTGGTAGGGTGATGTCTGACCAAGGCAGAGTCAAAAGGATGAGGAAGCCCGGTGGAGCGTAAGGACGCTGGTATCTGGTGGGGCAGAGAGAGAGGAGCTAAGGCGTAGCAGACAGGGCCGAGATGGAGTGAAGGGGATCAACGGCTGGAGGCAGAGCTGGGGGATTCACTTGCCTAGGTGAAGCTGGAGACCTGAAGACTCGAGGCAAATCCACATAACAGAGTGGCATTATAGGAGAAGCTGAGGAGCAGAAAGGAATCGGCTGACTTTTGAAGAGGAGCCGGGAGAGGGAGGCGGGGCAGGAACTCTGAAGACACAGGAGACTTTGAGCTGGGCGGAACCACCGGGGATGCAGGAGACTTTGACCTGGACGTGACCAGCGGGAATGGGATATTAAGGTAAGCATCCTCTTCCATTTCAAAATGATATGCAAAGGCCAGCTGCTGCTCTCTTTCAGTGGCGGGAATGTGGGTGGGGTCTCCATTCCCTCGAACTTACCTAGCAGTCCAACAGCAGCATAGAATGTTGCCGGATCACACACCTGGTCAGACTCTCTTGGGGGCTCGGGCTCTGGGGCAATGGTAGGCTCAGTCCTCAAGTCTGGCTCGTTCATCGTGGTAGGCTCACTCTCTCCACCTGCAGTGGGCTCTGGCTTCGTACCCATGCAGTGTGGTGATGGCTGGGTGGGCTCTGGATCCGAAGTGGGGCTGGTGCTGTTGTCCTCAGTGGGGCAGATCGTGAATGCTTATCCATTATTCACTAGCACCCACTCAACAAACACGATAGTTCGTTAAGCTTGTCAGATCTAAAAAGTCCCGATTGTGGTCCTCCAGAGAACGTCCCTTCTGCTCCAGGCATAATAGTTGGACAGAGGGAAGGTCCATTTGTGAGGGGGGAGAGGGAAAAAAAAGAAAGAAAATGAATAAAAAATCGTTCTTTGTTCCGGTATTTTGTCATGTGTAGATGAATGCACAAATCAAAGATAAATAAAGAGTCTTTTAATGAGCAAGGAGAACACACGAATCACAACTAAACAGTAACATAATACCAGACAAAGAATCTGTCAGGGAACAGAGGAATCAAAGATGGCAGGCAGAGGTGAGGATCCAAATGCAGGGAGATTTTAATGAAAATAAACAATCATAACATAAATCAGGAACAAAATAACACTGAGAAAAAAACAAAGAAAACACAGAGAACCACAGACACCTGCATGACATCAAACAACGACTGACAGAGAACCAGAGAATACAAGGGCTTTTTATACAGAGAGGTTAACGAGCTAAACAAGGAAAACTGACACAGCTAATAAAAATGGAAAAAACGTCTCAGGTTACGCATGTAACCATGGTTCCCTGAGAACAGGGAACGAGACGCTGCGTAAACACACTAGGGGGAACCGCCTCCACGGGAACCGGTGTCTGAAACACATATCCAATCTCGCCAATATCATATTGACCGGCGACAGCCCATGACATAATAACAATGTGACCCGCGTGTATAAAAGGGGCGCCCAAGTAACATGTCATCCGCTTATCGTCTTCAGGGACTGTAAGCAGGCGGGCCCCGAGGCATGGCTAAGAGACGCAGCGTCTCGTTCCCTGTTCTCAGGGAACCATGGTTACATGTGTAACCTGAGACGTTCCCTTTCGAAAGGGAACTCGACGCTGCGTAAACGCACTAGGGGAACGATATACCCACGCCGCCATGCTGAGGGGAGTGCATGCCACGTGTGGCAGTGACAACTGTCAGAATCCGGCAAATTCAAATGAAATACCAGACCCACTCACCCTACGGGTCACAAATGAGATGTCAGTGACAGCACTCCCAGCAGTCAAAACCTGAGCTACAAGCCTCAAAGTGGCCTCCATATCTTACATATGAAGGCCTGCCAAGGCCACACAAAGGCCTGGAACCAACCACTTTTAAGGAAAGGGGTCCCTTTAAGGGAGCGTGGCTAGGGGGCCAGAAGGAACCCCAGCCAGTCACTTCTCAGGGAAACACAATCAACCCTGAATGCCACCAGGGAGGCTGACCTGGCTTCTAGCTGAACTAGTAACCTAGTCTGCCAACAACCTGTCTGTTTCCTCAGAAACAGAGTCTCTAGACACAGAAGTCTCACGAAGAGACATCCAGAAAGAGGGACTGCAGAAAGGGCAGTAGACCAACTCAGACCGGATCTAAGAGACGGGCATCCTGGAGAGCAGGCTGACGGTGGCCATTGCTAGCTGCCATACACCTACTTATTAGTGGCTGCTTCTCAGAGAGGCCTGTTAAGGCCTGCTGCCCGAAACTAGCTGCTAAGGCCAGCAGCCTGATAACAAGTAGCTAGCTAGCTGTCCAAAGCCTACACCTTGGGCTCGCCCACAGGGAGGCCTGCTGTCTTCCAGAGTGGCCTGCTAAGGCCAACAAGCTGAAAACAAGCAACAGCCGGATGCCAGACGCCCACACTGCTGGGGACTCGCTTCAGATGGCAGGCCTTAGCAGGCCTCTTTGAGGGTAAGTCCACTTCTAAGTGGCTAAAACATTCTAAAAATACCCACACAAAAGGGAGCTCGCTCACAGAGAGGCATCTTAAAGGGATAGTTCACCCAAAAATCATTTTTTTTTACCTCTAATACACCACTATGTCCAACTGCCTTGAGCATCCGGTTGGTGAGGTCTAAAAACGTGCTCTGATGACGGAAGTGATCTCTCGCGTGTATATGTCAATGAGTGCGAGCGATCACTTCCGGTATCAGAGTGCATTCAGACCTCACACCGGATGCCGTGCGTGCACTCAAGGCAGTACTCATTCAAAAGCAAAGCATTGCTAGCTGAGCTTTCACATACCAAAGTGCTGGGGACTCGCTCACAGGGAGGCCTGTTAAGGCCAGCTACCCGGAGCGTGTCTTGTTGCTACAACATCCACACTAATGGGGCTGACCACAGAGAAGCCTGCTAAAGCTTACTATCTGACGCATAAGAAATAGCTACCAGAAAACCCATTTACTGGGGCTGTTAACAGGGAGGCCTGTTAAGGCCAGCTACCTGACAGCGCATGTGCTGGTTGCTAGGGGCCCAACATGGTGGGAACTCACTGTGAGAGGAGGCCTGTTATGGCCTACCACCCTATAGCGAGTCTAGTAGCAGAGGTAGTTTACTATTCAAACAACGCCTGGGACCTATCACATCGCCAACGAGCAGTGTACATATGCCACATGCCCTGGAGGAGGCCCACCTGGGCCTACTACTCCAGATGAACATGCGCGTCAGCTCGTGACAATGCTGAGCTACAAGGGAGCGTACTAAATGACCAGCCCGCAGTGAAGGTCAAATACCGCTCGACCTGAGCCACAGTGGTGCAAGGCAGATAACAACAGAGCTATAAGCGAAGCACTCAGAAAAACACCTTGTTTACAAGGGAGTACAATCTGCCTAACCCTGAGAAACTACAGGGTGGAGGCCAACCACAAAGATTCCATCATGACAGAAATAATATCTGTACTCAGCCCCAGGGGAATAGGGGCTTTTCATAGAAAAAAGCCACTCACAATCAACCCAACGCTTCAATGCTAGTTCAGCGGGCTTAAGAGGAGCCTAGTGAGGGCCTATTTAGTTCAGCTTCCAAAATGCAGGCCGCAGCAAGCATTACTAATCAAATAGAAAGGGTAACAGTCTATTCTGCCACCACCAATCTGCATCATGCAGAAGGGGGCCGGGCCTTGGCCACACGACTCTCAATGAGAGGAGGCCAGCACTAGAGATAAAAAAGGGGACCTACGTTTGCTTAATGAGGGGTCAGAGGCGGGAATGTATGACAGACTGCCTTCACTATCTCTAATACTAGCCTGAGTCAGCTATCAGGGCGGCCCAGGTGAGGGCCAGCCCAAGCACATAGATCTACCCGGCGCTCCTCAGAGCAGCGGCCTCTAAGCAAAACTCTCAACTGAGAGGAGGCAAACACACTCAAGTAACACCGTTAAAGGTGGCTAAGAAATACAATAAAAGTCTTAGCTATCCTAAGCTCGTTTAAAATGAGTGACATAAACCAGGTAAGCATGTCAGGCGGCCCCATGGGCTGACGCTGGACATAAATCTATCTGAAGCAAAAGGCTAGTCTCTTTGATACATAAAATTCTCCAAAACGTGAGTAGAGGAGACAACTACCCTACCCTGAGGTGGCTATCAAGGCGGCCTGTATTTAAAAAGGCCAGCCTACAGTCGAAAAGCAGCCTCCAAACCACTCTCAAGTGGGAAGAGGCCAGCTTACTCGCTGGTAAATAGAAAAAGAGAGCGGTGGTCTCACCAGAGAACATATAATAAGCAAAACCAACACACTCGCTTAAGAAAACCAAATTAATGGTATTCTTCTTCTAAAACTGTTCTAGCCAACCAACAGGAAAACTTCAGGGCCCAAATATTACTTTTCCATATATATCTATATATAAAAGAATTACCAATAACAAAATACACATTTTGAATGCCCAAAAAACTCCTACACAGGGAACCAAGGTCTAGAGAAAATACATTAGTATTTTTAAAAACTTTAAAGACCTGACCTGCGGCCACCTGCGGCCACCTGCGACCTACCACCATGGAAAACCGTAGAGTCTGCCATCCTAAAGCCTGAAAGGGTTCTCACTATCAAAGCCAACGGCAGACCATCAGAACACAGGCCTGATGTAGGAAGCTTCCTGGGCTGAAGAAGAATGGAGAGGGTTAGATGTTTTTAACCCTCAGAGAGAGGAGATCCATCAGCGACGCTTACCGCATTTCTGTTGAATCACCTCCCTCAAATCCTTCTTCTTTCTCGAGTCTCGCCTCCTCTGCAACCTACTCCGCCATGGGGGGGGGGGGCGCACGAGAGGTGACACACTGTTCCTGGCCCTGTCTACGACCCTCGGGTCAGGATGGGCCAGCAGCCTGTCTGGACGAGGACTCAGACCTCAGCGGTATACAGGTCCTAAAAGCTGCAGAGCACGCCTTCGCCTCTCTGAACTTTCCGACCACCGCCTCGACGGAGGTCCCGAAAAGCTCAGAGGGCGAAACTGGGGCATTGAGGAGAAAGGACTTCTCTTTCTCCCTGATGTCCACCAAGTTCAGCCACAGATGGCGCTCCGTGGCCACCATTGCCGCCATCGATCGACCGATTGAGGCCGCGGTCTGTTTGGTGGCCCGGAGCGCTAAATCTGTGGTGCGGCGCAACTCTACAACCGTTTCAGGGGACAGCCCCGCCCCCTGGTCCAAGTCCCTCAGCAGGTCCACTTGGTACGCCTGTAGCACGGCCATTGTGTGCAGAGCAGCACCAGCCTGGCCTGTTGCCGCGTATGCCGTGCCGTTTAGACGTGATGTCACTTTAAGAGGTCTAGAAGGCAGGGTTGAAGACTTCAGTGTCGATGTCCGCCCCGATACAAGATAGTTCGCGAACGTCTCGTCAATCAGTGGCATCGACACATACCCATAATCTGCCAATCCCTCGACGTCAGCGAAATTCGCCCGCTGACTTCGATGGATTCGCGCTGAGGACAGGTTTTTCCATGCCTTCTCAACCTCAGTATGTAGGTCGGGAAGGAATGGAAGGGTAACCAGAGTTGGAGGGCTATGGCCAGAGAGAAACCGATCGCTAAGCCGATCGCGCGCGGTCTGTCTCCTAACGCGCTGCCATGGCAACTGTAACCTGCCAGCAGCGCGTTCCACTACCTCTAACAACTCAGCATATGCGGAGCAGGGTGGCTGAGAGGATTCAGTAATATCACCCTCTCTATCCTCCTCAGCCATTTTCTGCTCGGCTGGAAGAGCACTGGCCATTGGACCTGAGGATGCAGATGAACTCGCATCCTCTCCCAGCAGCACTGCCTCGTCAGCCGCCGAGCCGCTCGAGAGGTCCACGCCCTTCTCAAACTGCTCGGCGAGCTCCATCTGGGAACCCCACAACCTGAGTCTCCGCTCTGCCTCAGCACCAGCGGGACCAGAGCCACCAGGTCCAGATGCCGAACTCTCTCCCCTCGAGTAGAGAGCCAGACGAGACCGGAGCGTTTTCAGGGGAAAATGCTCGCAATTCACACAGGAAGCTCCCTCAAGAACCTCCCGTGCGTGCTCTTCCCCCAGACAGAGAACGCACAGAACGTGTGTGTCATCTGGTGTCAGATAACGCGGACACGGATCAACACACTTCACAAACCTCCTAGTAAGTCTGTTTTTTTCTGTGCATTTCATTTTGCTTTCACTTGCCAATATGTGCTTCAAACAAAACAGTCCCTGAAGACGAAAAGAGGATGACATGTTACTTGGGCGCCCCTTTTATACATGCGGGTCGCATTGTTATTATGTCATGGGCTGTCGCCGGTCAATATGATATTGCCGAGATTGGATATGTGTTTCAGACACCGGTTCCCACGGAGGCGATTCCCCCTAGCGTGTTTACGCAGCGTCGAGTTCCCTTTCAAAAGGGAACTACAAAACTACAGCCTGGCCACAGGAAACAGGACACAGGAAAGAACACAGAAACTAGGCACAGAGAAACTTCAACATAAAAGTCCCACAGAGCAGACAGATCTGACAGAAACTAAGAAAACTGAGGGTTTTTATGAGTAGAGATTATGAGTAGAACAGAAATAGGTGTGTGGAAACTAATGTACTGCCAGGGAAACTAAATAGGGTACACAGGAAAATGGGAAACAAGCAAACAGAGTAAATCGGATAAAAAAAAAGGAAAAAAAAAGAACATAACAGATCATAACTGTTACAGTAAGCACATGGTGGGCTGATTTGTCAGGGCAGTGTAATTGTTTACATGACTCACAATAATTATTCAAGCCTTATGGACTTAACAGTCTTGTCTGTTCCTCAAACATAACAGGCAGATGGCTGGAATTAAGCCATATTAATTAATAATAATAACTATCTTGCATACACTGTCTAATGGAAATCAATAGGCTTGTTCGAGATGAATCGGTTCTGCATAGACCAATCAGCATATGACATCAAAGTACTGTGAGAGAGATTGGAGAGCAGACGACTCTTTGTGATTTTGAATCGCTCTTGCAGTACTTTGATGTCATACGCTGATCAGTGTGTGCAGCGCTGATGCATCTCGAACAAGCTTTATGTCATCAAATCTGTCATCATCATTTACTTATTTACTTGAATGTACCAAAGTTGCCCATCTCTTGAATACTGAGTTTTGATGAATTTCACAGAATATTTCTGTAAATAGGTTCAACAAGTTAAGCTTTTTCACAGCTAACCCTGTATAAGCTTTATCCTAATCCTTTTTAAAAAGTCAATTTCAGGTGTGTAGATAAAGGAAAATATTGTGTATAACCTGAAGGCTTGACTCACATCTGTTGATTATTAGATACCTGAAAACTATTAAATAGATTGCCATGAACCATAAGATAAATTTAATTGCAGCAGTAGAGCATATTAAAAGGTAAATAGTTATGTGTGTATTTAACAACACTGACTTCAATCTCTACAGCAAATGCCACTTCTTATGAATTAGCTAGGGATATTATGAGCTGTTAGTTTGTTAGAGTGCTGTTCTACCAAAACAAAATACAAGTGGTCCTATCAGGTTGGCAGCAATGTGCCACAAAGATTCTGAGATAATGCTGCTACAACTCTAAACTTTTAGATTATTTCTGAATAATAACCGTTGCCCATGGTAACGCTATATAACTCACCGTTATTTGTGTTCTGTCTCTGTGGTCTCTGTTCTGTAAAGGAAATAATTGGTAAAGTTAGGGTGTTACCCGGACATATATGTATGATAAACAGACAAAAAGTGTTGTTATGCTGCTCCCCTTGTTCTGTTTCGTGAATAGTTACGATGTAGTTACGATGTACGATGTGTGAGAGGCAGCTGACCATACGCTAGCATGTTGGCAGGGACTAAAGTTTGAGGCCACGTCAGGGTTTTGGCAAATTCCCTTGACAGGGGAAAGTTCCCTTCTGACTTTTATCACACCATTCGGCCAGTACGCCTTTAACCATTTACCTTTTGCAGTCTCTTCAGCCCCAGAGCACTTCCAGTGTAATGGGGTAGTGTGTTATGCAGATGATATTTTGGTGTGTAGAGACCCTAAAATATGCTTTGTGTTTTGAAATAATGCAGAGATTTAAATGGTATGCTTTTCATCTTTTTGTTTATTTCAATATGTGATGTAACTACATGTACCAGCATTCTTTATTTCTTTATTATTTACTGTTTCCTCTACACAAATGAGATGTTCTGTTGAACTGAATTGTAATAATGCTGACCAAACAGCACTGAGTCTGTTTAAAGCTTACAAACACAAGTTACATTATGTTACGATATAGAGACGACAGGAAGGAGATCGCACATGGCGAAAAGCGTGTGTAGCACGTTTACGTTCTGCTGAAATTGAGCGTCATTCTTGGAGACTTCGCTACTTGTTGTAGTACAGGGCCCAAAGTAATAAGGCAGAACTTTCATCCACTCGGTTTTGTTTGTTTAAATAATAATAATAATAAGTTTTATTTATATAGCGCCTTTCCAGGCCTCAAGGACGCTTTACAATTATCAAGGAAGAGATAATACAAGTAGACAATGATGAAAACAATAATGGACAGGGAAGCATACAGAAGAATAGAGTCAAATACAAAAATACAAAACAGGACTTAAGAGACATAACATAACATTCACAGAAATATTAGTAATAATGCAGAGCAATCAATTCATCAAATCAGAGGTATAACATTCAGAAAACAGGTGAGTTTTGAGTAAGGATTTAAATTCAGAGATATTATTAACACGACAGAGTGAGCGGGGGAGAGAATTCCAGAGTTTGGGTGCGATAGTACTGAATGATCTGCCCCCCATTGAAGAGAGGCGATGCCGAGGGACAACGAGAAGGCCAGAGTCAGAGGAACGTAGTGAGCGAGTCGGGGTGTAGGGGATGAGCATATTACAAAGATAAGAGGGAGCCAAGCCATGCAAAGATTTAAAAGTGAGCAGGAGAATTTTGAATTTAATACGGTAGGCAACTGGAAGCCAATGGAGATCATATAAAATTGGGGTGATGTGAGCAGAACGCTTGGTATGGGTGAGTATTCTAGCAGCAGAGTTTTGAATGTATTGTAATTTGGAAATGGAGCTGGCAGGTAGACCAATGAAAAGGGCATTACAGTAATCAAGGCGTGATGAGACAAATGCATGGATGACAGTTTCAGCATCTTTGTTACTGATGAAGGGACGGAGTTGGGCAATGCGACGTAGATGAAAGAATGCAGATTTGGTAATAGAGGTAATATGAGACTGAAAGGAAAGGGTGGAGTCAATGATTACACCTAAATTTTTAACAGTATTGGATGTTTTGATGTGAGAACCAGCAATTTCACAGGTGAAATTGGTAGAAATATTGCTGGTAAGTGAGGGAGTTCCAATGAAAATAATTTCAGTTTTGTCCATGTTGAGTTTCAGAAAATTTGAATTAAGCCAATCTTTTATGTCTCTCACACAAGCGGAGATTTTGTCAGTTTGGGGAGGTAGAGTAGGTGTGCAGAGTGAGTATAATTGAATGTCATCAGCGTAAAAGTGATAGTTAAGACCATGATGTTGTAAAATCTGACCTAGTGGTATGATGTAAATTATGAATAATAAAGGCCCGAGAACGGATCCCTGGGGAACACCTCGCTTCAGGGGGACAGTAGGTGATCGAAAATCCTTAACTGAGATGTAGAATTGTCTGTCAGAGAGATAGGAAGAAAACCAAGAAAGAGCAGTACCAGAAATACCCAAATCAGAGAGACGAGAAACAAGTAATTCATGGGAGACGGTATCGAAGGCAGAGCTGAGGTCAAGTAGCAGAAGAATAGACAGAGAACCAGAGTCACCAGAAAGCAGTAGATCATTCACTACCTTTACAAGTGCAGTTTCAGTACTATGGAGGGGGCGAAAACCAGAGTGAAAGGGATCAAAGAGATTATTTTCAACTAGAAACAACTGGAGTTGGGAGGCAACAGTGCTTTCCAGTAATTTAGCTATGAAGGGTAAATTTGAAATAGGACAATAATTAGATAGAACTGAGGGGTCGAGGTTGGGTTTCTTGAGAACAGGGGTAACTGCAGCAGTTTTGAGAGGTAGAGGAAATGAAGCAGAGGTAAGAGATGTATTGATGAAGTGAGAGATAGGTGCAGAGATGGAAGAATGGCAAAGTTTCAGGAGAGAAGTAGGAGCAGGATCAAGTTGACAGGAAGAAGAGCTGGATTTCAAGATTAACTTAGAGACAGAAGATGGGGTCGTCAAAGAAAAACAAGACAGAGTTTGACTGGATAGATTTGGTGGATAGCTGAGCTTTGTATCAGTAGAGAAGCATTGGTGGACGGCATCAGTCTTTTCAAGCAAATAATCCAGAAAAGAACTGCAAAGCTCATTAGAAGCTAGAGTGTCTTGGGGTGGAGGTTTAGTAAGCTTATTTATTGTATTGAATAATGCTTTTGGCCTGTTACTTGATTTATTAATTGTGGCAGAGACAAAACTAGAGCGAGCCGAGATGAGTGTAGCGATCTTGTACAGGTCTTTAATTAATTTATGGGTGAAATATATGAATATGATAAATCATAAAGCTTTATGATTAATTATAATACATATACCGACCCAAGAGGGAATTATACATATATTGTGAATTAATTACAACGAATTATAATTAATTACATATATGATTAGTTCTGGTTTAATAATTATTTAGAGAAACTATTAGTTTGTCCAGCAAACCGTTAGTTCCTCATAGACTATTATAAAAAGGAAGGTTTTTCTCTGGCCACGAGAAAGACTTCCTATTCTAGCATCAATGCGTAAAGCAAGGATACTGGATCGAAACGTTAAAGTGACCTGGGTTTTGTTGAATGAGCAGCAGAAACAATCAAGCATGAATATAATGTATTTAATATATGAAACTACGGATATAGAGGTTATACGGCTACATATATACAAATAATACACATTGAAGAAAACGAAAGTAAAGTCAGGAAAACAGAGGTGATCAAAGAAATGGCAAATTACAAACAGTTAAAACCTTTGAGAGCCAGCAAGGAAACTCAGCTTATACATCGAGCTTAAAACGCTTCGAAAAGAATAGTTCTATACTTGCATAGGTTCAGGTGCTGTGGTTGTTTCGTGTTTCTGTAGGAGTTTCGGTTCGTGCGGCTGGATGCGATTGGTCCTTTTCCGAGGAAGTGTTCTTCGGCGGGATTTTCGAACAAGGTTTTAACTTGAGTAAAATAACCGGAAAATAAAGAAGAAAGGCTCCGTCTCCTAGGCGATGAAGAGAGAAGACTTCGGGAGACGGATGAAGAAGGCTTGACAAAAGATAGCTTTTTGCACCAAGAGACGCGTGTCATTGTGTTTTAAGGACAACAGACCAGAACGCCTCCTTGGGTACATCAGCCAATGATGAGGGTGTGATTTTGGCAGGCAAAGTTCTTCTTTGTCTCCATTTATGACCTAATTTGCATGGTTTATGAAGTGTCAGATCTGAGCACATTTTCTTCTAAGTACCCTTAAAAATAGAAAAATGCATTTTACAGTAATGTGACATACATTTTCAATTAGGGTATAACAAGAGCTTTACAATGAGACCAAACTTGTCAGATGGCAAGGACATAAAAGGGGAGATACAGTTTATACATGAATTTTATCGTTTAGAATAAAACTAATACAACTACAGTCATAGCTAAGCTTATATACTAGGGATGCATACATGCACCTTGTAATACAACGACGGGTACACTTTGGCACAGTTATATTTGGAGGATAAATGTACATTCACAATCTCCATGCGTGTTTGTGAGTGTCTGTATGTGTGTGTGTATTGGGGTTGTGGCCAGCGTCTGCGAACACATGGCCCTCAGCCCCACCAGGGTGACTCTTTGAAGTCCTCAGAGCTGGTGAGACTTTCTTCTGTTTTCCTTCCATGGGGTAACAAAAGTGCCAATGAGGCAATCAGTCCCGGACTTGCCGGAGCCGATTCATGATTTACACAAACAGTTCAGGAGGCTAAAAGCATTCTGACGATTCTAAAGTTGGGCTGGCAGGATCCGATTTTGACCAGACGCTACATGAGAGCAGATTTGTATATTTTGAGATGATCAAGAAAAGCTAAATAATGTACAGTAAGACCGTTTTTTCTGTAGAGACGCTCAAGCCGTCTACCAGTAGCCTTAAGAATACGGAGCTCAGGGGTATACCAAGGAGAAGAGTAGGAAGAAGGGACACTTCTGGTCTTAATAGGAGCATGCTGCTGTAAGATTTCAGAAATTATGGAGTGATAGTTAGATAATATTATGGCGGGAGAAGATATATCAAAGACATCAGAGAGGTTCGAAGAAACAATAGAGGTACAGAATGATGCAGTATCAATAGCTTTCAGATTGCGGTATGAAATAACAGTTTTAAGGCATTTCTTACGCATAGGCAGATTTAAGCTAAAATCAAGAAGTTTGTGATCAGAGATACCAGTGTCAGAGGAAGAGATGGAACAGATATCAACCCTTGATGTACAGATCAGATCAAGGATATGACCACGAGTATGGGTAGGAAAATGAACATGCTGAGTCAGATTAAAACATTCAAAAACAGACAGTAATTGATTAGTGTTAGAGCAAACAGTATCGACATGAATATTGAAGTCACCAAGCAGCAGAATGGGAAATGACAATGAACAGGCAAGGGTTAACAGTTCACTGAGTTCAGAAAAAAAGTTGGACAGGGCTTTAGGAGGACGATAGAGCAAGATAATTATAAGAGAGTCAGCCTTCAATACCATATATTCAAATGAATTGGTATCATGAAAATTAAGTGTGAGATATACTTCCACATTGTTATTTTGGATCATTTCAACATATTCCGCCGTTGGGTTGCTTAATCTGTTTATAGTGCATTAGCTGTGGGATATTGTGTCAGTGAAATTCGCATCAAGGACGACAGCTGCATCATTGAGGTCATAAGAAGTTCTTCTAGAAACCATTCTAAAAAGGGTGTCATATTGGTGACAAATTAATACATTTTTGTTATTCTTTATTTTTGTTTAAGAAAATCTGCCCATAACGTCAAAAAAAGGGGTTACAGGTGTATGGGAAAAGCCTACAGCAGCAATGAAAAACTGCATTAGGTTCTGAGCAGACTTAAAGTGAAAGGATTAATACTGAATGAGAAATGTGTTTTTGCCAAGGTCAAGATAATGTCTGTGGGTTATACAGTTATACCTCAGATCAAATCGCACCTGACCCTAGCAAGTTGAGGGCTATACTAGACATGCCTTAGCCTAGCTGCAGATCTAAGGAGGGTCATGGGTATAACAATCTACCTGGCCAAAGTTATGCCACACCTGGCTTCACACACATGCCCAAAAAGATCTGTTGCCAATGAATGGTGTTGGAATACACCACAGCAAGAGGCCTTTCAGAAACTGAAGAGGGAGCTCAGTTCAAAGCCACTGTTAGCCCAATACTCACACATGAGACTAGACTGTCAGCAGATGATTCATTGTTTGGGTTAGAAGGAGTGCTGACCCAAAAACAACCAGAGAATGGACTATGGAAGCCAGTGGTGTACATTTACTGAGGGTTTTCAGAAGCAGAAAAACACTATGCCCTGATTGAGAAGGAAGCCTTAGCAGCTACGTGGGCATGCAAACGCATGCCTATCTGCTGGTCTTCCAAAGTTCACACTTGAAACATATCACAAGCCTCTAGTCTCTTTGATGAGTACCAAAGCATTAGACCAACTCCCTCCTTAGGTCTTAAGATTTCATCTAAGACTGATGCATTTTGATAATGATATAATCCATGTTCCCGGAAAGCAGCTGATGAAGGCAGATGTACTGTCAAAAAGCACACTCTCTGAAGAAGAAAATAGAGCATGATGCAGGTCTGAAGGTGTTTGTTGATTCTGTTGTGCAGAGCTTGCCAGCTACAGAAACAAGGCTGAAACAAATAATTGGTGAACAAAAAGTTGGCTCAATCTATGAGAAAATCCAACAGTACTGTCAGTCAGGGTGGCCAAAGAAAAGTCACCTGTCAAAAGAGCTGTGGCCATACTGGCAGGAGCGAGAGAATTTTTCCATAGCTGGAAGCCTTATTTTGACAAAGGATTGTCATACCCAGTTCTATGAGGCAAGAGATGCTGAAGATTCTTCACGAGGGCAAGCAAGGGATTGTTAAATGCAGGGCAAGAGCTCGTCAGTTGGTCTGGTGTCCGGGCACGTCAGTACACATTAGCCAGCTGGTAGAACGATGTAGTGTCTGTGCTCAACTCAGGAATTCATGGAGTGAGCCCTTGTTGTCGACGCCCATACCAGAAAGACCATGGCAATGCATCAGCACTGATCTTTTCTTCTGGGAGAAAGAGAACTACCTGCTTGTCGTTGACTATTTTTCTTGGTACATTGAGGTAGCTCGACTTAAAGTATCTACCTCGACCACAGTCATATCTGCACTGAAGGAGTTGTTCAGTCGACACGGCATTCCAGAGACAGTAGACTCCTCAAGGACTTTGCAACTGAGTATGGATTTGATCACGTGGCAAGTAGTCGTGTTTCCACAAGCAAATGGAGAAGCAGAGCGTGCGGTGGGTACTGTTAAAGTCTGTGGAAAGGAGGGGGAGATAAGGAAAGAACACTCCTGACATATCGTTCCACACCACTGGGGAATTAATATTCACCAGCACAGCTGCTCATGAGAAGGAAACTTCGCACTACTTTACCCCAGCTCCTGAAAAAGTCTCCTTTCTGACCTGGGGTGAGAGAGTTCTGATGTGGTGAAACAAAAGGAAAGAAAAAGCAGCAGCAGTACTACAACAGACGATACAGGGCCCGTCCCTTAACTTTCTTAACTTTTCTGTCAGGGCAAAATGTTTGTTTGCCATTGGAGAAAATACAGGGATTTGTGGTGTCTCAGTCTTCAGCCCCATGATCTTATCTGATTGGAACAGAAAATGGACTGATTAGAAGGATTCAGGCTCATCTCCTTCCGATCTATCAGTCAGAACAAGACATTGGATACAGAGACTGAGAGTAGTACACAGATCATACAAGACTGTAATGGAGTCCACTGGAGGCGAGCGTAGAGAACCCAAATGCAGTTTTATTTAAAATAGACAGAACTGTAACATAAACATAAGAACATGAATTTGAAAACTAATCTTGAACATAGATTTGTAAATGAAAGACAGGAGTTAAGAACGGTTTTGAAATGAGTGTTAAAGATAATGTGTTGCTTTATTAGCATATATTGGTTTCTACAGAGATAGAGTTGAAAGGGACACATAACAGTCACACATAACAGTCTACAAGAAAGCTAAAATTATTCAAAGAGTATTTCATGTCCATGTATTTATTTATTTGGTAAGTGGTCATGTAATAATAGAGATAATATCCAATCAGATATTCATTAACACAACAACAGCATTATAACTCTAGCAACAATAGTTTAGTAGTAATAATTTTGAAGTGCAGTGTGTTTGTAATTGCTAATTTTGTTTCCTTATTCACAGCTACCGGTCCTTGGATTTGATAAGGAAGTGTCTGCTAACAAGACAAATGTTTACCTGAATGTATGCTCGGAAATACAAAAGTGGACTTTTAAACTTCTGTAGAATGACTTAGGAACATAAAACAACGTTTTTGAGTCTAGAGCAAATGTCGAGGCATGGACTCCACTAGACCACTGAAGGTGTGCTGTGGTATCTGGCACCAAGATCTTAGCAGCAGATCCTTTAAGTCCTGGAAGTTGCGAGGTGGGGCCTCCATGGATCGGACTTGTTTGTTCAGCAAATCCCACAGATGCTCGAATGGACTGAGATCTGGGGAATTTGGAGGCCAAGTCAACACCTCAAACGCATTGTTGTGCTCCTCAAAACATTCCCGAATCATTTTTGCTTTGTGGCAGGGTGCATTATCCTGCTGAAAGAGGCCACAGCCACCAGGCAATACTGTTTCCATGAAAGGGTGTACATGATCTGCAACAATGCTTAGGTTGGAGGTACGTGTCAAAGTAACATCCACATGGATGGCAGGACCCAAGGTTTCCCAGCAGAACATTGGCCAAAGCATCAAATTGTCTCTGCCGGCTTGCCTTCTTTCCATAGTGCATCCTGGTGCCATGTGTTCCCCAGGTAAGCGATGCACACGCACCTGGCCATCCAGGTGATGTAAAAGAAAACGTGATTCATCAGACCAGGCCACCTTCGTCCATTGCTCCGTGGTCCAGTTCTGATGCTCACATGGCCACTGTTGCCGCTTTCGGCAGTGGACAGGGGTCAGCATGGGCACCCTGACTGGTTTGCGGCTATGCAGCCCCATACGCAACAAACTGTGATGCACTGTGTATTCTGACACCTTTCTATCAGAACCAGCATTAACTTGAGCAATTTGAGCTACAGTAGCTCGTCTGTTGGATCGGACCACATGTGGGCCAGCCTTCGCTACCCACGTGCATCAATGAGCCTTGGCCGCCCATGACCCTGTCGCTGGTTCACCACTGTTCCTTGGACCAGTTTTAATAGATACTGACCACTGCAGACTGGGAACACCCCACAAGAGATGCAGTTTTGGAGATGCTCTGACCAGGTCATCTAGCCATCACAATTTGGCCCTTGTCAAACTCACTCAAATCCTTAGGCTTGCCAATTTTTCCTGCTTCTAACACATCAACTTTGAGGACAAAATCTTCACTTGCTGCCTAATATATCCTACCCACTAACAGTTGCCGTGATGAAGAGATAATCAGTGTTATTTACTTCACCTCTCAGTGGTCATAATGTTTATATATATATATATATATATATATATATATACACACGCACACACACACAAGACAAACTAAAATATTTCACAAGTTCGCCTGCCCATTCAGTCTGAATGGTTAATGGTAAAACAAACTTGGCTTGCTGTCCTCAAAGGAGACTCGAACCCGAGGCTCGGCTTGAGCTCCGAGTTAAACCCCCCTATAACAGTACTACATACAGGGAGAATAAGAGAAATAGAGGAGGAGATGGGAAGGAGGAGGGATGCTGGAAGAATTGTCTCTAGGATGATGCAGTGACTGCTGCTTATATTCGCTCATAATGATGATTGACAGGACTGAATGTTTAGGCTCCTCCCGAACCTACGTTTGGAACTACATTAAAATAGAATTATTAAACACGGCTATACAGCATACAGCTTGCTGTCTGAGGAGAGGGCTCCAAGCTCGGTATTTGGCCCGAACCCAGAGTACTCCCCCTGTATTTCTGGTTAAGAAAGTAACCAGGCGAGTGTGAGGAGACAGGGTGGTGGAGGGATGCTGAAAACTGTTGAGAACCATAGGTGAGTCGACTGCGTATATATATATATATATATATATATAGGTCTCTACTCCTGCTGATTGGATGGATATATTGATTGCTGATTGCTGACTGCTGGTTGGAATGATGTGATTATTAGTCATATGATTTGAATGTGTTCCTCCCGAACTTTGTTAATAAAACATCATATAGTATGAGTATGGTGCCATGTGTATGAGTATGGTGCCATAGTATGACATGAGACTTCAGCACCATATTCACCCCATCAAAATGTGATTGCTCAGAGAAATTGGAGAATCCTATATGAGATGGCAAAATGTGTGGTCCTAGAGAGTGACCTACACACGATGTTGTGGACCTACTGTATGCTGTAATGACTGCTGCAGTAATTTGCAACAGGTGCTACAGTGGCAGAATACAACAAACCCCATACTATGCACTGACAGGGAGAAAACCCGATCTTTCTAAAAAAAAAAAAAAAAAAAAAAACGGGCATTTGGTTCAGTATGTTATGCATACAAACACGGAAAACAAATTGAATGCACGATGTGGAAAAGGAATATTTGTATGACAGCAACAACCCTGCATACCTGGTCTACTACCCAGAAACAGGGAAAGTCATCAAGCACAGGAGATTTGTGAGATTTGTAACAAAGTATGTTAACGAGCACCCGACATAGACTGACATTTCAATGTTAGATGATGATTTTCATGGGGAAAGATATGTCTTATCAGACCCCAGAAGATACTCATGAACCTCAAAATGAGAATAAAAATCAGGGTAGTGCTCAGACAGAGGGAGTTGATCACAGTACATGTTACCCTAAGAGAAATAGTAGCTTCCCAGTATTTAACTTATTATGTTTCTGATGTCAAGTGTGATGACCAGATTCTAACCCATGTTGACTACTGTTACAGAATGTGTGATGTACCACAAACATTCAAGGAAGCTATGAGTTCAAGTGAGTCATAGATGTGGGCCAAAAATGACACATTTACCAACTACACTACCAGAAGGTAAACATGCAGTGGGGGTAGATGGGTCTATGCTATCAAAAATAATACAGTACAAAGCCAGATATGTCACTAAAGGCTATAGTCAAGTGATGGGTGTAGATTACAAAGAGACTTTATCCCCAACAAAAAATATCACTTCAGTACGAGCCTTGATGCAAATGGCAGCACAATATGATCTTGACCTCCATCAGATGGATGTAAAAACTGCTTATTTGCATGCTCCAATTGACTGTGAGATTTACATGGAACAACCAGAAGGAATTTAAGTAAATTCAGACGTAGGAGAAAAACTAGTCTGTAAGCTGAACAAGTCACTGTATGGTTTAAAACAGTCAGGTAGAAACTGGAACAAAATGTTACGTGACTACCTCAGTGAGAATGATTTTGTGCAGAATTCAGCTAATCACTGTGTACACTGTGTTTAGCTGAACACCGTGTAAAAAAGCTCTATCAAAGAACCCAGTGTGTCGTCAAAGATGTAAACATGTTGATATAAGGCATCATTTCATTCGATCAGCACTCAATGATGGCAAAGTGACAATTGAGTATTGCCCCACAGAAGAAATGGTGGCTGATGTTATTACTAAACCAGTGACAAAGTTTAAGTTAGAGAAATTCAAGAGTTTTGTGTTTGGCATGTAAACACAAGGGAAATACAAGACTGTATTCATGTGTTATGGTGATGTAAACAGTATTGTGCAGTATGAGAGCAAGTGGGGGTGTTAACGTTTGTAATAGGTGTGCCCTCATACTAATCACATCACGTGTGTACGAACCTGTCTTACATAAATGGAAAAAAATAAAAAAAGGTTCCGGTTCGACAGAACACTGAGTGGTGTGTGTGTGTGTTTTCCCTCCGTATAATTTAATAAAATTTAACGGTTATCTACCATGCAAATGGCTGCGCCAACAGTTACAACATGCCCAACCTGCGCAATTAGGATTTAAACCTGGCTAGTGTCTTCTGCTAGTTAGCTAAGCATTAAAGTAGTATCTAAACTGCTAAATAACAGATTGGAGATTAAAGTAATAGCAGATATGTCAAGTCAAGTCACCTTTATTTATATAGCGCTTTTTACAATGTAGATTGTGTCAAAGCAGCTTTACATTGATAACTGGTACATTATTTGGCTGCACAGCAGCTCTTAAAGAATAGTGTCAATGCAGGTAGATCAAAGCACTGTTGAATATCAAATGTCAAGTCAAATGTCAAGTGTCCCCAACTAAGCAAGCCAAAGGCGACAGCGGCAAGGAACCCAAACTCCATCAGGTGACATCAGGTGGCAGACAAGTGGCAAATAGGTGTTTAAATGGAGAAAAAAACCTTGGGAGAAACCAGGCTTAGTCGGGGGGCCAGTTCTCCTCTGGCCAACAGTGCTTTGTTACGATTCAGGTTGCCATCGTAAGTCCAATAGGATCGCAACATTCAAAGTATTTATATGTCATTTCAACTCAATTCACATTTATTTGTATAGCGCTTTTCACAATAAATGTCAGTTCAAAGCAGCTTTGCAGAAAATGCATGTCAACATTACAATTTAGAGTAATCTGTTATCAGAGTTGACTGTGTTATTAAATTATGTAATTTCAGAAATGTACATACACAAATCACGTAGTTAGCTAACAATGTATTAATTTAAGCAATGTATTAATTTAAGATAGAAACAATGAGGTCATGGAAGTAATGAATACATGTTAACAATGATTAGGATATATAGGTAAATTTGGAATGGTGCATGCTGATCTAGAGTTTGCATAATTTGAAGTCCTCGCAGGGGTTGACGCTGTCTCTTCACAGGTGTTGAGGTATCTGAAGTCTTCATAAGAGGCTGGATCCAAACTGAAGTTGATGTACTCTTTAGGCACCTCGGGACGGGCATCCTGAGATAAAACAGAAAAGCAAACAGAGAATAATTAGCGTAGCTTCTGTTCAAAACATTAAGCATTAAGCAAAGATAATCATTTGCAAGTGATCTGATATAACTGGAGTACAAGGATATGAGATGCATTATGTGAATGCTTGGCAAAAGAGATGTGTCTTTAATCTAGATTTAAACTGGGTGAGTCTGAGACCCGAACATTATCAGTAAGGCTATTCCAGAGTTAGGAGCCAAATGTGAAAATGCTCTCCCTCCTTTAGTGAACTTAGATATCTTAGTTACAACCAGAAGCCCAGAGTTTTGTGATCTTAAAGAGCGTGATGGATTGTAGGGAGTTAGAAGATTGGTTAAATACACGGGAGCTAAATCATTTAGGGCCTTATAGGTCAGTAGCAATACTTTATAATTGATACGGAATTTAATAGGTAACCAGTGTAGAGATGATAAAATTGGTGTTATATGATCATATTTTCTTGACCTGGTAAAAACTCTAGCAGCTGCATTTTGGACTATTTGTAGCTTTTTTATTGAGGATGCAGGACAACCAGCTAGTAATGCATTACAGTAATCTAAACATCATGAATGCATGAACTAACTTTTCTGCATCAGAAACAGATAACATATTCCGTAGCTTAGCGATGTTTCTGAGGTGGAAGAAGGCTGTTTTCGTAACATATGAAATATGATTTTCGAAGGACAAATTGCTGTCTAATATAACACCCAGATCTTTAAATGTAGAGAATGAAGTTACAGTACATCCTTCTAAATGCAAATTGTAGTCTAAGAGATCCTGTGTACAGGTTTTTGGTCCAATTTGGTCCAATTTGGTCCAATAAGTAATTCTAAAGACCTCTAAACAAGTTTGTCTCCATTTGCGCTCTAGATTATGAGTTTCTCTCTTGATAGCGTGAGTAATACTGTTGTACCATGGTGCAGTATTTTTCTCTCTAACCTTTTTAATCTGATGGGTGCAACATATGTTTTGTTTTAAATAAACACTAACAAATGAGATGGAAAAAAATTAACTTCATTAAGAAATTTACTTTTGCTATGGTTAAATTGATGATAACTTCTGAAGATTTTAGAATTTTGGCACAATTTTTTTCTCTCTACATAGTGTTGATTTGGCAACTAGTAAATAAGTTTGTTCATGCTTTTAAATGTGTGTTACAACTGTGTTACAATCTTTGTACACAGCTAGTGCCTTTTAGAGCTCTGCATCTTATTTTTTAATTGCTTTTGTTATTCATTTAATAACAATGACATATATATATATATATTTTTTTTTTTTTTTTTTTTTTTTTTTTGTATATATGTAAAATACAACAGCCTTAAGTGCATTTACATGCACCCACATAATGCGATTATAATGGGATTACAAAAATATTTGTAAAATATTTGCAATATTTGTTCTAAACGCGAACTCTTATCACTGCTCGGCCACCTCAACTTTGCAATGCGCATCATTCCACAAGGCTGCCCTTTCATTTCGTATCTACACTGACTCGCGTCTTCGGTTCACGTGCTAGAGGACCTCATTTCCATAACTCAGGCATGCTGCAACAAACTCAGGTTATGGATAACATTCCTAAATCAGTGGAACGGCCTATCTTTTTCTATAACAATCTCGTTTCTTCCCCCGTCAATATCCAAGTTTTCACAGATGCAGCTCCCTCAATTGGCTTCTGGAATTTTATCAAGGATGCTGGTTCAGGTCTCCATGGCCACCACAGCTCCAGGACACACCACAGTCCTCAGCGCTGTTCGAGCTTTACTCTCTCGTGATAGCGGCTTTCCTGTGGGGGAAAGAATGGACTACTAGCAGCATCTTAGTGCATTGCGACAACGAGGTAACAGTTCAGTGCATTAATAAAGATCGTTCTCAATCACCTGCTCTGATGCCACTTCTAAGACGTCTCATCTGGATCTCAGCGTGCGATCAATTTATCATTATCAAAATCAAATTGCTGACTCTCTGTCTCGTTTTCTGTTTCAGAAATTCAGGACATTGGCTCCAGAGGTGGACCAATTCCCAACTCCAGTACCTCACTATTCAGAACTGATTTTCCCATAAACCACCCGCTAAAACCCTTTCTCAATGCATCACTTGACACCATCTTCCAAGCAGTTTCCCCCAGAACCATCCAATCCTACGTGACAGCATGGATATGTTTTAAAGCATTCCACTTCTCATATAACATGCAGTTCCCTAATTTTTCTCTCCTTTCGATCACCTCATTTATCTCCTATCTCAACAGCGTTAAGGGCCTTCAAGTCAGGTCCATCAAAGGCTACCTGGGCGGCATCCAATTTTTCCACAAGTTGATTCATGGCGCTCCCTCCCCAGAGATAAATAATTCACAAACCCCCCTCCTGATCCTGTCGGAGGCTGAGTGGGCCCCCTCAGTCAGTCATTCCAAATCACGCTCTCCCCGTTCATTGGCCAGTGGGGCCGTCCACCCGACGATGTGAGCTCCCATCGAAGGCGGCACAGCCGGTAGGGCTTTACCCATCCGATGCCGTGAGTCTTGATCTCCTGTCAGATGTTGCGCGATGGCAGCGTAGGCAAACCCGGCATTGCGATGTTCATCATGGCGCTGAATAATATCCAGTACATCTATAAAAATGTATTTTAAAACAATAGCTGGTAACTTGTATGACCTGTATGCCTATCTGAGTGTGGTATAACCATACTTATTAGTGAATAATCAGAGTAATGAAAATTGCATGTAAACTGGAGTGCAATAATCGCATTATTGGGTCTCAATGGCCATATTTATTGTGCCTATATGTACAAAGGTTGAGACGGAGACAATGGCTTTCTGCACAGTGTTTTTGAGATTTGTTTAAAAAGTTTTGTTCCAAAACCAATCAGAGCAGCATATGCCATTATGATGATAATATAATTAATAGAAAAATAGGAGAAAATATATATAATACAGATGTGAAAAATGGTATATAATTAAAAAGAAGCAGAGCTGTTTCATCTCTTTCAGATGGCAATGAGATATCAGCACCTTTCCTAATAATCCTTTCCTGGACTCCTGGAGTCATGAAAATGTAAATGAGAATGAAAATGGGTATAAACAGCCAGATGATCTCGCATGAGGGTGGGTGATGTACTATGCCAAGGTGTCAACCTGCCATCTGGCCTTGATCACAGCAACCTTGCTTCTCTTTGAAACTGCTGTTATGAACAAGATAATCTCAGGCTCTGTACACATTCTGATAATTTGTTATTGCCATTTTACACACAATGACAGGTAGTTTAGTTTAAATGTTCTACTTTACTAGTCCCACTTGCATTCAACCTATGTAAAGATCAGCACATCACTGCATCACGTGTAAATGGTTTAGCTTATACAAGGATCATGCCTTGCCAAAACATTATGCTCTACTTCACCTAGAATACTCAGGAAGTTGATACAAAGACACATTGTTCAACCCATCAGGCCTTCAGTGAAAGATAAAAGCATTTTTTGGCAAATGAAAAATACAATGATGAAAGAAAGCTTAAAAATCTGCATAAATATGACTTAAAATTTGAGCATGATTTTCATAGTTTTATATATATACACAGTATGTGTATTATGTAATATTTCCCCCCATTAAACATGATGAGCAGTGATAGATATGCAGACAGAACACATCTAAAGCATTAGGTTGGCTGAATTTCTGATAATATCTGACATAGCATGTCTGTTTTTGCATAGTGCTCCATCAGTCTGAAACATTAAGGGGATTAGGCTTAATTTTCCCATTAAAATTCCAGAGCTCAAAACTCCTTGGTATTGTTGGAAATCTCAGAAGCGAAGACCAGGAGACTTGGATGTATCTTCAGCAGATTCTTTATTGAGAACACGTGCTGTCGGTAGCTGCAGTCAAGTCCAACTAAGGCAGTGTACATTGTAGTTTATATACATTTTAGGGGGCAGTGCTTAGAAATAGAGACAAAGCACCTGGCTGACGACCTTAAACAAAGCATGCAAATGAAGTATTCAGGTATAGGAACCCGCCCCAGACTCTAGAGTGTCGCAAGTCCTAATCCAATCAGCATAACTATTCAATAAATGGGACAGGGGCTCCAAGAGCCATTAAAGACAAAAGGTGATAATCTCAGTAATCTGACTCATTAGACATACAATGAAGAGAACAGGAACTGGCAGAAAATTGCTGGAAACTTTGCTTAACAGAATCATTCATCTGATGTCATCATCTTTACCTTAAAATGCTAAATACAATGTACTTCACCTTAGTATTTCATGTGATGTTATGCCAGGATGTAGGATCAGCAGATCTTAAACAGATTCTTAAATTTGTATTCCCACAGTATCCAATATATTCTATTACTGTATAAACAAGGAAACGTTTTTGTTTGTCAATTATGACAGTTTTATCCTGCATTAAAGCTCATAATCTGTCCAACTTCTTATGAACAACATTTATGACTTTTTAAAAAAATCAAAATTATACAGCAATCCAGTCATTATTGTGAAATAAACCTGACAGCGTGATCAGTCTTGCCATAATGCTGAAAGCCAGGGGTGTATTTTGCAATAATGACTAGCTGACTGTACATTATTCTGCTCATTACATGACCAGTATACCAAATAATTAAATAAATGGACATGAAATATTGATTTGGTTTAAAATTATTTATATGAAAAGAATACAGTGCTACGAGGGACATGAAACTTGCACACCATAAGAGATTGGTTGCCATTGTTGTTTACAATGGTGAAATATAGTTTAGCAGCCATTATACAAAAATTTTTGACTATAGAATGCAGAGACTGACCAATCAGAATTTCATATTCCAGAAAGTTCCAGAAAATACCCCGATACTGGGATTGTTTGATTTTGGTTCATTCACACTGCCAATGATTTTCTGGAATTTGTGCATGCGTTCACAAACATCCTGTAAAGATCTCGTAAAAACACATAACATCGATGTGACATGTAATGTCTCCACTGTGTCTTAAGTTTGCTTATGATCTATGAATTCTCTCTCATGAAACCACGCTCGTGCATTTTTCTTCTGATTCCGTTCCATAATCTGGCAAACGATCTCAGCTTTAGCCTCATCACTACGACACACCCCTTATGGCATCGATTATGGCTTTTGTTCACACAGAAGGCACTCTGGCAATTTTCTGGCAGTTTTCTGGGCTGTGTGAAAGGGGCTTAAGGAATTGAGGAAACTGGCGAGTAACACAGGGTGAGTATTCAGGTAAGTTCTCAAACAGTCTTTTCCAGTTCATAGGTATATTAACAGCAGACGATCAAAAAATTGTTACAGACATCCACAGGTTATAACAGTCACAGGAAAACAGGATCGGTGACAGTCTTTACATTAATAATCTTCTTAAATGCAGGGAAAATTAAATGTAAACAGGGCTTCAGAAGGTAGCTCTGGGCTGGAGAGAGAATGCTTTTCTTGGTGTTGAGTCTCAACAGTTTGAAGATGAGCTAGGACGATATCTCGATGTCATAGTGCAAGCTCTCGAGACTGGGCCACTATCAGCAAATCAAATCGTAATTCAAAATGCAGATGCCCTGGAGTCACAACGGAGGCAGCGCTGCATCCATGCATTTTGTATATGTGCAGGGTAACAAGGCTAGGCAGAATGGAAGAACCTGATATTAGTTGGCTATGCCCCCAAAAGCGTTGTGGCAGAATTTCTGTGTGAAAATATGCGTCCTTGAGGTCGATCATGACAAACCAATCTTTGTACTGAATTTGAGACACAATCATTTTGACCATCGACATTTTGAACTTGAATCTTGTGAGTGAGCGATTCAGACCCTGCAAGTCCAGAATTGGACACAACCATCTTTTTTGGGAACCAGAAAATACTGGCTGTAATAACCAGACTATCTGTCTGGGAGAGGAACATGTTCTATGGCCCCTTTGTCCAGCAGAGTTTGCAGTTCTTCTGTCAGCAAGTGCGCCCCTTCCGGTTTCACGGTAGTGGAGACAACGCCGTTGAAACGTGGAAGGCGGTGCGCAAACTGAATTCTGTAGACTTTTTCTACGGTTCTCAACACCCAAGGAGACAGATTTGGCAGTACCTTCCATGCTGCCAACCTCTCAGAAAGCGGTACTAGTTTTGACGCAGTGTCTTGTGACGCAGCGTCTTGTTGATGAAAGGTTATTAAAAAATGAGTGTCCTGTGGAACAGCAAAAATCAACCAAATATTTGATTATATTATATTTTGCTGGAAACCGCTGTCCCCCAAAACACAGGAGGTGACGAGGATGGAACAGCGGTGTGGGAATGTCGGGAAGGAGCTCGATTTAGTTGTATTTTTATGCACCCCGTCCTGGGAGGACACACCCACTCGGTTCTAGGCTCAGAACCCTCAGGACCTCTTCTTTTTGGTGGATGTAGATGTGCACAAAACAGAGGAGTCGTGTGATAACTTGATGAACTGGTTTTTATGTGTGACCAAACAGAACATAACACCTGCTCTCCCTCCTAGGTCTCCACCCCCTTACCATGTCCATTTTCAAACATCCAGCTCCCGTCCATGTATGAATAGGTGCGACACACACATATTCTACATCTTTCTTCCTTTTTTTTTTTTTCAGGGCAATATAGAAGTAAACACTAGCAACATATAACACGTGCTCCAAACTATTATAAACATAGTGTGCCGTGTAAGCAATCACTATGTGACAAAGTCTTTGAACGTTGAATTAGGCTTAGACACTCTTCCTGATCGAGTGACAACTAGTGGAGCTGGATCCTCTTGCCTGGAACTGTCAGTGTTTTGTTGTGATGGCATGTCACCTCCATTTTTTGAAGTGTCAGGTGGCACAGCAACACATGGCCTTTCTTGGGGTTCTGGAGAGATCATGGGCACAGACATGGTAGTGGGAGGACAGTATGATTCGGTTACTCGTAGAAGGTGACAGCGGTTCCTTACATAGGTCTTACCATGAGACTGGACAATATAACTGTTAGGTTGGAGGGCCTTTCCAGAAACCGTGGCCAGTTTGTCAAACCCACAGGTCGTCTCCATCCGTACGGTCTGCCCAGGCTCCAGAGGCGAAAGACGTCTGGCAGATTTGTCATGGCTTATCTTTCCTTTTTGTCTGAGTGTGAACAAAGCTGTCTGAACATCAGTCTCAACTCTCGATGTGAGATGAGATGGTACCATGGGGATCAGAGACCTGGTGCATCGGGACAGTAAACGTTGTGCTGGAGAAGGCATGCCATCCCTGGGTGTGTTGCCCAGGTTGAGCAGGGCTGCATACATGTCAGAACCATCACGTGCACACTTTTCTAGGAGGTGCTTTGCAGACCTGACACCATGCTCCGCTAGACCATTGGATCTAGGGTAATTGGGACTGCTCGTGACATGCTGAAAATCCCACTGGTGAGCAAAGTTCTTGAATTCCCTGCTTGAAAATGATGTTGCATTGTCAGTCATCATCTGGTGGGGAATCCCATGTACAGCGAATTCCCGTTTCAATTGCCTGATCACAGTATTGCTGGAAAGGTTCAGAAGAACATCAAACTCCCACCAGCCTGAGTATGAGTCCACCAAAACCAGGTAATTCTTGCCTGACCACTCGAATATGTCAGCTGCTGTGATGGACCATGGACTATCTGGTATCTGGTGAAGTTGCAAGGGCTCTCTCATCTGGTGCTGCTTTAAAGCATTGCACGGAGTACATCTGGAGACCTCTCTTTCAATGTCACTGTACATTGTAGGCCAGAACATGGTTTCACGTGCCCGTCGCTTGGTGGACTGAATGCCAGGATGACCTTGATGAAGCTGTGTTAAATAGTGTTTCTGGAGAGAGTGTGGGATTATGTACCTCTGACCACACAGAATCAAACCGTCTTCCACTGTCAATTCATCCCTCATAGCGTAAAACGGGCGGATGTCATGTGGAACCTCCTTATATGAGCCAGGCCAGCCAGTGAGAATGGTGTCCATGAGATGTTTGCAGATAGCATCTGCTTGTGTGCTTTGCTTAAGTTCTTCAATCCATCTGGATGACAACACCCCTTCCAGAGCTAGCACATCGTAGTCCTCAATGTCTTTAGGACTGTCCATGGTGGGGAGGTGTGCACGTGAAAGTGCATCTGCAACATACAGTTCACGGCCCCGTTTATAGATCACATTCAGATGATAACGCTGAAGCTTTAGCATCATTCGCTGGATGTGCACCGACGCTGTGTGCAGAGGCTTCCTCAAGATAGTTATGAGGGGCTCATGATCCGTCTCCACAGTCACTGGGCGGCCATAGATATAATCATGGAATTTTACACAGGCAAAGACTAGTCCCAAGAGTTCTTTCTCAATCTGTGCATAGCGTGCTTCAATGTCAGTGAGAGATCTTGATGCAAATGCAACAGGCCTGCCATCCTGAAGACAAACTGCTCCGAGACCATGCTGGGAAGCATCAGCAGACAATGTCACCGGCTTGTGCACATCAAAATACTGTAGGACAGGTGGACTTGTTAGATGTTCTTTTAGTGTGTCCACAGCACCAGCATGTTGTTCAGTCATGGTCTAACACACATTTGAGGCGTTTGTCGTGTTCCTCAACAGAAGAGCCCCAGATCAAAATGTCATCCACGACTATTTCGCATGGCTGTCCAGAAAAGAGCTGTTCCATGCATCTCTGAAAAACTTCACTTCCAGTTGAAATCCTGTATGGCATTCGTAAAAATTTGTACCTTCCGAACGGGGTCATAAACGTTGTGAGTTTCGATGATTCCTCATCCTGAGGGATGTGCCAGAATCCACACTTTGCATCTAAAATGCTGAAGACCTTTGCCTGTGGCATATCAGCGATCACTTGCTCTACAGTCTTTAATGGGTGATGAGGCCTCAGGAGAGCCTTATTAAGATGTACAAGGTCAATGCATATGCATACCGTACCATCCTTTTTGACTGCAGCTGCCATGGCAGATACCCACGGGGTAGCCTCCTCCACTGGCGAAATAATACCCAGTCTGGTCATCCTTTCCAACTCTTTCATGGCCAGCGGGATCCTTCTGGGGGCACACACGGTAGGATGCACCGATTCATCCAGGCGCATGTGATATATGACTGGAAGCTTACCAACAGAGTCAGTACGAAACAAGTCCTCATAATCACTCATCTCAGGAGTCTGTTGTTGTACTGGATGTACTTCTGGGCTAAGTTGTATGAGATTTAACCTCATGCTGTCTGGAAGACCCAACAGGCTCTTAACATTTCTATCCACTATGTGGAATAACAATTTTCCCCCTGAAAGGACTAGGGTGGCAGTGCCCAGTGTCTGAATTGTTTGACCGCCATAGGCTATCAGATTTACTTTGTTTGAGTGATCAATCTGGGCGTTGTGGTCAACATACTGCAATGTGGATAAAGACATAACATTGCATTTAGCTCCAGTGTCTATTTTTAGCTTGACTTGCTTGTTACAGATTGTTGAGAGAGTGGTGAATATTTCTCCTTTGTTTGCAAGCAGGTCGACACTTTCACAATGAAAATAATCTTGATGGATCTCACTTTCCACTTCATTTACTTTGTGTAGTTTTTTTTCACCAGTTCCACTAGGTGGCGCCATACGCCCACCTATGTTTTGAGGCTTGGATCAACAAAACTTGTGTAGTGATTCCATTTGTTGCACGAGTTACAGCGTTTGTTAAAAGCCAGGCATTTGTTGCGCTCCATAGCATGCTCACCCCCCACAACTGTTACATCGCCTTTTGTTCTGCTGCACTGCACACACTTCAGCCTCTGTCTTGAGCTCCTTAGTACCCCTTTCTGAACGCTCAAACAGTATACATAGCCTGATTGCTGATTCTAATGTCAAGTCTTTTTCCCTTAATAGTTGAGCATGAATTGCGTCATTGTGGATGCCACAGATGATTCGGTCACGTATTAGTTCATCAGTTAGCGAGCTGAAGTCGCATTTTTTAGCCAATAGTCTTAACGTGGCCACGTAAGATTGAATTCCTTCATCAGGTTTTTGCACTGTGATATTGAATGCATGTCTGTCCATTATCACATTTCGTTCTGGCAAGCATATCACATCAAATTTTTTTATTAACGTGTCAGGATCCTCTTTGTCCTCGCCCTCATGAAAGTGAAATGACTCATCAGAACCGGCTAAATTGAGGAGAGTGTAAGCTTGCACCTTTTTTGATTTGTCCGACAGCCCTGCTTTGCTGTGTACGTCCCATTCCCTCTTGAATTTCAGCCAGTTGTTAGCGATGTCGTCATCAAATACGAGCAGTTCTATGCGCCGCAGATTTTGAGCCATGATTTGTCAGCAATCCCACTTCTGATACCATGTAGATGTGCACAAAACAGAGGAGTCGTGTGATAACTTTATGATGAACTGGATTTTATGTGTGAACAAACAGAACATAACACCCGCTCTCCCTCCTAGGTCTCCACCCCCTTACCATGTCCATTTTCAAACATTCGGCTCCCGTACATATATGAATAGGTGCGACACACACATATTCTACAGTGGAGATCAACGTTCTCAGGTCCATCTTTTTCTTAGGTGGCCGAGTGTGGCGAGCAGGTCCTCAGTTTTTGCGAGGGGGAACATGACTCGCCACACACTCTTTCTGCGCCTCTCTTTTTTGTGATGGACCGGGTTGGGACAGTGAGGTTGCGCCACAGTCTCTCCATAGCGGCCATGGCACCCATGGAATGGTCGATGGCGCAGGCTGTTTGCTTGGTCACGCGAAGAGACAAATCTGTGGCTCGAGCTGCTCAGCAAAAAGCTCCTCACTGATGTTACCCTCACACATGCTCAGATCTTTAAGCAGGTCAGCCTGGTACACCTGCAACACCGCCATGGTGTGCAGGGCAGCACCAGCCTGACCCGCTGCCTGAAAAGCCTTCCCTACCATAGACAATGTTGTTCTGCATGGTCTGGAGGGAAATACAGGTTTTTTTGATGATGATGCACTACCAGTGGAGAGATAGCCCGTGAGCGTTTCTTTCACCTGAGGCATCATCCTGTCCCCCTGTGCTTTTGCACCAACGATAGTCAAATAAATCGACGTTGAGGGCACAAAGACACAAGAGGAATATGGTTTATTCCATGACTTTTGCAGTTCGTTATGGAGATCTGGAAAAAAGGACGGGGAAGACCTGTCTCTTGCCCTTCACCTAAATCGACACCGAACCCCCAAGAATGTAATGTCGAGGATGTGCAGGCACGCTCTTGATCTCTGACCTATGCGAGCCTGGAGCGAAGCACTTTGATAGGAGGGCTGATAAAGCATGTCTTTCCCCCAGACAATCAATACAGAACTCATGCGGATCATCATCCGAAATGGGCCATGAGCATGGCGGCACGCATTTCTTTGACTCTCTCGACATGATTCTCTTTTTTTCTACTCCTTTCTTTTCGTTAGAGAGAAAAAGAAAGAGAGTGAGAAAAAAAGCTTTTTTTTCTGCCTGCAAAAACTAACTCCTAACAAAGTGATAGTTTGAGGAGAAAGGTTTGTGTTGCACACACGGAAACAATGCGGTTCTGAAGATAAAGGAACCTGATGAGTGCACCTGTCACGCATCTATTTATAGCCTCTGACGTGCACATTCCGATTTCGTCATTATCAGAGGTTATTTAAGCCAAATTCTTTGGCGTGTTTGCCACATGTGGTCACAACCGGTCAAACAAAGGAGTTTCTGTCTAAAATAAAATAAATAAATAAATAAATAAATAAATAAATAAAAACTTTAAAAAGAGCAAATAAACGTGTAAAACAGAGTAAAAAACCTCTTCTACTGGGATAGAAAATGAAAGACAACTCATAAAACCAGTTTCTGCTTGTGGAAACACCTAACTGAAGTGACTGTGTACAAATCTAAAGAATAAAAATGTAAATTTGTAATTAAATCATTGACACTGAAATCAGTGTGGCTGTCTAAATCATTACAAAAATAAATAAAGAAATAAACATCTGAATAGGATGCCATATACGTCATGATGCACTAATTGCATCGTGAGCCCTGTCCTGAAATGTCTTAAACATTCATTTACTGAGTAATTATAGACTATCTTTGTCCTTGTGGCAAGTATATTTAACTACAATATACACCCTATTGCAACATCTGCAGAACACACAAACCTTTTCAACACATACTATTACTGTTTCACATCCCAGCAACCCCTGCAAAGCTTAATAAGCAACAACGAGTACATATGATGTCACATTGCATTACATTTAATGAATTTTTGTTGTGGTAACTCACTTTTTTGGCTGTTTCATGGCACAAGTTTGGCATCAAAGCAATTATTTGACCCAAGCAATTCAGTTTATGAGCTCTACTAAAGAACTGATATGTTGAATCAGGTAAATTTTATATTATAAGATCATTCAAAATGTGCACCCCCCCAACAACTGTACTTATTGGCATCCAAACACAGACACATCTGAACAACCATTTGCTTGTCCACCATATTGGTTGTGTAAAGGTCTACTGTAAATACTGTAAATTGACAGATTCAGTCTATAAGAGCAATCGGGCCTGTGTTGTGCCGAATTTCAACAGCCTATCAGAATTCTACTGCCCTCCACATGCATGACGTCAGATGATGGCTTCGGTGTGGCTAAATTAATTTTAATTGTTGGTGATTCTCTTAGATGATCTTTGGCTGTCCTATGGAAGCAGCAACTCTGCAGGTGTTGTGATTATAAGAGGAATGTTTAAGGGGAAAATGCTGAAAAGTAATGTACACTCATCTGGAAGATGGGTAAATTTGGTAGTTAAGATAGAAGATAATATTGTTATTTTAGGAAACATTTATGGTTATAATAACAAAGCTGATAATCAAGCTTTGTTGCAGAGTTGTTGAAGAGGAGATAAGAGGAGATTTCAGGAATGTTGTTAATATTTTCTAATGCTAATTTGGTTTTCTGCCTTTATGTGCACATGAACTTTAATGACATCCCATTCTTAATCCGTAGGGTTTAATATGGAGTTGGCCCACCCTTTGCAGCTATAACAGCCTCAGCTCTTCCACAAGGTTTAGGAGTGTGTTTATGGGAATTTTTGACCATTCTTCTAGAAGCGCATTTGTGAGGTCAGGCAGTGATGTTGGCGAGAAGGCCTGGCTCACAGTCTCTGCTCTAATTCATCCCAAAGGTGTTCTATCGGGTTGAGGTCAGGACTCTGTGCAGGCCAGTCAAGTTCCTCCACACCAAACTCACTCATCCATGTCTTTATGGACCTTGCTTTGTGCACTGGTGCGCAGTCATGTTGGAACAGGAAGGGGCCATCCCCAAACTGTTCCCACAAAGTTGGGAGCATGAAATTGTATGTTGGTATGCTGAAGCATTAAGAGTTCCTTTCACTGGAACTAAGGGGCCAAGCCCAACCCTTGAAAAACAACCCCACACCATAAGCCCCCCTCCACCAAACTTTACACTTGGCACAATGCTGTCAGGCAAGTACCATTCTCCTGGTAACCACCAAACCCAGACTCGTCCATCGGATTGCCAGACAGAGAAGCGTGATTCGTCACTCCAGAGAACACGTCTCCACTGCTCTAGAGTCCAGTGGCGGCGTGCTTTACACCACTGCATCCGACGCTTTGCATTGCACTTGGTGATGTAAGGCTTGGATGCAGCTGCTCGGCCATGGAAACCCATTCCTTGAAGCTCTCTACGCACTGTTCTTGAGCTAATCTGACGGCCACACAAAGTTTAAATGTCTGTGATCCAGTGTTTCCCACAGGATTTTGTGAGACTGTGGTGGGTGGACATCGGTCCCTCTAGGGGGGTCCGGGGGCATGCCCCCCTGGAGGAAAATTTTGTACATTTTAAAATTAAATGCATAAATCTGGTGCATTCTGAGAGCAAAATTTAAGTGACTAGATCAATGAAGAAATTTGTTCTCTTGTAAACAATTTTGTGCTCTAATAGTAATTTATTTATTGGTGATGGTAGGGCACAGTCACGTACACAACTTATAGTAGGCTAAATGATAGTTCATAAGTGGTCAAACATGTAGAGTATACATTTAAACCATTAAAAATATGTAGCAAAAGAGGTTACCTTTGTTGAATTAATTTATTTCTAGAATAATTAGTGGGGGCCTGTATCTATACATCTGCATTTGTTAAACACAATCCAGAATGCACTAAACACACCACTTCATTATAGAGAAAAATAACAAATGAATAAAAATATATAATCATAAGCTGACCAAAAAAAAAATGAATAAAAAATAAATAAATAAAAAAAATCTAGGTGACTATATAATTCAGCAGCAATAAGTATGCTAGCCTAATTCTTGAAAAAAACTTTGCACAGTAATTTTATAAAATCTACATATGTTAATAAAAAGTTTAAAATTACTATTTGTATTCTTATGAAATGAAAAAACTATTTATATTTGATTTATATTTATATATGAATGTAAAGAATTATATGTATTTATAATAATCTAAGATTAAAAGACATTTATTTTAAGTATTGTGCAGCTTTTTAATGGGGCAACAAGATATGATAGATACGACAGAACAAAATAGGCTATTAATATTCTTTCAGTGTGCAAAACCATGATGATAATATGAAAAGCTTCAAAACACAGCAGCACAAACCGCTTATGCGCATCCTGGGTGCAGAATGATGTGCTTAAAGCAATATTGAGTCACAGCGCGCAGTTGCGCTGCGCATTGAAAAGTTCACGGCACAAAGAGGATCCCTGTGTATATCTGCATCTAACAGTTTATTAATCATATGTTTCTTCTCACTTTTAAATTCTAATTATTGTGCGTGTGACGCCAATTCATAGTCCTTGTGTTTTGCGATCTAACAGACACCCTGTAGCCAGTATGATGACATCGTTCAGAAACAGCAATAAACTCCAGCAAAATAAAGTCATTTTACAGTATGCAAATCCACAGCCCTTGATCTGCACATCAAGTATTATAATGGGAATATATCATATTGGAAAGTTTTACCGTGCAGACTGTTGTTACCAAACGTGACACGTTGTGCTGAACAGAGAATGATTGACAGCTGCAGCGGAGGGAAGACGAGTTTCCTTGAACTTAAATTTAACGATGTACATATTCTTCTGTCCCTCACGTGAAGCTATGGAATGGCTTCAGATGACTTTGATATATATTGATATACTTTGTATAAAAGAGCGCAATTATCAATCGGTTATTTAAATATCGCGACAGGCCTAATTTCCATTTAATTTTGAGACTGTGGCGGAACAAATTAGAATGTGGCGGGCCACATATAGATCTATATCTGCATATAGATGAACATAGACAGGACGGGATAGGATGAAACACCCCCCAAACAAGCAGATCTACCGCTAAGACATATGTACTGCTGCTGCTCCAAAGAGCCATGAGACCGCATGTTTCAATATCTATGTGTGCCTGGGCCTGCTTTGCCAAATGGCTTAACTCTAGTGGCTTATGACTATGTGTGCCTGGGCCTGCTTTGCTGAATGGCTTAGCTCTAGTGACCAGGGCTTGACATTAACACCCGCCAACCCGCCAAATGCGGGTGGATTTCAGCTGTGGCGGGTAAGACAGCCACTCCCACTAGCCACTTTGGCGGGTTGAATTTAATTTCAGCCTACAGCCTAATCAAAGGTAGCCAAGCTCGTCTTAGCACAAAATTACAATCCGATCACAATTCGTTATCGATTAACTTGCAGTTAGTGAAGGCGGGATAGGCGGAATCGCGCTGAATGACACACAACAGAAGCGCTCTCTCATGTGCGCTCTCTCTCTGTCGCATGCGCGATCAGTTCTCTTTGCGCCTGAATAGTCAAATACACGCACACACAGATGTCAAAATGTCGCGTAAATACACTCGGTTATGGCTTAAGTGTACGTAAACAGGTGGGTAAAAACTGGATATGTGTCAGTATATTACGTATATGCATTCAGCAGCCCAATTAAATACCTGTCTGTTATTAATGTTAATCAAACAACAAAAGATATTAAATAAATGTTAAATAAACCTACTGTATCTGAAAAAAGAGTTTAGGCTATTTAATTTATTATTGTATTTGTAATTTGCTAATTTGCTTCTTTGTTCTTTTTATATAACAAAAATAACTTATACAATTATAAAATGTATCATTTATGGTCATATTACCCACCCGTACCAGCTGATATACCATGTAGGCCTAGTCTTGATTTAGGTGGTCAGTCTGCATTTGAAAGTTTGAAAGGGTTTTAAATCTAGCTAATCAAGTAAAATGACTCAAAATCAAGTAATTTTAGCATGTCAAAGTCAACTTTAATCATATAAAATGTAATTTCCCAACAGCAAAATTGTGGCCAGTGAAAATGCTGAGTGGCTAGTAACTTTGGAAAACCACTAGCCACAGTGGCTGGTGAGCAAAAAAGTTAATGTCAAGCCCTGCTAGTGACCTATATGATTATGTGTGCCTGAGCCTGCTTTGCCGAATGGCTTAGCTGTAGTGACCATTATGGCTATGTGCGCCTGGGCTATACCACGCTGAATGGCTTAGCTCTAGAAACATGCACTATGTGTTATTATTAACAATAGATATCACATTGCAAGCTGATAAAGATAGGAAAATCCAGCAACCACCTCAGCAGTATCATAATTTATCATTAGTTATGAAACTAAATATAGCAAAATCTGTTAAGGCGCAAATGCTATTTCACTTAACCTTTCTCATATCCGTAACTTAAGACGGCATATCCTCACAGCAATTACATACAATAGACCACTTGCTCCTAAATAACATAATGTAAACCCCCCACAAACCACCCGAGCAATATTATGATTTAGTGTCATTTGATAATCGTCATTGCCAAAATCCTCTATTCTCGTATTTGTAAATGTGAAGTCATTTGCTATGGCTCTAACAACGTTCAACTGACCAGCCTGAACGCACACAGTTGTTGAAAACATCACCTTTGGAAAAAAAGTGTTGTTGGAAGTTGGGCAAAAAAAGTGAGCCCCGGTTAAATATCTGAGAAGTCCATTTCACACAGTAATCTTATGTAAATTGCTGCTGCTGCTGTATAACTTAACACGTATCGCTGCTGCTGCTATATGGTTGTATTTTACTGCTAAATCGAATGCAAGACTCTAAATTCCCTTCTTAAAACAAATAAGGCATCATTTAATGTTTCATATAGATTAAAGAAAAGGTTTGTTTAGATGTGAATGCCCAGCTTGCGAATACAAAAGCGACAGCCTATTTCACTTTAAAGAGTTCAGCAAAGCTCTGTATCCTTACGGATGCTTTAATGCCGATGCTGTGACGTCTCCACCATAAGATTCGCAGTGTCACTTGTAAATGTAGATTTACAAGTCATTAATTTACAATATTTTTATAGAACTCAAAATATTTTGACCAATATTTCTATTATATCTATATGTCTGAGTTACATTGATAATGCATAACTACTATGGCATATTATATCTCTGTCTCATGCAATATGTCAATCAATGCAATTTGAGAAATATATGAAAACTGCCTTGCATACTATAGGTAAGTTGAAATGATAATTACATTCTATGTGACACTAGTGTAGTTCACTAATAAGCTGATGATAATATATCCAACATTAGCATGAATGGCTGTTCATCCTGTAGTATGAAAAGTATATGCCCAATATAATTCTGCTGAATTCTGCTCACGTACTTCGTATTTAAATAAGGTGAATACATTGTTTGCATTTTAAATAATGATAATGTTCACATTGCATGATCGACTCATTACCCGACACATGATTCAGCTCACTTAATTTAGCAGACACACAGTGTCGTCTTCACCGCAGCGTCTGCTAGCGTCCTGTTGCTGTTGATATTCACTAACATTGCAATATGAATTGTTATGCTACTGCTGCTGCTGTACAAAATACTAGGAATTGATGTAACTCTGTTAGAAATGCGAATACAAAAGCGAATACAAAAGTCTGAGGCTGATTCGGGGCCCTGGAGAAGTTTTGACATGCCCTGACATTTGTGCTTTTTTCAGTTGTTCATAAACATATTAATGGAAAAGGTGTCATGACACTGTATTCAGCACAAACTAGGCTACCATAATGACCCGCATAATGAGCCCTTTCAGTCAGGTAGGCTATGTGAGAAAACCCTCTGTGAGCATACTGATAACAGGATCATATCAGCTATTGTATTAACGTTAATATAATGTCCACTCTTGACAGAAAACATGATTTTTGAGATCTCATGCATGCACGTATTATTGCACATCATGTGAAGAAAATTTTGTATAGGCCTATTATAGTTTAAATTACAGTACCAGTCAAAAGATTGGACACATTACTATTATAATGTTTTTAAAAGAAGTCTCATGCTCATCATGCTGTATATCAAAAAT
Source organism: Mylopharyngodon piceus (assembly GCA_039654765.1). Taxonomy (NCBI): domain Eukaryota; kingdom Metazoa; phylum Chordata; class Actinopteri; order Cypriniformes; family Xenocyprididae; genus Mylopharyngodon; species Mylopharyngodon piceus. Next base: position 23,540,825 of record CM077440.1, read on the forward strand.
ACAGAAAAAACAGCAATACTGTGAAATATTATTACATTTTAATATAATGGTTTTCTATTTTAATATACTTCAAAATATAATCTATTTCTGTGATGCAAAGCGTCTGAACATGCATGTTACCTCTATGGCATTTCATATAGGCTATTATATTTGTTATTATTATAGAGCCTAAATGTTAATGTGCAGTTGACAAACTACACATCATTAAAAAGATCTAAGACTCAAGCTTCACATTTTGACCTCTGTTTTACTCTTAAAATCTTATTGACCGTAATTTTTTAATATGCGTCAGGAGTTATGAATATGAAAAACGGAGTCGTTACCTTTTCATTGAAATATTCATTGATAAAAAAACTCCTGTATGTTCGTCCTGCAAACACTTGACAAAACAACATCCATCAGGGCTTTTAGCTTAAAAGCATGCACATTTGGAGAAATATTGATGGATTCTTATATGTTTATGTCAATTTTCTATACAGAGGAGTAATATTTATTCAATATTTATTGTCATCACTATGAGCGCTGGATACTCTGATGTACTGTGTTTTCAATTCATACTTGCAGCCGGAGGGCGCTCTGTGCACATTTAGTCCACAAATGACTCATTATGAAGAACAGGCATACCATGTGACATTCCAGGAACTAACAGAGGTTTCCAGAGATCGCTATAACCATGGCTATAACATGCAGATAGACACTTAAGATAATAAATACACAATTGCGATGATGTATACATGTATTGCCTCAGAATTTGCATCTGAATAGCGTGCGTTCCATGGGCATGGCCGGATTAGTGGATAATGAGCTGACTAGCAAACGACTGACAACCTTCTCTTTTCATACAGATTACATAAACAGAGAATTTTTGTTTTCGATTTGACTTACACGATTTAAAACCTGACATTTCAACGTTTCTTTAGACATATGTCTCATTTTTGTGTGATTAGTATTCACTAAGTTACAGTTCATTTTCTGAGAACTATCAGATTGGACTTCGTTCAGAGGGAGACGACAGATCACGCATCATGTTAGTTTTCTTTATTTTGCAAAAAACACACCATTTTGTTTTTATTCTGAGTGAACACAAATAAAAGAAGACATTCTATAGTTTTAATTGATATAGTACTTCTGTCTCTATGACAAAAAATGACCGAGTATTTTAAGTTGATTTTGCTGCTATGTGAAAAAAATCCTGCAAAACGCACCGGCGCGTTTCCCGACAGAGTGTTAATAGAATCAATTTATAATTTATACAGTAAATTCTATGTAGTGTCATACTTGAATGCTACTGTACAGCTGTGAACTGCCAGTGTTAATCTTTATATATTTATTTTATATTATACAATACGCTAGGAATTTTTCATGCCATCAGAACCGAACTGAACCAAAAACCATGGTTAAAAAACCGAGGTATGTATTGAACCGTGGGCTAACTGTATTGTTGCATCTCTAGTCAGAATGCTGACTCAGTATCAAAAATATAAAAAAATATCTTAATTTGTGTTCCAAAGATGAACAAAGGTCTTGTGGGTTTGGAATGACATGAGGGTGAGTAATTCGTGTGGAATGTGCTCTGAGAGGCAGAGGTGAAGGCAGCCCGTGCACCTCATAAGCCATAGAAATAGCCTCGACAATCCACATGCTTATGGTTGGTTTGGTAGCCAGGCAGCTCTTCTTGGGGGGCCTGAAACATACTAGCAACTGATCAGTCTTTATCCATTAAGAGGTCTTTCTCACATACACCTCTAGAGCCCTAAAAGGGCAGAGTAACTGTAGCTTCGCTAGATCAGCCGACACATGGGGAGGATGAAAGGCCTGAAGGACTACAGACTGGGCCACATTAGTTGGTACTTTAGGTACATAACCCGGCCTCAGGTGCAAGATAGCTTTGACGCCACCTGGAGCAAACTCCAGATAGGAGGGGGCAACTGACAGGGCTTGTAAGTCCCCAACTTTCTTAAGGAACGTGATCTCTAACACAAAAAATGCCATCTTTAGCATGATACATTTGTCAGATGCCGTGTCCAACGAAGGGTGCCAAGGATAACCTTTCCAAAACTACAGTCAGATCCCAGGCTGGAACTCTGACTTGAGCCGTAGGCCTCATCCTCAGGGTACCACAGAGGAAACGAGTCACAAGATGGTACCTCCCCAGAGATTCAACATCTAATGGTGCGTGGATGGCAGATATGGCCGCCACGTACACTTTAAGTGTGGATGGTGAAAGAGAAACAGTCAGAGAAATAGTCTTGGAGGAACGCCAGCACTGAAACCACTGGGCAGTTAACTGGGTCCAGTAGATGTCTCCAACACCATAAAGTGAATACTCTCCATTTCAGAGCATAAAGTTTCCTCATGGAGGGAGCACTATAATTAAGTATGGTTTCTACTATCTCAGCAGAGAAACCTGCATTTAGGAGCTGATCCCCTCAAGGGCCAGGCCCACACTTTCCACATCTCCGGCCGAGGGTGAAATATTGAGCCCCCGACCTGTGTTAGGAGGTCCCTCCTGATGGGAATCTCCCACGGGAGGCCGTCTAGGAGGGATATCAAGTCCAAAAACTAGACTCAGGCCTGCCAGAACGAGGCTACAAGTAGAAGATAGACCCCATCCTGGTGAACTCTTTCTAGAACTCCCGGGAGCAGAGCGATCGGGGGAAATGCATACAGCCGAAGCTTTGGCCACGGCTCAGATCTACGTCTGGCCGCATGGCCGAACTTCCTCCCAATTAGCTGCACCGTCTCAGGGTGCAGCCTCCATTCCCCGGGCCTCAGCCCCTGCCTCGACAGGACATCTGCCCCCAAATTTAGGTACCCAGGGATGTAAAGTGCTCTCAGAGAGAGCAGCTTCCCCTGGGACCACAGGAGGATCTGATGTACCAGTCTGCACAGAGGGCACAACCTCAGACCCCCCTGATGATTTATGCACGAAACCACCAACGTATTGTCTGTTTGAGCTAGAACATGGTGGCCTCTGAGGTCTGGGGGAAAATGCCTCAGGGCTAACAGTACCGCTAACATCTCTAGGCAGGTTACGTGTCAAGAGAGATGATGTTTGCTCCACAGGAACCAAGGTTTCTTCCACATGATCAAGGAATGAATGCACCTGCACGTAACCTTGGTCATGTGAAACAGGTTGTCCTGAGCCACCACTGCAAAGGTCTCATGTACAGCAGACGAAAAGGTATCACACTGGACGCAGCTGCCATGAGCCCTAACAGTCTCTGAAACTGTTTTACAGTGATGAGCTGACCTAGCTTGATTCTGGTCACCATAGCCAGAATCAACTTGATACGTGCGGGAGACAGTTGTGCTCGCATCGTGACCGAGTCCCATATGACTCCCAAATATGTTGTCCTCTGGACAGGAGTGAGCATGCTCTTGTTTGCATTGAGTCTCAACCCCAAGCACTTCATGTGGTCGAGCATGACATCTCAGTGCCGTGCTGCCATCTCCTGAGACTGAGCTAACACCAGCCAGTTGTCTATATAATTGAAATCTGAGTGGAACCAGGGCTGCATCCATGCATTTTGTGAAAGTGCGCGGGGACAGTGCCAGGCCAAATGGAAGAACCCGATATTGGTACACTTCCCCGAAAGCGAACCTCAGGAATTTCCTGTGTTCCAGAAGGATGTAGATATGAAAATAAGCATCCTTTAGATCGATCGTGACAAACAAGTCCTCTGACTTGATTTGACTCATGATAAGAAGTATCGTCACCATCTTGAACCTGAATCTCCTCAGAGAACGGTTGAGCTGACGAAGATCTATAATGGGATGGGGTTTAGGTTCGTTGGAAACCATTGTGCCCCAAGGTGCCATAGGCATCGGGGTTAACAAATCGATTTCTTGAGTGCTCAGCGGGGGAGCGGGTGTGGTTTGCTACACCCCGGGAGAGTTGCCTTCAGAGGCCTGACTTGACTGTCAGATCTGTTTTCTCTTTTGCGGGCTTCGGTTGACAGTGTTGCTTCGCCCCCAAGATTGTTGGGGGGGGGGGGGGCACTCTCTTTCTGTGCCTGCCGGTATGAGGAACTAGACGTAGATGGTTGGGGCTGCCCCTTGGCAGCAGCCCCGTTGGACGAGGGATAAACCTCTAAAATGCTGCAGCTTGTTTCCTTGCCTCTTGAAATCTCTCGACGACTGTCACAACAGCATCGCATCAGCAGGGCATCAAGGAGGGAGGCTTTGTTCTTCTGCTTGATGCCCGAGAGGTTTAGCCTTAAGTGTCTCTCCGTCGCCACCAGGGCTGCCATATAGCGGCAGATGGCGCAGGCGGTCTCCTTGGTGGTGTGGAGAGATAGGTTGGTGGCCCAACGCAGCTCTTTAATATCGTCGGGCCCCACACCTTCACCCTCAGGAACATGTTCTACTTGGTGAAATTGCATTCACCAGGGCTATATACACATACTATGTGTGTGTGTGTGTGTGTGTGTGTGGTTCAGGTATACCATACATTATGGGAACAAAATGTCCCCACAAAGATGGCAATATCAGAAATCTTTGTCATTGTGGGGACATTGTTTGGTCCCCATGAGGAAAACAGCTTATAAATCATGTAAATCAAAAACAGAGATGTTTTTTGAAAATATAAAAATACAGAAAGTTTTCTGTGATGGGTAGGTTTAGAGGATAGAATATATGCTGCAGTTTGTACAGTATAAAATCACTATGTCTATGGAATGTGGAATAAAACATGAAAATGTGTGGGTGTGTGTGTGTGTGTGTGTGTGTGTGTGCGCGCATGTGCATGTGCGTGTGCGTGTGCGTGTGTGCATGTACAAAGATTTTGATTTGGTGAATAATAGGCTTTGTTATATATATGCTGCCTGTCTGAACAAAGCCTAATTTCAAAAGCTTATTTCAAATCATGGCATCTTGCACTAACCTCCATATGCCCAAGACCTTAACACAAATACTTGTGGGTACTGTATCAGTCAATTGTGCTCAGATCTGAGGCACTCTGAAAGAGTCATTAAAAGAACTGAGCTGGCCTTGCAGTACAATATACTTAAAATCAATGTGTACCTGTACTGTGAACCAGTAAAGCTCTAAAACACCATCGGCCTATTAAAGTCAGGAAAATGATGGCAACTATAGCGTAGTAATGCCCGATGATTGAAAAGAACAGACTCTCAGCCGAAGCAGATTTCATTGATTACCTTGACTGAAATATTATTTCATTTTATTTTGAGAATGTGAAAGGTGTGTGACAGAAGACACTGATTTCATAACACATAGTTGAAAACAATATGAACTAATAATGTACCTCTACCTTTTGGATTATTGGACCATTACGGGTCTGGGATGGGAATTGTTGATCTATACTATTGATTAAATCCTTTCCATGGTGCCGCTTAGAATTTCTGCAGCCATAGTTACCAAGAAATGGATCTTCAGCAGTAAGCAGCACGTAGATAGTTGGGGTCATTTGAGTAAAACTGAAATGGTCTGCCAAAAGGATAATTCTATTTGAGAAAGATGGAAAGGGGATTTAAAAATATCATGGATGAGTGTGAAGAATCATGAAGATGAAACATCTGCAGAAGGCGTTAGAAACATTATCCAAACGACCCTAAAAATAAAGTTGCATCTTGTCAGTTGAAACAAACTTTCTTTTTTGAAAGCTCTCTGTTTCTCAAAGTCATATGTGTATGTATGATTTAATGTACAATTTTGGCTTTAGTATTGAACTTACTGATCATTTCTTAGCAATTGTTATGCTTCCATTGAGCATTGGGCAACAAAATAATTCTTAGTTAGAAAGCTGGAAAGATATTTTTAAACCAGTCCTGTTTTTGTGTGTTTTTGTTTTATCTCAACAACTGAAGGAAAATGTATTTCCTATTTCATACTGCTAAATTACATTTACCATAGTGTGTTAAATCCATGCTTATATTCTCCTTATGCACGAAATCTCAGTCACACAGACTTTTGCAAAATTACACATAATGGCAGTAAAGGCCAAAAAAAAAAAAAAAAAAAAAAAAAAAAAAAACCTTAAAATGAAAATAAAGGTGAGCCAGACAAAAACAACCTAAATTGGGTTATACAGTCCTGGTCAAAATTATTGGCACCCTTGGTAAATATGAACAAATAAACCTGTGAAAATAAATCTGCATTGTTAATCCTTTTGACCTTTATTAAAAAAATCTAACATTATTTCATTGAAGTAAAACAATTGAAAATGAGGGAGAAAATCTCATTATGAACTAAATGTTTTTCTCTAATACACATTGGCCACAATTAATGGCACCCATTTATTCAATACTTTTTGCAACCTCCTTTTGCCAAGATAACAGCTCTGAGTCTTCTCCTATAATGCCTGAAGAATAGTTTTCTATAGGATTCAGGTCAGGGGACTGGAATCGCCATGGCAGAACCTTAATTTTGTGCTCAGTGACCCATTTTGTGTTGATTTTGATGTTTGTTTTGGATAATTGTCCTGGTGAAAGATCCAACCTTGGCACATTATAAGATTTCTAGCGGATGCTGTCAAGTTTTGATTTTTTATTTGGTATTTGATAGAATCCATGATGCCATGTATATCTAAAAAAGATGTCCAAGACCTGCAATAGAAAAATAGGCCTAAATTAAATTACATTATATATTACATTAAAGATCCAGCAGTATATTTAATCGTATACATGGGGTACTTTTTTATCCCTGTGTGCACCAAACCTATCTTCAGTGTTTGCTGTCCATTTTGCTGCTCAATAGGCTTATTTTTTAGTTTTATCTGACCATAGAACCCGGTCATGTTTGAAGTTCCAGTAGTGTCTGACAACTGAATATGCTGGAGTTTGTTTTTGGATGAGAGCCGAGGATTTTTCTTGAAATCCTCCCAAACAACTTGTGGTGATTTAGGTGCTGCTTGATTTTTTTTTTTTTTTTTTTGAGGCTTTCTGACCCCAAGACTCAAATAATTTCTGCAATTCTCCAGCTGTGATCCTTGGAGAGTCTTTGACCACTTTCATCCTCGCCGTGCAATATAGACTCATGTCCTCTTCCATGCAGATTAGTAATATTTCCTGTTGATTGGAACTTCTTTATTATTGCCCTGATGGTGGAAATGGGAATTTTCAATGCTTTAGCTATTTTCTTACCGACACTATTTTGTGAAGCTCCACAACCTTTTGCTGCACATCAAAACTATTCTTTGGTTTTACCTATTGTGATGGATGAGTAAGGGAATTAGGCCTTTGTGTTACCTCATATTTATACTCCTGTGAAACAGGGAGTCATGACTGGATAATTTCATGTTCCTAGTCATCCCGGTGTACTAAAAATTGTAAATATGAAGGGGAATATACTTCAGATATATTTTATTCATAAGAATTTCTAGGGGTACCAATAATTGTGGCCAATGTGTATTAGAGAAAAACATTTTTTTATAACGTGATTTTCCGCCCACATTCATTAGTTTTACTTCAGTGAAAGTGTTGGGGATTACACCACTGAATGCCAGGTCTTTAATGGTCTTAACCACTTCAGCACTCTAATCATGTGTGCAGGGTTTCACCATATACACATACTGTTTATGCATTGGAGGTAGTTTCTGCAATAAATAAATAAATAGCAGTAAATAACTAAATATCAACATAAATATCTACATACTGTGGTATAAAACAGAAAACTATAAATTAAACAATAAACAACACTCTTAAAGTGTGATTAGCAGATTAAGAAACAAGAAAGTAAGCAGAATATAAAAAAGCATATAAACAACTTAAGGTACATTATACAAAGTCCTCATTATGGTATTAAAGTATAACAAATATATATATATATATGTATATATATATATATATATATATATATATATATATATACCGCATCCACTAGAAATTGCGTAGGTACAAACTTTCCATATGTATTAATTATTTTACATAATACAAACAGAACACAGCAGCAGATAATACTGAAAAAAACATATAATGTAAAGAATTCACAACAGAAAGTTTAGATCTTTTTGACTGACAGAACAAAAGGATAAACAATGCAGATTTATTTTCACAGCCTTCTTTGCTTATATTTACCAAGGGTGCCAATAGTTCTGACCATGACTGTTCTGACCACAACTTGCATGACACTCCCCTGGGCACACAAGTATAAAAGGGAGATGGCGCGCATCACTCATTCAGGTTTGTGGTGAGAAGCCGAGATGGTATTCCGGCCATTCAGCAGGCAATTCAGCGTTGTGGCAGGAGGGACACCACGTCTCATTCCCTCCATCAGGGAACAGAGGTTACAATGGTATTACAAAGTTTTTCTGGTGCAGATTTCAGCAAGCCCCGAGTGTCGGGTAACAAGCACACTTGCAACAGCGTAACCTACCCAAGGCCCACGTAAGCCATGAAAAGAAAGTAAAGAAAGAACACTACAGAGCTACCCTAACCAAACGGTAAGTACCACACTTGGAAAGAGGTCCCTGTGGTAGGTCCTACCTGAAAAGGGAGGAACTATTACAAATGCAGTGACAGGCTGCAGAGATGGAGTTCTGCCTAGGGGAAGACACAGGTTTACCGGTAAGGAAAAGGAAGACACAGGTTTACCTGTAAGCCATTTACTAGAGCCCAGGAGGATGCAACACCTCAATCAAATGGGCCATCCTCTGTTTGGAGACAGCCTTCCCCTTCTGTCCCCCAAAACAGACAAAGAGCTGCTCAGAGCTTCTAAAACTCTGCGTACTGGTCACAGCAATGGCAAGGCAGGGTCTGCCTCATCACGAGGCAGCGCTTGCAAGCTCACCACTTGGTCCTTAAAAGGGTTAGTGGGAACTTTGGGCACGTAGCCCGGCCAGGGTCTCAGGATCACATGAGAGTATGCCTGACCAAACTCAAGGCACAATTTACTGGCAGAGAACGCCTGCAAGTCCCCAACCCTCTTCATGAAAGTGAGCACAGTCAGAAGGGTCATCTTCAAAGGGAGAGCGCTTAGCTCTACTGACTCCAAGGGCTCAAAAGGAGCTTTCCGTAGGCCCAGCAAGACTACAGAGAGATCCCATGAGGGAATAAGGTGTGGCTTAGGAGGAATTAACCTGGCATCTCTGAGGAACCTGTTTATCTGGTCATGCTTCCCTAAAATTTACCACGCTATGGCAGCCACATACACTTTCAAGGTGGAAGGGGGCCCTCCAGCCCCTCTTGCAGGAAGGAAAGCACTGACCCAACTGCGCATTTCTGTGGGTCTTCCCCCTGGGACGCACACAAGTTAGCAAACAGACTCCACTTTAAGGCATAGGCCTGCCTTGTAGAGGGGTCTCTAGTCTGAGTGATGCTGTCTATCACCGTCTACCACCTTGACAGTGAAAGGTGCCCTCCACGACTTCGTCAGCTCTTTATGCACTTCCGCAAAGAAAGGCACTGGGGTGGGACACGGCTATAAGTTGTTCTCCGAACCCAGATACCAATCATTTAGCCATGAGTGCTCAGGACAAGGATTCCACTCCAGCCCGATGTTCACAGCAGACCGGGGAAGTATGGCTGCCAACTCTACATCAGACTCACACTGATCTACTGCACCTAAGAGTAGAACGCCAGCCAAGTCCTCAGCCTCGGAAGGCATTGGACCGCCATCCAATGCTGCTATAGAAAGTTTGTCCTTACCCTGCCTGAGAATGAGAAGTCAGGTGTGCCACTGAGCACAATGTGCAAGACGAGGAACGGGAGGGCCATGGAGATTGACCAGGTGGAAACGCTCCCATTGCCCTTGCATCACCCACAGCACTAGCTGCCGCAGCCTTGTGCATGTTGCAATGAGGACATGAGGCATCCACGAAAGCTGTCTCAGCGTGAGACATGCGAGACAGAGATTGTGGCCGTCCAAGGACGAGAGATATCGACTGCACCCAGAAACACACAAGAGGAAAGGAATTTTTAAAAAGATGCTCTCTGTCTGTGCTTGCTCTTTTAGAGGAAACTGCTTTTTCAGACTTGCTGAAGCGCCCAGGGGAACTTTCTGCATTTATCCATGCCCTTTCCACGAGAAAGACCACTGCATTCGTGAGATGAGATGACACTCACTTGGCTCCGAAGAACAAATCTGAATAAGTGATGCACATCATTTCCCTTTTATAACCATATGTCCAGGGGAGTGGCATGCAAATTCCACTCGCCAATTCTCATTGGCCTTTTCTCAAAGTATCAGAGGTGTTTGGTGCTACCAAGTACGACCCCTAGTGTCAGTCATCGACACAACGTCAAAGTGACTGAGATATATATATATATATATATATATATATATATACAGTGGTAAATCTGCATTGTTTATCCTTTTGATCTTTAATTCATAAAATTAGCAAAAATCTAACCTTTCATTGAAGAAAAGAATTGAAAGTGGGGGGGAAATCACATTATGAAATAAATGTTTTTCTCCAAAACACGTTGGCCACAATTATTGGCACCCCTAGAAATTCTTATGAGTAAAATATCTCTGAAGTATATTCCCATTCATATTTACATTTTTTTGGCACACCAGGGTTATCATGAACATGAAATTGTCCAGCCATGACTTCCTGTTCCACAGGAGTATAAACATGAGGAAACACAAAGGCCAAATTCCCTTAATCATTCAACACAATGAGTAAAACCAAAGAATATAGTTCTGATGTGCAGCAAAAGATTGTTGAGCTTCACAAAATAGAAAGTGGCTGTAAGAAAATAGCTAAAGCATTGAAAATCCCCATTTCCACTATCAGGGCAATAATTAAGAAGTTCCCATCAACTAAAGATGTTACAAATCTGCCTGGAAGAGGATGTGTGTCTAAATCATCCTAATGCGCAGTGAGGAGAAAAGTGTGAGTGGCAAAAGATTCTCCAAGGATCACAGCTGGAGAATTGCAGAGATTAGTTGGGTCTTGAGTCTCAGAAAGCCTAAAAAAAATTATCAAACAGCACCTACATCCCCACAAGTTGTTCAGGAGGGTTTCAAGAAAAATCCTCTGCTCTCATCCAGAAACAATCTCCAGCATATTCAGTTGTCAGACAAGACTGGAACTTCAAACAGGACTGGCTTCTATGGTCAGATGAAAAAAGAGCTTTTTGGCAGCAAACCCACCAGATGGGTTTGGTGCACACATGGATAAAAAGTACCCCATGTCCACGGTTAAATATACTGCTGGATCTTTAATGTTGTGGGCCTATTTTTCTGCTGGAGGTCCTGGACATCTTGTTCAGATACATGGTATCATGGATTCTATCAAATACCAACAGATAAAAAATCAAAACCTGACTGCTTCTGCTAGAAATCCAATAATGGGCAGTGATTGGATCTTCCATAAGGACAATGATCCAAAACAAACATCAAAACCAACACAAAAATGTGTCACTGAGCACAAAATGAAGCTTCTGCCATGTCCATCCCAGTCCCCTGACCTGAACCCTATAGAAAATGAGTGGAGTGAACTGAAGAGAAGAAGCACCAACATGGAGCTGGGAATCTGAAGGATCTGTAGAGATTCTGCATGAAGGAATAGTCTCTGATCTCTTGTCAGGTGTTCTCCAAACTCATCAGGCATTATAGGAGAAAACTCTGAGCTGTTATCTTGGCAAAAGGAGGTTGCAAAAAGTATTGAATAAAAGGGTGCCAATAATTGTGGCCAACGTGTTTTGGAGAAAAGATTTTTGCTAATGCTTGTTAGATTTTGGCTAATTTTATGAATTAAAGATCAAAAGGATAAACAAAGCAGATTTATTTTTACAGTCATCTTTGATCATATTTACCAAGGGTGCCAATAATTCTGACCACCACTGTATATATATCACATGGAATCTGTTAGATATTATATACTGTTTCCTTTATTCATTGTTCCCTCAGGCACCAGCGAGCATTTACACTTCAACCTAGCATGCACTTGATCTCATTATATCTTTAACCTTTTTCGAGGACCCCTTGGTAGAGATGGAGCCCCTGTTACATATTGAAATGTATATGCTTTGATTGCAAAGCCATTAAAATAAACATAATTGATATACAGAGTCATATCCTTAAACAATGCATTTTATTTTAAATTAGACTTCAATTGAGATTTACATAATATTCTAGTTTTGCATTTATTCACGAAATAAGCTGATATCATACAATAATTGGCAAATGCAGTGCAGTACCACTGTGTACTCTTTTGCATGTTTTGTCTTAAAATATGTGTTTAGGGCATGTGTAAAGCTGACCTCCTTCCCTTCACTAGTCTATCACCCTCATGACAGTGAACTGTATATTTGCTCTTCCAGGTGACCTGAAAGGTTAATGTACCCAAACAGGTCTTTTTTTTTTTTCTTTTTTTTTTTAACAACTCTTTGTGGAAAATATGGAGCAGATATATTCAAAGGCCATTGCACTTTTTCAAGGTTTGTTTGTACTCTTTAGCTTTCAGTTGCTGTTGTACTATATGTTGGCATAGTCTCTGATGTAATTAAGATGCTGTGTAATTTTTATGTCAGAAAATTCTCTGCTGAGTTGAAGAGTGGCCAGCAGTATTAGTACTGAGCCAGCACCTAGCTAACAAAAATATGTTAAGAACATTTTGCTAATGGTCACAGTCAGGTTGAAGCAAAGGAGTGTTGAAGCAGGATGCCAATTGCAGCAGTCTTTATTATAGAGATGTTACATAAAACACTGAAGCTTCGATGCACGTATTGAGCATGCAGCACATATGCAACTCTGTTAGTCATATATGTGTACATTATTCTTCTATTACATCATATTAAATTATATTATTTCACACTGGCATCTATTGCCACACTTTAATGGGTAAATTAATTTATCAAAGGGAGTCATTTAACACACACACACACACACACACACACACACACACACACACACACACATGTTAGGCTTTTATTTGTGCACATAACATTAAAACTATCTATGGAGTGTGTCCGTCATCTGACAGAGCTTCTTCCACAAAC
>CM077440.1:23554229-23645972 GCA_039654765.1 Mylopharyngodon piceus
CGCCACAATTGCTGTACCACTGCCAGAGCATGTGAGCGGAGTGGAGCGCAAGCGGAGTAGCTAATATTTCCTCTAGAGCGGAGAGCACCTTTCTAAAGATTCCGCTCCGCTCGCTCAGTCCGCTTAGGGCTGCTCGCTCAACCCAGAATGCCCTGAACATCAAAGGTAAGAACAAAGAAGGAGACCTAGGCCTAACTGAAAGGGAGTGTGGAGAAACTGAGTTAGCAAAGATTCATTTTGTGATTTAGTCACAACGAAGTTCTTGTTCGTACTTTGTTTTGGGGTAAAAAGAACTTTGAAATACCTTCGCAGCGTCATACTGTCAATGAATATCCCGATGCGTCCATGCTGCTGAGAGAGCTGTTTAGATTAATATGCGATGCGTGCTTTCCTCTGAATAACAAAAACACAGAACAAATATGAAAAAAAAAAAAAAATAGTAAGAAAGAGTCTGGTCTGATCATAGTGATGTGGATGTCTGTAATTGAGACATGTACTCAAGAAATTTATTAAAACAGAAAGATGTATTGTTTCGGTCTTACTCAAAGGCTGTGGAATCATGGTAGAGGGTTCGTTTGTTATGCACTTCAATCGGCACCCGACGTTCTTGGTTTTCTTCTCATTTATTAAATCCAGGCAATTGGTTGATGAAACATCTATTAAAATTAAGATACAGTTTATACAAAACAAAATTCACTTTAAAGAAAGGCTTTCTACAAAACAAAACTTAATGAAGTGGTCAAAACCATGTCTGCCAACATATATTGCACATCTTATGATGTCTTACTCATGCTGTTCACTTTTCATAATCAATATAGATAAAATTTAAAAAATAATATTATAATATTTAAACATGAATATGAAACTAAATAGGCTACGTTTTCTTTAACCCTGGTCAACGCACACGCTGGCACGTTCTGATGGATTTTCCTAAATGACAGCGGAAACAATTCAACAATGCAAATCTCACTCCCCAATGTTTATTGGCTTGATTTGTTACCACTCGAAGGTGATTGGGTTCTCAGACGAGATCCAAATTTGTCAGTCATTCTGACTTTTCCCGTCTCCTTTCCCTCCTTCAGGGAACGGGGGTTACATAAGTAACCGAGACATTCTCTGACCATCTGATGGATATTGCCAACAAAACTGGAAAGCGCTTTTTCAGTCCTGACGGGCCTATAATGCAACCTTTTCTTTTTTTTTTTTTATTCATTAATTATACATCTAATTAATTATTAATCTGATTATTACAAATATGATGATAATTTAATATGATATATCCATTTCATAACAAAAATGTGTGAATGATATTTATTTAAAACTTCAATTAGCTTGCAGTTATATTTGTGTAGAGATAAACAATTTTTTTTTTTAAATACATACATAGATACATAAGCATCTTCATTGTTGAATTGAAAATTAAAACGAGTTAACCAGGAGTATACCTCAAAACTTTGTGTTGCCTTCTAGTCTTAAACAACTTATGCTTATAAAAATACAGTCTTGATGAAAAACAATAGTACAAATTAAGAAAACAATTGCTTTCTATTGATTGAGTTTTCTTGGTAAAACAAAATTGATGACTTGGAAGGATGATATTGATAATGCTGCACCTAAATGTGGCAAGCAGTTAAGCTTCTTGAAATGGAGTTTTAACAAGAAAGAAAACTGAAAAAAACGATATGGAAAATCCAGTGGTACCCCATCAATCAAGGCATGGCAAGCCGATAAAGCGGTCACATAAACCCTGAGAGTGGCGGGGCATGTGCCTGCCGATAATTTCTCCTGCAGGAAGTCAAGAACTGTAACAATCTGGCAGTTAACTGGATCTGCATTACATGCAGTACACCACCTTTCAAAGACACCCCATTTATTTGCATAACTTCTTCTAGTGGAGGGAGCCCTAGCACTTAGAATGGTCTCAATAACTTCAGGTGAAAGCCCAGTGTCCCTCAGTTGATACCAAACAGAGGCCAAACATGAAGGTTCCACAGGTCGGGCTGGGGATGAAATATGTCCTCTGCGCTTGAGACAGAAGGTCCCTCCTCTCCGGTATCACCCAAGGCGAGCCGGTGATATATTATTTCCGAGAACCATACTCTGTTCGGCCAACGCGGCACTATCAGTAAGAGGCAAGACCGTTGTTAGCGAACTCTGGCTAGAACTCCCGGGAGCAGAGAAACCGGACGAAACGCATACAGGCGAATTCTGGGCCATGTATGCGCCATCGCATCCAGACCCAGGGAGGATGGGTGACTCAGAGAGAAGTAGAGGGTAGAGTCTGTTGGGACTGGGAGGCGAAGAGGTCCATCTCTGTTTCATAAAATCTTTACCAGGTTCGTTTCACTACCTCGGGGTGGAGTTTCTACTCCCCCGTTGGTATACTCTGTCTGGACAGTAGATCTGCTCCCACGTTGAGGTATCTGGGGATATAAATCGCCCTGAGGGACAGGAACTTGTCCTGAACCCAAAGGAGAATGCGCTGCACTAGCCTGTTCAGACGGCGCAAACGCTGACCACCCTGGCGATTTGTATTAGAGGCTACCACAGTGATGTCCACCCACACCAGGACATGGTAACCCCTTAACTGATGGAGGAAGTACTTCAGGGCCAGAAATACAGCCATCAATTCGAGGCAATTGATGTGCTAATCGAGACGATGACCTCACTATACCCCTTGGGCTGGATGGCTTTCTAAGACCGTTCCCCAGCCCATACGGAAAGCATCTGTTGTTAGCATCTTGCAATGTCAAAGCACCTAGAGTGGGACCCAAGGTGAAGAACCGGGGGTCTGAGCTACATAGGAAGGGAACAAAGCTGCAGCGCATAACCATTACCATAAACGTGGATTTTTGAAAGTGCACGAAGCGTTCAGCGTGTGACTTACCATAAACATGGATTTTTAGAAAGGGCACGAAGCACTCAGCTCATGCCCTTGCCCTTATTTGCCTTCGGGGATTGCTTGGATAAAATCCCCTGGCTTTGAACCACAACTGAAGCGGTCTCATGTGCAAAAGGCCCATAGGGATCACTGTGCCATGAAACCTAGGATTTTCTGAACAGTAATGTCCTGACCTAGCCTGATGTTGCTTAGGGTGTTTAAAATGGTCTCAACATGAGCGGAAGACAGTTGTGTCCCCGATGTTGACCGAGTCCCATTTAACCCTGGGCAGGAGAGAGAATGCTTTTTTTAGCGTTGTGTCTATATATATATATATATATATATATATATATACAGTATATATATTGCAAAAATACTACATTCAGTGTCCTCTGCCCGAGCCGAAGAAGTGCCAGAGCACGCTTCAGTAGTCAGGCAAAAGGACATTACGATCTGGAGAGAGAGCGAGCCCCTGGAACATAGTGGGTGCTACCCCTTTGAAAAAAGCAAAGCAAATACAAAGCACTTTAACTGTGAACATTCCACAATGCTCGCAATCACTATGCTCACACACAAGGGCAGCACGCTCTTCCCCCAACACACAACGCAAAACTGGTGTGTGTGGCATACAGGCTTGAGCCATGAACACGGAGACACACTCCGTTTGTTTTGCACACACACATCACAGTATGGTCTGAAGACAAAAAGACCTGATGATGCATCTGTGGTACATCTAATTATAGCCTCTGATGCGGGCGCATGCTGATGATGTCACTGCCAGAGGCTATAAAAGTTCTAGGTCAATTTCATTGATGTGTTTCACACATATTCACAGCTGGGCTGCGTTCCACTCCAATTTTAGACACGCACTCGTGAATTTCCCTAAGCACTTCCCCTCGGGGGAATCCCTGCCACCATTTTGAAGTGCGTTCCACTTCGTGAAGTGGACGAGGGAAGTTTATATGGACAGACCCTCGCTCCCTTGATTTTGACTGAGGGAGCGAGTCTACATCATATGTACACTTCAGGCAGCTCTATATACCACAATGCAACACGATTGTGACGTCACCGCATATCGTGTTTAATTTACCCCAATCTATGATATATTAATTATTTTTTTGAATATTTAAAACAACCCAAACACACCTATATACATATAGAATTCTGTATTAAACAATTTTGTAAGGGGAAAAAAAATAAATAAATAAATAAATAAATCAACTCCATAGGGGATTCCAAGTGATCAAGGGCTTAGGACGTTCCAATTCAGACCATTGCAAAGGTTTCGCCAGTAGTGGGCACTCATGCAATGTAAGCAATGACGTACATCCAAGTCAATGGGACTGAGAGAAGTTAGCGAGGGAAGGGCATAAAAAAATGAACTGGAACACAGCCATAGTCACTTCTAAAGACGTTCCCATAGCGCTAATCAAGCACAGCATTAAGTGTAGCTTTTGAAAGGGAACTTGAAGTAAATGGCTTTTTGTCAGTGAATACAAAACCTCATAAGCAGTCCTCCATCAACCAATGACTGGGAAATGTAATTAGTGATAACTTGTCTTCTGTTTCCAAAAATTCATTAAAGTTTCTCCAAGTGTACAGAAACACAGATCCCCAGGAGGCCCATGTCTTAGTGGAATCTCAAAGCCATGCCCAAGGTCTTCTAATGAAGTGTTTTGTTACCTGACCAATCTATTAGAATACTATTAGAATACTACCACAGATATAGCTTTATGTACCACCTAATGAAATGATTGAATGAAATGTTTTAATACCATCAGCATAGACCTAAATCATAACAGCTACTATAAAGTTGTCCATTATCCTTTTTTCATAAGATCCTTGAAACACTGAATTGAGGATAGACCACACATCTTTTTTTTTTTTTAATATACACTATACCACTGTTCAATCCAGACAACTGGACCATAGTTGCCATAATATCTCACAATATTTAGGTTATGCAGACTTCTCAAAAAACACATTGGATATAATTATAGAATTGTTAGAGCTTATACTGATAAGGTACTTAGCTGGTCTTCTATTAAGGATGGAGATGCTGAAGATTTAAAGGGGACATATTATGCCCCTTTTCATAAGATGTAATATAAGTCTCTGGTGTCCCCATAATGTGTCTGTGAAGTTTCAGCTCAAAATACCTCCCAGATCATTTATTATAGCTTGTCAAATTTGCCACTAATTGGGGGTGAGCAAAAACATGCCATTTTTTTTTGTGTGCCCCTTTAAATGCAAATGAGCTGCTGCTCTCCGCCCCCATACAGAAGAGGGCAGAATCCTTTACACGAGCTTCGCATACTCCGTCTACAAAACTGGTGAATCTCACTCAGCCACAATGTCAAAAATAACCAGTTGTGGAGTGCAGCCTTACATGTTTGAACTGGAGTCGAACACAGATGGAGAGATTCAGGAAGAGCTTGCAACTTTTAGACTGCACCTGAACATTTCGGAATGGTTAGTGAATACATTTATGTAGTTTTTGTGAAATTACATTGATACACTATTAGTACAATTCTCTTATCTTACAGACAGCATAAAAAAGTCAGTCACCTGACTGTACAATTCATACTAAATGTGCGTTTATGAATTACGCAGACGGTGAGCATTTTCGATATAAAACTAACGACATAACTCTAAGTTAGTCTCTGTGAATACAGTCAGAGACTATGGTAACTTTAGCTACATTAGCCATACAGCATTCTAGAAAGCTCATTCAGAAAGGAAATTTGCAAACATTGACAAAATTAGAAGTGCCATACTTGCTTATTCTGGATATGAAGTTAGAGCATGAAGCGTTGGTATTGACTCATCCTTCAGAAACAACTATTCACAAATCCAGCGTTGTATTGGCCCTTGTTGGTGAAGCATTCATGCGTAAAATGATTTGCGCAAATATATAACAATTTACCGACATTTTCTGGCACATTTCCTTCAAAAATGAAATTCAATCACCTCAGTGGCTCAGATGTCGGGAGTCTATGGAGACTCCTATGTTCGTTGGTACATCTAACAACAGAACATTTGTAAGGTTTTTTTTTTTTTTTTTTTTTTTTTTTTGGCACAGACATTGTAATCCTCTAGCTAGCGGATACAGCGAGTAAACAGAAACGGCGGACTCTGTGCTTCTCACTTAGGGGTGTGTCTATGCTAAAAGGGCAGATCATCACCACTCATAAGGCGGGGTTTCCCTACTCTTATGTAAGAGTAGGGGGAAATATAAAACAGCTTGTTCTGAGAGATTGAAAATGATAAATGGGGATTATAAAAAACGTATTGGGTGGATTTTTACCATTATAGGCTGGTCGTTTACACACACCGTGGACACACATCTGTGTTAAAATACATTATAAAAGTGAATTTTGCATAATATGTCCCCTTTAAAGGCTTTATTCTGTTTCTAAATGGATGTCTCAATATAATGAGTGAGTTATTTGGAAGAAATAAATCATCCTTCTAACATTAGAAGTGTTCTTTCAAAATTACCTTATTAACTCAAGAAAACATGGAGAACAGCCAACAATGACAACAATAAGACAAAAAGCAAAAAGAGAATTTGGTAAAATGTATAAACAATCAAGCACGTAATGTGTCACATCCTATTTTTTGGAAATTTTAGAGATTTTACTGTTCACAGCACCGCACGAGGGATAAGTAGCAGTTGTTGCCAATGCCTAAGGCAAGAAGAAGTAAAAGCGGCTTTGTCAGTATTTTGTCCCCAGCAGGGAACAGTTCTCTTCTCTTCATAGACGTGGTAGATATTGCAGAAAAACACAGTCTGAACAAGAAAATGGACAAATGAAAGAAACAAAAATTGGAGTGTGCTTTCGGTGCCTGGAAAGAGGACAGATGAGCAAAGGATGTGCTTGAAGACTTACCTGTCAGGTGAGTTTAGTCCAGCATCCCACTTCATGCCAGTGGGAATCAAGGCACATGGAGAGGTGATGAAAGCAAATCAGAAAACAATGGGAACATTATTGCAAGTGCTTTGGTGGAAATAGTTGGGGGAAAAAAAAAAAAAAATGAAATGGGAGTATTGATATTAAGGTTTGTAAATCTGCCTTAACTTTGCAACTGTGAAGGTGTGAATGGTGAAAGCTGTGTAATGGTGGAAATGTAAGTCTTTCTTGATCTAGGCAGTTTTTCTACCTTTTGTACAGAGGCACTACTTAAGTAGCTCAGTGTGACTGGTAGGAAAAGTGACACACAGCTATGTACCATGAATAAGGCAAAAGCTGTCAAGACCTCTGTCATGTCTGGTTTGGAGATATGTGCTTTAGAAGGCACATAATCTGTTGAACCTCCAGATGTTTTCTCCTAGAGTGAGATTCCTAAGGAAAATGACTGCAGTCCTTTTCAAAATAATCTGAAATAGTGGTCATATTTGAAAAATGATGGACTTTCTTGAGCTATATTCTGTGAGATTACAAGACAGAGCCAATCACGTTTATGAAAAGCTTCTCAGATAGTATAGCTGCTGGATGGACAGATGGACTGATCTGCTAGATTTTCCCAACAATCACTGTGTTTGCTAAACAAAGAGCTTTTAACTTAAGAAGGTTTTTTTCTCCCAAGTTGTTTATGAAACCTTGCAAAAAGAGTATGCAGTTAAAGTAATGCATACAGAGAAGAGTCAATACTTTTGAGGCCACGTTTCATCAGGTTATGATGCCAGATTCTGACATCCTGGGACTGATTTGGTGGCCTACTAAAGAATTAGATCAGCTGAAGGAGTACAATACGTTGATGGGCTCCTGAAGTCGTACCATTGCTCTGCGGCACTATTCAAGAGACAATATAGGCAATTTTAACAACAGCACTTAAAAATAGTTTAATCAGTGTTTCAAGCAGCTGGAAATGGAATAGGAGTTACATTGACCCCAACAACAGGAGTGTTAAGAAAGAAATGGAATAATTTGGAGTTTGACAGTACATTAAGTGAGTATTTACAGTTTTTTACGATTGCTTACACACTAAAATTAAAAATAACACACAGTTACTGAAACTCTACACTCAAGGAGCAAAACCTCAGCCCAGATCTGCACAACTATAAGCACATTCTCAGCCTCACACTTTTTGCAAAACACTACACATGTTGTTTTGCACAACACTAAACACACTTCTCTAAATTAGACAGAAATCTAACATAATGTCACTTCTTTGCCATTTCAAGACACTGCTTTCCAAAATACCACCCCTATAAACCAATTGATCAAACATGGCTGTCAGGTGTGCAGACACTTAAGTGCTTAACTGTAAACTCAACAATCAGGTGCAAGTCCTATAAAAAGGCAAAAGGTGAGTTTATGTGTCTTCAACAAAATGGAAGGCAATGTTGCAGTAAGAGGGAGAGGTAGAAACATCATTGGCCACAGAGCTATTTTGAATAGAGACAACGTGGTGGTAACGTCACAATGTATGTTGCAATCATGCAGAATGGGGTCCTCCACCAGCATGCCAACTTAGGCCCTTACAACACGGCCCACATATTCACATTTTAGAAAGTCTACACAAAATCGTCACAGCAGAAGACCAAATGGATGCAGAGCAGATGAGATACATTGTCATATGGGACAATGTAAATTTCCACCTATCTGCTCTGGTCCAAAACTGGTTTCATTAGCATCCACAATTTTCACTCCAATACATCCCACCATACTGTCCATTCCTTAAACCCAGTGAGGAGGTTTTTTTGGTTTTTTTTTGGCATGGAAGGTTTATAGTCTCCAGCCCTATGTCAGGATATGCCTCATTCAAGCCATGGAGAAGGCCTGACCTAATTGATGCAGGGATGCAGGGTCTGTGCAAGGATGGATTCGCCAGTCAAGAAGATTCTTCCCTCGCTGTCTTGCGTGAGAGGACATCGCCTGTGATGTGGATGAAGTGCTATGGCCAGATCCAGCTAGGCCAAGAGATGATGCTTAGGTGTTTTTTTCAATTTTTCAATTTTTTTTTTTTTCATTTAAAATCATGCTTTTGTTTTGTCTCCACAAATGTTTTTGTTTGTGTAATATATTGTATTTAGAATATGTTCTGATTTTCAGTGCAAAATGTAACCTTCAGAAAGGCGTGGATGTATTGAATGGTTTTACAGTGTGGTGAGAAATAAACATTTTCATCAAAGTGCAGTACTGATCTTGTGTTTTTTTTTTTTTGTTTTTTTTTTGTTTTGTTTTGTTTTGTTTTTGTCAATATATTTATGTACTTTACTCTAACAATATCTCTGAAAAAATCAAACGCAGACTATATCATTAGAAAAGTATAAAAGTTACAAGTGTTTAAGATTGAGCACAGCAGTGTGTAAATGAATCAAACAGAATCAGAATGTATGAACCATGTGTGTTCCATATGGTGTCAAAGTTGGGTTTTGTTAAATTAATGTAAAGTTTTGAATGAAGTGTTTCATTTTGCAAAAGAACTGAGGTGTTCTGCTACTTGTGTGTGTGGATCTGTGAATTGTGTGTAGTGTTTTGACAAAATGAGCCTTGTTTTTAAAATTGTGCTTAAGCAATCGTAAAAAACTGTAAATGCCTTAAGTATTATATGCATGAATGCATCAAGGTGTTGGAGAGTTACTAACAAACTTGAGTCAATAACAAAAGAGATGTGCACAAAGTAGACAAGTTACGCACAATCATAAACTGTGACAAAATATGCATTCTCTGCAGAGAAACCAGAAAGTCTTCATTTACAGAATACACATTTACCATTCACACACACACACACACACACACACACACATATATATATATATATATATATATATATACACATTTATTTCTCATTATGAAATAAATGTTTTTCTCTAGTTCATGTTGGCCACAATTATTGGCACCCAATTATTGCAATGTCCTTTTCCCAAGATAACATCTCTGAGTCTTCTAGGGGTGCCAATAATTTTGGCCAACATGTATTGGAGAAAAATATTTATTTCATAATGTGAGTTTCCCCCCACTTTCAATTGTTTTACTTCGATGAAAGGTTAGAATTTTATGATTTTTTTTGAATGAAAGATCAAAAGGATAAACAATGCAGATTTATTTGCTCATATTTACTAAGGGTGCCAATATTTGTGGAGAGCACTGTATATAGTAAACAAGCTAATATATTAGCTTGTTTACTTGGAAACGAGCTTTGCTAGCACCATGTTCTACTGTTTCAGGAGTATTTGTGTTTGCAGTTAAAATGAAACTGTATATACTGTTTATGGTGTGTTTTGAATGTGGCAGTAGTAATTCAGATATAAATTATTGTTCAGACCTCTGCTGAAGCAGTATGAAGCAATCAGAAAGACACAATCTAATTTTACTTTTTTTTTTATTTTTTTTT
Organism: Mylopharyngodon piceus; assembly: GCA_039654765.1. Lineage (NCBI taxonomy): Eukaryota > Metazoa > Chordata > Actinopteri > Cypriniformes > Xenocyprididae > Mylopharyngodon > Mylopharyngodon piceus. The sequence continues at coordinate 23,564,455 of CM077440.1, forward strand.
TTTTAGTGCTGCTGAGGATGGAACACGGTTGTTTGCAATGTAAGAATTTATTTATTTATTTATTTTACAGACATGACAGTGTGTTTATGTTTGTATGTTACTCATCAATCATTTCATGTCACATATTTAAAGAATTACAATTTTATTTTCAACAGGGACGAGAAAGACATCCTGTTATTTTTATGCGGCACAGAGGAGGACTCAAATTGTTTAGTGAAACATAAAAACATATAATTTAAACATACATGTAAGTGCTTTTTTATGTATATAATAAAAAAATAAAACAAGGTATCAAACATAATTCAAAAATGGTGAACGTCTCAGGTTACGCACGTAATGCCTTCTGCGTGACAGCTCCTGAAGCACGTGCAAATCCAGTTCTGATGTGTGTGTGACCTCGTGATGTGTGACGGCCTACTGTGGAAGCTACAAAGGGAGCTGGCAACACAACAGCGTCAGCCTTCTGATCGACTGAAGCAAACCACTCCCAGGCATGCAGGAAGTATGGCAAAGGGACGCAGCGTCTTGTTCCCTTTCTCAGGCCTGAGACGTTCCCTTTCGAGGGACACAAACACTTGAGACCCCAGGGTGACTGACAGGTCTAGGCCATAAAACCTTATGAAGGTGTGCCAGGAGGACCACCCCTCTGCATTACATATATCATGGAGGGATGCCCCAGAAAATAAAGCTTTAGAGGATGCCATACTTCGTGTGGAATGTGCTTTGACTGGCAGAGGAGAAGGCAGACCGCATGCTTCCTAAGCCGTAGAAATAGCTTCCACAATCCACCTGCTTATAGCCTGTTTGGTAGCCGGGCAGCCCTCCTTAGGGGGTCCAAAGCGTACCAGCAACTGGTTAGTTTTTCTCCACTGAGAGATCTTTTGCACATAAACCTCTAGTGCCCGAACAGGGCAGAGTAGCTGTAGCTTCTCTTGTTCTGCCGACACATGAGGAGGATGAAAGGTCTGAAGGACTTCACCTCGGGTGAAGGATATCCTTCACCCCACTTCTGCACCATAAAGTGAAGACCCACAGTTTCCACATCTCCAGCCGAGGGTGATATATTGTGCCCCTGGCCTGAGTGAGAAGGTCCTTCCTGACCAGAATCTCCCACGGGAGACCATTTAGAAGGGCTACCAGGTCCGAAAACCAAATTCTGGCTGGCCAGAACAGGGCTACAAGTAGAAGTCAGACCCCGTCCTGGTAAACTCTTTCTAGAACCCCCAGGAGCAGAGCGATCGGGGGAAAAGCATACATCCGAAGCCTTGGCCACGACTGTACCATTGCGTCCAGTCCCAGCTTAGCTGTATGTGTGAGGGAGAACCAGAGGGGACAATGAGAAGTCTCTTGAGATGCAAACAGGTCTATGTCCACCTGGCCGAATTTCCTCCAAATCAACTGCACCATCTCGGGGTGCAGTCTCAATTCCCTGGGCCTCAGCCCCCTGCCTTTGACAGGACATCTGCTCCCAAATGCAGGTACCCTGGGATGTAGAGTGCTCTCAGGGAGAGCAGTTTTCTCTGGGACCACAGGATCTGGTGCACCAGTCTGCACAGAGGGTGCGACCTCAGACTCCCCTGGTGGTTTATGTATGAGACCATTGACTTATTGTCAGTTTGAGCTAGAACATGGTGGCCACTGAGGTCTGGGAGAAAATGCCTCAGGTCTAGCAGTATATGTGCCAAGAGAGATGATGTTCTTTCCACAGACCTTGGGTTGAGCGGCCTTCCATGACCACACCTCACCCTGTGCGGGATGCATCTGTCGACACAATCTTGCAATGACAAGATGCTTCTAACACAGGGCCTTGGGACAGGAACCAATGCTTCTTCCACATGATCAAGAAACAAAGGCACCTGCGCATAACCTTGATCGTGTGAAACGGGTTGCCCCTCAGGGAAAACACCCTAGTCCTGAGCCACCACTGCAGGGATTTTAAGTACAGGCCAAAAGGTATAACGTTGGACGCAGCTGCCATGAGCCCTATCTGTCTCTGAAACTGTTTTACAGTGATGAGCTGGCCTAGCTTGATTCTGGTCACCGTTGATAGAATCGACTCGATATGTGCAGGAGACAGCTGTGCCCATATCGAATTCCCATATGACTCCCAAAAATGTTGTCCCCTGGACCGGAGTAAGCATACTTTTCATTGCATTGATTCTTAACCCCAATCGCTTTATGTGGTCGAGCACAACATCTCGATGCCCTGCCGCCATCTCCTTAGTCTGAGCTAATATCAGACAGTCATCTATGTAGTTGAGAATTTGGATGCCCTGGAGTCTGAAAGGAGCCATAGCTGCATCCATACATTTAGCGAAAGTGCGTGGGGATAGTGCTAGGCTGAATGGAAGAATCCAATATTGGTATGCTTCGGCCACAAAAACAAACCTCAGGAACTTCCTGTATTGTGGAAAGATGGAGATATGAAAGTTAGTGTCCTTTAGATCGATCATGACAAACTTGATTTGGCTCACAATAAGAGATATCGTCAGCATCTTGAACTTGAATGGGACGCAACCCTCTGTCATTCTTTGGAACTATAAAGTACCAGTTGTAGAACCAGGCATTTCTCTCTGGGGGAGAAATGAGTTATATAGCCTCATTTGCCAGAAGAGACTGAATCTCCTGTTCCATAATCTGTACCTGCTTGGGGCCTACTATTGTAGGCAAAACACCATTGAACTTTGGTGGATGAGACCCAAACTGGAGTCTGTACCCCTTGGGAGGTGTGCACAGTTCACATTGAGATATATTGGGTAGTGCCTGCCAGGCTTCCAGGTTGTCTACTAGAGGAATCAGCCTCTCGAGGCTATTTGGAGAAATAGACTTGGTGCCCTGAAGCGAATTCACATAAGGGTTTGACCAAATCGATGTTTCTACAGGCCTCTCTAGGGAGAGCAAACCCCTCATGACCGCAGCATTGTTGGGCGGACATTAAGGTTTGGGTTTGTTGGAAACCATTATGCCCCAAAGCGCTGTGGGCGGCGGGGTTAACAAATCGATTTCCTGAGTGCACCGTGGGGGAGTGGATGTAACTTGAATGACTGAATTGACTGTCAGAACCTCTTTCCTGAAGCCCGCTTAGAAAGAATAACGTTCCTCAGATCTGTTTTCTCCTTCGCTGACTTTGGGCAAGAGTGGGGCTCGAGCAGCAACACTCTCCTTTTGCTCTTGCCGGTATGAGGAGTTCAACGTAGAAAGATGGGGCTGCCCCCTGGCAGCAGCCCCACGGGTCTTGTGGAGATGAAGTATGAACCTCTGGAATGCTGAAGATTGTTTCTTTGCCTCCAGAAATCTCTCAACGACCAAGGCTTACAGCATCACCGAAGAGACCAGGAGGTGACAGCGGGGCATCAAGAAGGAAAGCTTTGTCCTTCTCTTTGATGCCTGAGAGGTTTAACCAATGGTGCCTCTGCTATGGAGCAGCCGACGACACGGGCCATCTCCTTGGTGGCACGAAGAGATAAATCGGTGGCCTGACATAGCTCTTTTATAGCGTCGGGCCCCACACCTTTGCCCTCTTCCAAGTCCCTAAGCGGGTCGGCTTGGTACACTTGTAAGATGGCCATTGTATGTAAACAAGCACTCTCCTGACCTGCCGCCATATATACCTTGACCACCAGCGAAGATGTTGTATGGCATGGCTTGGTGGACAATGTCGGGGCTTTGAGGGATGACACAGTGTCAGGGGAGAGATAAGCTGCCAAAGTCTCTCCAACCCTGGGCATCATCCCGTAGCCGTTCTCCTTGAGCCCCATGATGGAGACGTAGTTATGCACTGTGGCACTCAAAACACAAGATGAATATGGCTCCACACCTCCGTAATGAGATCCTGAAAGAACGGCAAGCCCCGACGTGGAGGTTGTGCTTTTGACTGCAGGAAGCTGTCTTTTTCTGCGCTTCCCGCTTCTCGGCTGGACAATTGATGTTTAATTTCCCCACGGCACGAGTAACAATCTGCACAAGCTCCTCATACTGTGGTGATTGGGGCTGGCGAGTCACCCAAATCACTCGCTTCAATGCTGAGAATGTCCAACTCCTCAGAGCTGGACAAACCTAACATCAAGCAATCGCTCAGGGCGGAAGAAGCCACAGAGTGGGCTTCCGTATCCCAAGTCTGAGTGCTGGAGCTAGCAGTTGAGGGATGAGAAAAGGCCGAAGCCATCTCAAACTCCTCTGCTAGTTCTATCTGCGATCCCCACGAGTGAAGCCGCCGGGCTGCCTTGGCAGCCGTGGGACCCGCACCGCAGGGATCGCAAACCTCAAACAAAGCCAGGCAGAAGCAGAGCGTTCTAAGAGGAAGATGCTAGCAGTGTGCATAGTCAACTCCCTTGAGAGCTGACCGTACATGCTCCGCTCTGAAGCAGCTTACACAAAACTTGTTTATCCCTGCCCGTGATGTAACATGGGCAGAGAGGAACACTTCTTAAATTGCTGCTCACTTGCCATTTCTAATATCTTTTTGTATGGCCCACGGGACAAACAAACACCAAATAGGACTCACATACATAGAGCGCTTGCTGAGTGAACTATACTGATGCAGCTGCATTTGTTCATTATTAGTTCTGTATATTATGATTATAAATTTGAATATTTGAAATTAAATCTTGATGACCCTGATACTTTGCTTGACAATTCGACATTTTGTTTACCATTGCATACTGCAAGGGTGTCCAACCCTGCTCCAACACACCTGTCTGTAATTATCAAGCAACCCTGAACACTTTGATTAGCTGGTTCAGGTGTGTTTGATTGGGGTTGGAGCTGAAATCTGCAGGATGGTAGCTCTCCAGGAGCAGGGTTGGACACCCCTGGCATACTGTATGGTAGCCTTCTTTGTGTAGTGTCAGAAGTCTAAGGATTTTGAACTAACAGCACGTTAAAGTTTAATCCAACAAATATCTTGAAATTTGTGCATCTGTCAGACTGGATGACTTGGCATCAACAGTTTGCATGCTACAAAACTGCCAAAAGCTGGATTTAAGCTACATGATAATGGCAAAGCGGAACAGAATAACTATGATAACATGTTTAGTTAAACTTGATGAATACCTCATGCCTTTAAAATTTGTGATACATAAGCTGCACTTCATCAGAGAGCAGAGTTGTCTCTGTGAATTGTGTGACTTTGGTGCAAACCAGACACAAGAGACAGGAGGTCAGGAAATGGGACAAAAGGCTCTCTGGAAAGATGCTGCTAATGACTATACTCAGCCTTGAGACTGTAGTGCAAATGGTGTAATAGGACACAGCAGATCAGCCAGCAGTAGGGTAAGTCAACAGACCATGTGCAGGAGGTGAACAAACGATGCACACTGAGGATAGGAAGAACCTTGAACAAGGTAGAAAAAAAAAAAATAAAAAAAAATAAGAGAGACTGTAAATAAAGTCAAAAGAAAATACATGGACTATGGGACTAAACTAGCCAGCACACCAATTGATTCAAGTTTACATGTGCTTTGTAAAGCTTTTGAACAGGTGCTGTTCAAAAGCTTTCAGCCAAAAAGGCAACTTGGATTTTTCTAAGATACTTAAAGTGTTATTTTTGTATGTATGACAAAAATTTATCACCACAAACTGCAATAATTCTGAATTATCTACCTGTTTTGCCACTTTGCTTGCTCGCTGTAATAAAGTTCCACAAATTCTCCATTAATCCTCTGTCTTGGGTCTGATATCCCGTAACACCTTGGGTCATTTTGACCCGAGATGAGTTTATTTTATTTATTTATTTTTTAATCAAAAAAACAAAAACAAAACAAAAAAACATACATTTAAAGATAATATTTTATAATAATAGACTGATATAAGATTTCTGGACAAAAAAAAAAAAAAAAAAGTGTAATTTTTAGGAGATGTGTTGCACACTGGGAAGGAAACATGTAGGGAGAATCAGTGGTTTTCATCTTTTGTCTTTTGCATTGCAAAAATAAATGTTATATGGCATTTTGCAGAAGCAAACTGGCCAGTTGGCTTAAAATGATGTTAGGCAGTGAGAGCTCTGTTTTGTCCAGTCTAGGAAATCCCCATAAAAGTGTTATTGAATGATTTGATAGTACAGAAGAGAGGCTGGCCAGTGAACTGTAAAAGAGTAAGAAACAGCTGGTAGCAGAACTGGAGGATGTGAGTGGTTGCTGAGATTATGTGATGTGAGAGATCTTTGTGTGGTTGAGAACCTAAACTGAAAGCTACATCAAATACTTTTAAAACACATGAGGAAGAAATGCTGGTGTAGAGAACAGATATTCCAATCAGAATGAATAATGTATAATCCGTAGCTCTGTTAAAAAAAAAATAAAAAAACTCAGCTGGAATCCCAGTAGTTGAGTGAGCAGTGCAGTGATATTCCCAGTAGTAAGCATGATTGGAGATTGAGATTAAGAGGTTGAGGCACAGAGATGATCACCAAAGTCCTACCAAAACAGCAGCAGGAATGGAGCCCCAGAAGTTGAAGGGATACATTGACAAAATGAAGAAAATTCTCAGCAGCAAGCTGCAGCTTGTTCTCAGGCTGGAGATCATAGTGATAGGAAGATAAATGGACAGAGGACCATACATACATGGAAGGAAAAATAATTTGATGCACTAGTGGTAAATAAAACTGCAGTAGATGAAAGGAGCTGTATTGTGCACGATCCATGAACAAACTCCACCTAAAATGTAATCTATTATCCAGTTTTCTACTTTCTAGTTCTAGTTCTGGCAGATGCTTTTATGCTAATCAATTTAAAGCTAAGTTGCTTAACACTAGAACCGCCACGGTGTAAAATTTACCCATGGCTGTTTTTCAAATGTACATAACAGATTTTCAATAAAATATCCAAGTCTCCCAGTCATTGACATTTTTACTAAAATTGTGTTATTTACAATGCCCTGTTGTTAAAAATTGTTTAGATAAAACCAGATTTTAAAAAAAAATGGGGCATTTATACCTAAAATCGCCAGCAGGTCAAATTTACCCCATATAATTATTTTATTTTCTCGCTGTGTTTGAGCAACGTGTAGGCTTACTGTAAATGGTCACACAACGCATGTTCAAATGAAGATGTTTTAGCCTACAATTGTTCAAACTCTGGATTAATTATTAATTTTTGTTTTGCCATTTTTATCGTGTATTGTTTGCTACTGTGTTGCTATTTAGGGCTATTCAAGTCTGCCCATTTCCTGAAAAAAAATATTTACGATCTATGATGTAATGAATAAAACAATTTTTAATAATTACCCTTAGTTTATTGGTGGTGTTCTCTTATTCAAATTATAAATGATATAACTAAACAAATTATTAATTAATTAGGTGAAACTGTGCGCTTGAATTTGTCGTTGCTTATACATCCTATGCAGTGCGGTGAATTATTATTGCTCTGTATTGTCTATTTAGGGTATTTTAGTCATTTAAATAACATGGGTTATCTTAATATGTAATTAATGACTTTTATTTTTTTTTTTTTATAATATTACAGCACCCAAATATGTATTTATTTCCTTCTAATTCTCGTTGTCATTGCAGGCTGGTTTAGCCTATATTCACCGAAAAGTCATTAGTGTAGCCTGCTTAAAATAGCATGAAACAACAGGACAAAAACATAGTTGATGACTAAAAATAATCATTTCATGACTCTAGACATTACTTTGTGAAGACAGTGGCATAATACAATGACATAATACGTTTTTTAGCTATATCAAAACAGTAGTCATGTGCATGGGTAAATTTTACCCGCTGGCGGTTTTAGGTTTACAGGCAGGTAAAATTGATAGGCGGTTCTAGTGTTAAAGCAAACTTCACTGAAAGATTAAACAGGTCATGAACACGTTGAAGCAAATGGGGCATTGTGATGATATGAGCAACAATGGATGCTTTAATACCATACAGCATCATCACACATCCATTCAGAAAGCAAATGTACCATTTTATAATTTTTACTTTGATTTGTCCAGTGCAGACAGCCTCAAACAGTTGTGGCGCATCATGTCAAAAATGTGCCCAGTGCAGATATGTTGAATGGTTTTATTATAAGCGAGACGCTCGCATGCACTTTAAACATAGTGTTAGTCTACTCAATTCCTCACTCATGACACAGCAACACAGCTGAAAAAGCACAGGTGTTTGAGTTGGGGGAGGTGTGACGCGTGAAAGGGGCGTTTGAATCAAAACTCTGCAGGAAAGTGGTCCTTTGAGGGCCAGAGTTGAGAACTCCTGGTCTAGAATGAATGAATGAACGAATAAATAATAAATAAATAAATAAATAAATAAGGCAACAGAGCGCAACAATTTGGTTTGCAAAGCAAAAAAAAAAAAAAAAAAAAATCACATTTATTTAAAAAAATCATATAAAAATTAATGCATAAACTTTTAAAGACAGAACTACCATGAATTCAGGGATTATTTACTGGTTTTGGAAAAAACTAAATGCTTGCAACAACAGATAGTTGATCTAACTTTTTTGAAAGTCTTTTTGGTTGTCAGAAATGGGCAGATTTTGGTGATGTCAAAAAAAAAAGAAAAGGACCCCAATGATGCATGTTTCACTAGACATGGATAATGGATTTCAGGTGTAGTTACAAAACAGATGCATTGTTAATGCCAAATTCTAAAATGTATGACATCAATGACATCATTACCAAGGCCTACATAAAACTGTAAAGATCATTATTTTGCAATTGCCAAATTCTATGAAACAGAAATGTTTGTTCTGTTACAGAATTTGATATTTTGTTTTGTATACCTCTGCAGATACTAAACTAATAGGGCTGTCTTTCAAATCTAATAGACATGTAAACTGCACTGACTAAATTAGATATTTATAATTAGACTTATTTAGATCATAAATATGTGTTTATCTGTTCTTGATTTTATAAATCATACCATGTTCAGTGTAACATTTTTATCATTTTATGGACTTTTGTAGGACAGTTAAAGTCACCCTGTGGTGAAAATCAAGTTTTTAATGTTGTTTATATGTCTGTGTGGTGTTTTTAATATGCTTTAAGACAAACCATGTGCAAATTCATAAGTCAACACCATTGCTGAGTATTTTCTATTTAAAACTGCAGTGAAAAAAAAGACAGTCTCAAATCCGCGGTTTGAAATCGCTGGTGTCTGTGACGTCACAAACTACCTTGTAACCAATCATGTCAACGTTCTGGCGGGCTATAGCATATCATTAACCATGACCGCTCTGAAGCAGGAGAGTCTCTAGAGAATATTTTTTCGGTATATTTTTCTGTTGATATAAAAAATCTGGTAGATTTGGCAATATAGCGGGTGTATGATGTATATAATGATGTTATAATGAACTATGTGCCTTTCTCCACTGACGTTAAGGTGTTCAAACCGTTTCTAACGATACTGATTGTTAGAAGACAGCTGTCTCACTCGCGAACAGGAACATGGTTTGTGTAACATTAGCAACACATTATAAGCTGTTTGATAATGTAGTCAAGCAAAAGGCAAATCATATTTACTGTTATGTGTCTGGCGTTTTGTAAAAAGCGATACCACTGTGCAGCGTTTACCTCAGTAAGTTTACCGAGTGGATCTCTTGAGTTTGTGCAAATGAGTGGAGACGGGGCTAATCAGCATATTTATATATCCGCGTATGATAAATAAGGTAAAGGTGTAGATTTACATTCAAGCTATTTTAAGGCATGAAGATTTTTTTTTTTTTTTTTTTTTTTTTTTCCCCCCCACAGGAAAAAAATGTTTAAATGTGTCATTTTGGTGATCAAAGATGAGTTTTAAGGGATAAAATTATTGACAACAGGGGGACTTTAAGGACAGAGAAGAAAATGCAGGGTGTGTTATATAAAAATAAGCCAAGCCATACATTAACTCAAGCATTCAGCAGATGTGCAAATGAATTACTGAGAATGATAATGATGTCACTTTAGACATGTCATACCCTGTTTACAACTCTAGCAGTTCCCCCTTTTAAAGTCTGCAAACCACTTGAATGAGAGAATTATAAGACATTTAGCACTTAATACAACAGGCTATCTACTGTACAACACAAATAAAATATTGTACAGACAATTAATAAGTATAAGCACATATACACTCATACACAGTAAACACACATATTGGTACACTTGAACAAAAAGCCTCTGCCAAATGCAAAAAAAAAAATAATTGCGCGTTTTATTAAGAAGATTATTTCAAATCTAAAATGCAGGAAGGTTGTCCATAGTTAGATAGATATCTTGTTTGCTTGGTTGAAAACATGACATTTTCAAAAAGGTTTCAAGTAGTGTGCCAGCTTTCCCTGGGGCCTAACCGCTTCCCATCAGCCACCTGTGACAAGCCAAGGTGAACTAAACTGTATTGGAAGAATTTTGATATAGCCAGCTTTTGTTAAATTTAAATCAAAGTTCTTTAGTTTTTGAACTGGAAGAGATGTTTGAATCTCTTTCTTGAATCTGGGGACTTTGATAAGATTGAACTACTGACGTATTTTGTATTTCCTTCTTTGTTCTCCTTTTCATTGGACTTTTTGTCTAGCACAACAAAATAAAAATGTGATATTTTAGTCTCTGATTCAAGTTGTGCTTGTGTAGATGACTTTCAGTTCAAGAGAACTTCATTTTCATGAAGATATTACAGCTGAATACTTTTATCATCTCTTTTGAAATGCTTAGAAATGAGAGCTACACATGGAGAAAAAAAAAAAAAAAAAGTGTCGTGAATATGACAAATACACTGTGACAATGGTGACCTGATGCCGTTGACTCAGCACTGTAAATTTTGAACACATAGAAGACAGAACAATGAATGGCTAATTACAGCTTTTCTGTCAGTTTGTGTTATAACATTTAAAGAAGACAGTGGTACACTGATAGTGAAGCATATACTAATTTGATGCTAAACCACTGCAAATCTGCCATATCAACTTAAATTCCCTTCATGGTAATTGGAAAATATTTTCCTCAACATTCTGTAGCTGTCACCATGTGAAAGCTTTTATGTTAAAAATATTTCTTCAGGGAACTTTTTTTTCATTACAACACTTAGTTATTGTGGCTCATCTAGAAATTGTTTTAAGACCATTTGCTATAAATATAATTGTAATTTTATTAAACAGTCATTACATTATTTTGTCACATCATATTTATATTGCTAAGCAAGTAGTTAGTAATTGTGATGGAAATGTAGATCACTTTGTTATTGCACGGTTACAGTTGAGCTCAAAAGTTTACATACCCCTTGCAGAATATGCAACAGTGTTAATCATTTTAACAAAATAAGGATCATGAAATTATTTTTTTTTATTCAATACTGTCCTGAATAAATTATTTCACATAACAGATGTTTACATAAAGTCCACAACACAAAAAGCTGAATTTATAAAAATGACCCCGCTCAAAAGTTTACTTACCCCTGATTTTTAATACTGTGTGCTGTTACCTGGATCATCCACGACTGTTTGTTTGTTTTGTGATGGTTGTTCATGAGTCCCTTGTTTGTCCTGAGCAGTTAAACTGAGCTCTGTTCTTCAGAAAATCCTCCATGTCCTGCAAATTCTTTGATTTTCCAGCATCTTTTGCACATATTTGAACCCTTTTCAGCAGTGACTATATGATTTTGAGATCCATCTTTTCACACTGAGGACAACAGATGCCAAGTTTACACAAGTCGGCAGATTGCTGTGCTGTTCAGACTACATGACTTGCTGTGGAGTCTTTAAGTCGTTGTGGTGTTCACACTACTTGACACTACGCAAATGATCCGCAACAGGGGGTTACACACTACACGAGCTGACAACAACTCCTTCACCCAACGACTTTATTTGAAAATGGACATTGGGAAGAAATTAGATTAAATTTTGAATTAAATTTATTTAAAATTAAATTAAATATTCTGGCTGACCTCCCAGAGTTAAGGCCACCATTAAAACGTTTCCTTTATTGTTTCCATGACGACTTGTCATGACTGTCACGTGACACACCGCGGCCACACTGTATGACAGATGTATCGCTTTTCTCACCATGTCATCAACTATCTGATATTCCGATTCTCATATATTTGCAAGTGAGTGTTTTGTCATTTAAAAACCTACATCATGATCTTGATCTTGTTTGCGCTTTAGTTCGGAGAGTCCTGTCAGTCGGATTTATAGGCTACAGCATGTGAATTCATCCATTTGTACCGAAATACATGTGGCCGGTGAACTGGGAGAAGAATAGAGTGAGCTTTATAGTTACTTACACAATGTGTATCTGATATGAATAAACGTCGGCAAATTATAGGCTATTTGAATGGATTGTTATTGCTGCTTCCATATACAGTGTATATTTAATTGGCTGTTGCGTCGCAACACGTGACACCACAGGATATCGAGTCGGCCGACAGCTCCAGATATTTAGCATGCTAGATATTTGTCTGGCATCAGTGAGGTGTCAGCGACGCATCAACGAGCCTCTTTGATGCGTCGTTGAGTAGTTCACACATAAAGATTGGCGAGCGCCGATCACCCGCTGATTTCCCCCCGATCACAGCCCGACCTGTCGGCGAGCTCGTTAACTTGCAAATCAGGCTTAAAATCCTGTAGTGTAAACTTGGCATGAGGGACTCAAACACAACTATTAAAAAAGCTGCAAACACTCACTGATGCTCCAGAAGGAAACACAATGCAGAGCCGGGGATGTAAACTTTTTGAATTGGATGAACAGGATAAATTGTACTTTTTTGTCTTCTGGGAAACATGTAAGTATCTTTTGTAGCTTCTGAAAGGCAGTACTAAATGAAAAAAATATGATCTTTAAACAAAACAAAAACAGTAAATGGGCAGCACCCATTGTGCCAGTGGTAAAAAAGGACAAAACCATAAGACTGTGTGGGGACTATAAATTAACCGTGAATCAAGCAGCTACTACAGAGACTTACGCTACCGTGGGTTGAGGAGTTGATGGCTACACTGAGTGGAGGAACTGTGTTTGACCTGGCTTCAGCGTACCAGCAGGTTCTTCTTGATGATGAGTCCAAACATCTGCTAACCATCAAAACACACAGAGTTTTTCTGGGTTTGGTCAACTACTATGGACATTTTTTGCCCAACCAAAGTACCATGGCCGCCTCCCTCTACAGACTGTTGAGAGATAATGTACCATGGGAATGGAAGCAGTCAGACCAAAGAGCTTTTGAAAAATGTAAAGACTTGCTGACAAACAAAAGGGTTTTGGTACACTATGATCCAAGTCTACCACTCACTTAGCTTGCGATTCTTCAGCATATGGGATTGGAGCTGTTTTGCAACACACCATGCCCACTGGAGAGGAAAGTCCCATTGCTTACGCCTCATGGATGCTGGCACCTGCTGAGAAAAAGTATTCACAAATCGAAAAAGAGGGGTTGGTGCTCATCTTTGGGGTAAAAATTCACCAATATCTGTGGGGGAGGAAATGCAAGATGGTAATTGACCATAAACCCTTGTTGACTTTGTTCGGAGAGCATAAAAGTCTACCCACCATGGCAGTGGCCAGGATTCAGAGGGCAATCATCCTTTCAGCTTACGACTAGCATATTGAATACTGTCCCCTCAGAGAAACACAGTAATGCAGATGGCCTTTCACGTGTCCCCCTTCCTGACACGACTGATGTGGGCACAGCTGCCTTGTCAGAGAATATTCATGCACTAATAGCTGAACACTTCGGACAAGCTCCCTTGAATGCGGACCAGGTGGCACGTGTAACACGCAGAGAAAAGGTGTTATCCAAAGTCCTGAAATATGTCATGGAGGGTTGGCCAATGGATGTGGATGAAAGTTTGAAAGCTTACCACTCATACAGATATGAATTATCTGCAGAGAGAGGATGCGTGCTCTGTGGCACCAGTGTGATAATTCCTGATAGACTGAGAAAAAGTGTGCTGAACGAACTGTATGTTGGTCATCAAGGGATAATAAAGATGAAAGATCTTGCCCGCAAGTATGTGTGGTGGCCTAAAGTGGATCCAGATATGGAGCAGGTTAGCAGAACCTGTGAGTCATGCCAGATGGAACAAAAAGCACCATGTCAGGTTCCTTTACACCCATGGTAATTTCCTGGTCAGAGCTGGAAAAAACTGCGCATAGACTTTGCTGGTCCTTTTAAAGGACACACATTTATGATACTTGTGGATGCATATTCGAAGTGGCTGGAGGTGTTTAGAATGCCTAACCTTACAAGCTATCATCGCAAGACTGAGGAGGTTGATTGCAGCACATGGACTTCCGGAGCACATTATCAAAGACAATGAAACGCATTTTACATCTGAGGAGTTCAAAACCTTCATGCAGCAAAATGGCATCCTGTTGTGTCCAGTAGATGGCGATGTAGGCTGGTTCTGATGCTGTGCCTAAAGAAAAAGAGAAGTAGAGTAAAAGTAAGTTCATGGAAGAAACATGTGTCAGTGTCCATCTGTTCTGAGTTAAGTTTATCTGAGAGAATACTACATATTGGCGATGACAATGGCGAGTGTCCCTGCCCCTCCACCTTTTCTTCAAAATGTAGGCGAGCCACCAATTCCTTTTGATACGTGGCAAAAGATTTTTTCAAACTACTTGGTGGTAATAAATGCTACGGGAAATGCATGGCCTGATGCAAGGCGCCGTGCAACTCTACTACATTGCCTGGGCACCGAAGGTCAAATACTTTTCTACACATTACAGGACACAGGTACAATGTTTGATCATGCAATGGAAGCGCTTACGAAACATTTTGTTCCGAAACTGAACGTTGTTGCATGCCGACATAAGTTTTGCCAAAGATCACAAAGAAATGATGAGACTGTGCCTCAGTACATTTCTGCACTACGGGAGTTAGCTGTCCAGTGTCAATACGGTGCTATGGAACAAGAAATGCTGCGTGATCAGCTGGTGGAACAAGCGTGGCTGCCTGCAGTGCAAGACAGATTATTGCTGGAGGATGAGCGCACTCTGGAAAAAGTGGTGAATTTAGCATGTCAAGTTGAGTCCGCTGTGCGTAATGCTTCACTCCTCTCCGGTACGGACGCAAGCGGAAACCAACCACAGAGTGCTGTGCAAGCTGTTTCGGCAAATAAAGGTCAGTGGAAATGTCATAAAACATGCTCCGAACAATTAAAGAGACGCGAATATTCTAAAGCGACAAAACCAAATCAACATGGCTACCGCTGTGGATCACGTAGTCACTATTAGCTAATAGCATCTGCTATTTGTAATAAACGTGGCCATTTTGCAAAAATATGCCAATCAAAAGTGAAAACAGTGCAAGAAATTTCTGTGCCAGAAATGACAGTGCTTAATTTGAATGCTTCAGTGGATGATAAAATTTACTGTGAAATTGACATAGCAACACCACAGGGCTGTGCGCACAAAGTGAAACTGCTGGTGGACACAGGTTCAAGCATGTCAATTCTTCCACAATCCTTGTACGAGGATTATTTCACATCTACTCCTTTGCTTCTGCCCAAAGTCCAACTGGTCACTTATTCCAAACAGCCCTTGCCTGTACTGGGTTGTATGATTGCTACAGTGACTCGTAATGCCATTACAGCTGATGCAAATTACTACATTGTAGAGAGAGGAGCACCTCTCTTGGGACGGCTATCTAATCAGAGCACTGAACTATCATATAGCATCTGAAGATGTCACTGATATGCACAGTAATTCAATGCATGCAATTCAAGCGACAACTAGGGTGCTCAATTGTGCGGACAAACATTTACAGGTGCAAGGCGAGTGTGTTAAAGGATTCATACATAAGGTGCAAGTGGACAACACCATTAAACCTGTGCAGCAAAAAGTCTGCCGGCTTCCATTATGCGTTCGTCAGGATGTGTCAAATGAGATCCAACGGCTGCTAAAAGCTGGAATCATAGAGCCCATAGATGCAAGCCCCTGGATTTCACCATTAATGGTGACGAGAAAGAAACAAGGAGGAATCTGTATGTGCGTGGATTTACGAGAGCCAAATAAAAGTATTATTGTGGATTCACACCCACTACCACATATAGAAGAGCTGTTTGCGGAGTTGAAGGGTGCCACAGTATTTTCGCAGATTGACTTAGAGAGTGCTTATCATCAGTTGCCTCTAGCTGTGGAAAGCAGAAACCTGACTGCGTTTCTATGTCACGAGGGACTGTACCAATTTACGCGGGTCCCTTATGGTCTCGCTTCGGCACCCGCTGCATTTCAAAAAATGATGCACACACTCTTAGGAGATCTGCTAGGTTGCCAATGCTATCTTGTTGATATAATCTGTTATGGCGCAACCAAGGAGAAGCATGACAAATGTCTGAAGGCTGTCTTACAGCACCTTGAAAATGCGAACCCTGAAATTGAACCTCAACAAAAGTACATTCGTCCAGCAGATTGTGTCATACTTGGGCCACACTATTTCAGTTGAAGGCTTGCGCCCTAGTATGGATCACATGGCCGCTATCACAAGCGCACCTGCTCCTAGAGATGTCACTTCGCTCATTCTTGGGCCTCGCTTCGTGGCTAAGCAAATTCATTCCTAATTATGCAACCGTTGTTGATCCTTTACGGCGCCTGCTAAAGACGGCTTCACAAACAAGCATGGACTGGCCGCCTGAGGCGGAGGACAGTTTTCAAAAACTGAAAACACTGCTCACACATAGTCCAGCTCTCGCACCCTTCGATCTAAACTTGCCAACGTATGTCTCTGCATCTGATTATGGTTTAGGAGCTATATTATCTCAGCTTCACCCAGATGGCACAGAACGAGTCACTGCGTTTGCTTCTCGAGTACTTACTGATGCAGAGAAAAAGTACAGTACTGTGGAAAAGGAAGAATTGGCATGTGTTTTTGCTGTGGAACGCTGGAGAACGTACCTCTGGGGGAGAAGATTCACTCTCAGAATGGACCATCAAGCGTTATCAACTCTACTTGCTACAAAAGGCATGAATCGTGCTGGCTTACACATTGCAAGATGGTCAGCTAGACTGCTTTGTTACCAATATGACGTGGTGCACAGGGCTGGACACAAAAACTTTGTAGCCGACTGCTTGTCTAGAATGCCGGTAGAATCACAAGATCATGAGCAAAACGCTGAACCTGCATTGCTTGCTGAAATAGACACTGTGCAAGGCCCCATACCTCTCTCACTTTTGGAAGAACAAAGTGAATGCTGCCCTGAATTCGCTTGCCAAAAAACTCAAATGCAAAGTGGATGGCCAAAGAAACAAAAAGATGTTCCTGTGGAGCTGCGTCCTTACTACCACTTACGACATGAACTTTCTGCTGAGGCTCCACTCCTTCTACATGGTTCTCATGTTGTATTCTTTTATTTATAACAGTAAAGTTCTAAGAAATGGTTATGGGTAGGTTTAGGGGTAGGTGTAGGACTAGTGGCTCAAAATATCGTTTTAATGTTATATTTTTACTAAAATTGTTATTTTCCTGTACATTTATGTCCATTATGTTTTATTATTTTAACATTCTGTTTAAAATGGGTATGTTTAGGTTCGGGATGGAGTTTAGGGATCTTACATTTATCTACAAAATGATAAAAGGGAAATTATACATATATCTTTATGACATGAAAGATTCGTAAATATTTAAATAAAGTATTTTTACGTTTTAGTGCTATAAATACGTCAATATTGTACGTTTCAGCACCTTTCTAAACGTACAAAAATGTATGTTTTGTGTCTTTGAAAGTTGCGTATTAATACCTACGTATTAACAATGAGAGCAGGCTGGTAATAAAGGTTCTGAAAATGTAATTGATGAATGGTTCAGTAAAATAAATAAGGTTCACAAATTCCAATAATGAATGCTTTGTTAATGGTAAGTCATGTTAATAAAGGGTCTACAAATGTTAGTAATACATCAGTTAATGTTAAAATAGTGTACACTTTACAATAAGGTTCACAAATTCCATTAATGAATGCTTTGTTAATGATAAGTCATGTTAATAAAGGGTCTATGAATGTTAGTAACACATCAGTTAATGTTGAAATAGTGTACACTTTAAGGTTCACAAATTCCATTAATAAATGCTTTGTTGAATGTAAGGAATGATAGTAAAGTGCATATAAACATGAACAACATATCTGTTAATGTTCAGATGGTTTCCACTTCAGAATTATGTTTACAGCCCAAATCAATACCTTAGGCTATTAATAAATAATGCTGATAAGGTACACATTGGCATTTTTACCTTTAGGGTAAGATGGTGAGTTAGAAATGTTCACCCTTAGTGTATCAACTGCTACATAAACTAATGTAAATATGTACAGTAAGTTAACCTTAAAACATTAAGGTTATTTACAGGCATTGTTTGTCACGAGTGGTTGCAGGAAGGCAGACACAGAAGAAGATAAATCCAAAAGGCAGGTTTTAATGGTAAATCCAACAGGCAGGCGATAAGACGCAACACACATAAACATAACGGTGATCAGACAGAGACAGAGTGAACAGGTGGAACTTAAATAGCAAACACCACTGAGGATAATTAATAGAACACAGCTGACACATATGAACTAATAATGATGGTAACCGGGGAGACAGACGAGTGGCAGTAAACAGAACAAAGGAACATGTGACAAATGAAAACAAACTGAAAGTCCATGAAAACTGTCCATACAAACAGAAACTAACAGACTGTGACATTGTTCATGATTAGTTCATGTTTTCTAATGCATTAACTAATGTTAACTAATTGCGCTGTTAACATGAATAGATGCATTAATATATGCATGAGTTAACGTTAACAAACATTAACTAATGCATTAACTAATGTTAACTAATTGCGCTGTTAACATGAATAGATGCATTAATACTGTATATGCATGAGTTAACGTTAACAAAGATTAACTAATGCTGAACAGAGGTGTTGTTCATGGTTAGTTAATGTTAACTAACGCATTAACTAATGTTAACTAATACAACCTTATTGTAAAGTGTTACCACTATGGCTATATGTCTAAATAATAAGATGTATAAATGTACATTTAAAGAGTTTATTAATAATTTACTTACACTTTCTAAATGATCTTATAAATCACTGACAATTCCTAATTAACTGGTTTGTAAATAATGTACTACCTAATTTAGAAATGATAAATTGATCATTAATAAAGTATTAAAATACAATTATTAAACACATTATAGATTTGCTTATGAATCAATAATAAAGCATTTATAGCTGTATTTTTAAACTACTTATTTATGTCTATTAATGCTTTATAAATGATGAATTAACTATTTACTAATGCTTAACTGCTTCATAGCTTGCAGTTATTATAAAGTGTTACCAATAATTTCAATGTGTAATATGAATTGCATAAGGTCACTGTAATTTACAGTTTTCATTGTAATATTGGTAACACTTTACCATTTTACTTTAAAAGGTTCAATTCAATTGGCATTAGGTATCATAATCTTATAAACATTGTTTACGGTGTTTATTAATCTGCAAATAATACTAATTTATAATTAGTATAATAATATTTGTGTATCATTTTGTGTATCGTTACTATATACAGTGGTGGTCAGAATTATTGGCACCCTTGGTAAATATGATCAAAGATGACTATAAAAATAAATCTGCATTGTTTATCCTTTTGATCTTTAATTCATAAAATTAGCAAAAATCTAACCTTTCATTGAAGGAAAATAATTGAAAGTGGGGGGAAAATCACATTATGAAATAAATGTTTTTCTCTAAAACACGTTGGCCACAATTATTGGCACCCTTTTATTCAATACTTTTTGCAACCTCCTTTTGCCAAGATAATAGCTCTGAGTCTTCACCTATAATGCCTGATGAGTTTGGAGAACAACTGACAAGAGATCAGAGACCATTTCACCATACAGAATCTCTCCAGATCCTACAGATTCCCAGCTCCATGTTGGTGCTTCTTCTCTTCAGTTCACGTCAGGGAACTGGGATGGCCATGGCAGAAGCTTAATTTTGTGCTCAGTGACACATTTTTGTGTTGGTTTTGATGTTTGTTTTGGATCATTGTCCTGATTGAAGATCCAACCACAGCCCATTATTGGATTTCTAGCAGAAGCGGTCAGGTTTTGATTTTTTTTATCTGTTGGTATTTGATAGAATCCATGATGCCAAGTATCTGAACAAGATGTCCAGGACCTCCAGCAGAAAAATAGGCCCACAACATTAAAGATCCAGCAGTATATTTAACCGTGGGCATGGGGTACTTTTTATCCATGTGTGCACCTAATCTGGTGGGTTTGCTGCCAAAAAGCTCTTTTTTTAATTTCATCTGACCATAGAAGCCGGTCCCGTTTGAAGTTCCAGTCTTGTCTGACAACTGAATATGTTGGACATTGTTTCTGGATGAGAGCAGAGGATTTCTCTTGTAAACCTCCCGAACAACTTGTGGGGATGTAGGTGCTGTTTGATAATTTTTTTTAGGCTTTCTGAGACTCAAGGCTCAACTAATCTCTCCAATTCTCCAGCTGTGATCCTTGGAGAGTCTTTGGCCACTCAAACTTTCCTCCTCACTGCGCATTAGGACAATTTATACACACGTCCTCTTCCAGGCAGATTTGTAACATCTTTAGTTGATTGGAACTTCTTAATTATTGCCCTGATAGTGGAAATGGGGATTTTCAATGCTTTAGCTATTTTCTTACAGCCATTTTCTATTTTGTGAAGCTCAACAATCTTTTGCTGCACATCAGAACTATATTCTTTGGTTTTTCTCATTGTGATGAATGATTAAGGGAATTTGGCCTTTTGTTTCCTCATGTTTATACTGCTGTGGAACAGGAAGTCATGGCTGGACAATTTCATGTTCATGATCACCCTGGTGTGCTAAAAAATTGTAAATATGAATGGGAATATACTTCAGAGATATTTTACTCATAAAATATTCTAGGGGTGCCAATAATTGTGGCCAACGTGTTTTGGAGAAAAACATTTATTTCATAATGTGATTTTCCCCCACTTTCAATTCTTTTCCTTCAATGAAAGGTTAGATTTTTGCTAATTTTATGAATTAAAGATCAAAAGGATAAACAATGCAGATTTATTTTTATAGTCATCTTTGATCATATTTACCAAGGGTGCCAATAATTCTGACCACCACTGTAATATATATATATATATATATATATATGTATATATATTCTTTTGTATATTGCATAGTGTTATGCATGTCTAATAATAGAACTGTTAGATAATGTAACCATCTAGGTGGTGTTTCATATCAAATTACTCCTTGTTTAATGACTCACAGTAAATAAATATACAAAGAAATGTAAAAATGCATTGTATGTTTGTTATATTTATCAGAGTATGAATGGACACAAACTACAAGCTTACTCCCCTCATGCAAATGAGTTCACTTTCAAACAAAGGAACATTTCCCGCTTGGAAACTGCACCTTTCTCATTGGTCAATCCAAAACTCAAAGGTGTGACTTCTGTAGAGGTTAAAAAGCACCCACACAGATCACACTCTCTTTTCTGGTTCTTCTTTGTTCTTGCTGACTCACGTGAGACCTCACCCGGGCCGGTGCAGCCGGGCGGACAGGCCTCATTCACTTCAAGCCATGCGCAACTTCCTCGACAACAGGGTCAAATTAACAGTGCAAATTTGTCGTCATTTCTTCACTATTTCTTCACTATTCTCACATATTGATTACAACTTCAGCACCATCGGACCGAACCATCAAGAATTTCTCCCGGGACTGCATATCCAGATGCTCTTCAATGGCATTTGCAAGTATCGTACATTTGAACACTAAATGACGATTTATTATTAAGTTTTGAACCCCTTTGTTAACAAAGGTGCTTTATAGTGAGAAACTGGTGGTTCTTCCACGATCACAGCTACATACTAAGAAAGAGTTATTTTTTTCTGTGGTCACAGAAAATATCCTTTCTGAAGAGTTGATAGACGATTAATACTGAGTGTTCGCTGGCCGAACAGATTAATTGATTGTAATATTATTTCAGCTACATCAAGTTAATTCGATTAACTGATTCAAATATTTATAATTAATTATAATGAGTTATGATTAATTATTCATATTTCCCTTTTGAGCTAATTCGCTACATTGTTATTGTTATTTAAAAAAATATAATAATAAATAATAATATATAATAAATGTAGCATTTGCAGAAATGAAGACTATCCTAATTTAATAAATGCTGTAAAAATATTGGTTAACACTTTATTTTAGTGTCCTTGTTACTCGTGTTAAATGTAGTTACTATAGTATACTATACTATAAATATAAATGATGCATAATTACATGCAACCAACCCTAACCCTAACCCTGTAGTAAGTACATGTAGTTAATTAAGATTACTCAGTAATTAAATGTATAATTACACTGTAACCAGAACTTAAAATGAAGTGTAACCAAATATTGTTTATTGTTAGGTCATGATACCTAAGGCATGTTATACCCTTAACCTTATCACATGTTATACCATCTTTAACCTTATTACACTTTATATTAGGTGTCTTTAACAACTATGTACTTACATCAAAAAATAAGTACAATTTATTTATTGTGTTCATGTTGTATTGCTAAACACTTTTGCTGCTTGCTGGGATATGGGTAAGGTTAGGGACAGGTTTGGCAGTATAGTGAGGTTTAAGGGTGGGTTAAGGTGTAAGGGAAGGGTCAACAGTGTAATTATATGTGTAATTACAGAAATTAATTACAGCTGTAATTACATGCAGGTACTTTTTTTAAAATATAAGTACAATGCAAAACATGTATGAACACAAGTGCATTGTATCAAATGATTAATTTAAATGTAAGTATATAGTAGTTAAAGACTCCTAATATAAAGTGGGACCCACAAATTGACTGTAATTGTGGACAAGTAATCCTAAAGAATGATGGGAAACAAATCTATGCTGTCTGTGATAGAGTGATAGAGGAGTTATGGCTTTCTCATTACTATGGAGAATGGCGATTGGGTGGAGAAGCAATGCCAGCAGGAGTGAGTCTAAGGAGTGTGGTTAGTACACCATTAGGGTTGTTGCAACAATGTCTGTAACTCATTGCTTAGCATATCTGTAATCCTGCCAGCTCTGTTCTGATTCCATTCTTCCACCACCTGTGCCAGACAGGCACAGCCTGACAGCTGTGGAGCACTGCTCTCCTGATACAGGGCTGCTTTAGTGCAAGAAACTGGGTCAGCAGGTGCTACCCCTTTCTCTCTCTCTCTCTCTCTCTCTCTCTCTCTCTCTCTCTCTCTCTCTCTCTCTCTCTCTCTCTCTCTCTCTCTCTCTCTCTCTCTCTCTCTTTCACACACACAGAGATGGTCTCTCTCTTTCTATATATATATATATATATATATATATATATATATATATATATATAAATATCACACACACACACACACACACACACACGTATATATATATATATATATATATATATATATATATATATATATATATATCTGTGTGTGTGTGTGTGTCTGTCTGTCTGTGCGCATTTTTGTGATTTATGAGGACACAAATTTGTATAATGCCATGGGTATTACACTGGTATTACGACGTAAGCATGAAATATTAGGACATTTCATGAGTCATATTTAAAATAGCTTTAAAACATACTAAACAATGTTTTATTAAAAATGTAAAAATGCATGTTTTCTGTGATGGGTAGGTTTAGGAGTAGGGGTAGGGGGATAGAATGTACAGTTTGTACAGTATAAAAAACATTACGCCTATGGAATGTCCTCACTTTGATAGCAAAACAAACCTGTGTGTGTGTGTGTATACTTACAACAAATAAATAATTAAGTATATAAATATACAAAGAAATGTAAAAAAAAACCACAAAAATACATAAATATAAATGTAAAAAATAAATGTCTACATTATATTTATATTGTTATATCATTATATATTATTGTTATATCATTATATTTATATTATATTGTTATATTGTTATATTAATATTATATTATATTTATGTCTACATTTATTTCCACAGTTATTTATTTATACATTTATTTATTTATACATTTTTTTTTTTTTTGTCTGTATGCTAATGAGGAGGGCATGTTTTACCTCAGACATCAGCAATCGAGCTCAGAGTGGCAGTGCTGAAGCTTTGAGGCCACAGTGACACCTTGTGGTGTGACTAAACAAAACACACGAGGTTGGGACATGCCTTTGCAAGAAGTCGCACAGGGAATGAATGACTTAGAGATGGGCAATATATCCAAAATCTTATATCACGGTTTAAGTCATTTAATAACACCCTAACTGTATGTATATAGGGTTACCATCTTACTTCCGGACATGGCCTAAAAACAACGCCCGGTTGGGATTTCTAAGATGTCTTGGCACACAAGAAGCAGCTTCCTTCAATAAATTTGGTAACAGATACTTTGACATGGAAGTGCATGAAATTATCCACTATTAAATCAAATTTAATGTAAATGCACTGGACGGGGCTGATAAGAGCTTGCGTTTATTGTCGATGAGACTCGTACACCAGCTCAGAACGTGGAGAGAAATCAGCGCACATTTCGCTGAAGTCTATGCAAGCATATTGATCAATGCGTTTGATCAAACGCGGCTGCAAATACAATTTACATTTGTGTTTCCTAATTTTGCATGCATAACGTGACAATTCAAATGCTTAAAACATAAGGAATATAATATGAGGAAATAAAAGTAAAATACTCATTTATTTATTTATTTATTTATTACATTTCTTTGTATATTTATTTATGTATTTATTTATTTATTTTTACATTTGCTCGTACATTTATTTATGTATTTATTTATTGGTTTTGCAGGTTTATTGTTTTAAGGAAATTCTAATGGGAATCTATTTCACTGACCTTATATGTAAAAATAGTTCTCTTGTTCCAAAAGAAAAAAAAAAAAAAAACCTCATTGGCCAGAATAAATAGCAAAAGTGGACCAGACTTCATGCTAATATTCAAGGCAATTCACCAAAAGTAACAGGTGGTAGGTAATGTAACAGTAGAGCATGCCACTTGTGACACCAAGATTATGGGTTCTATTCCTAAGGAATGCATGAATTGATAAAATGAATACCTTGAATGCAATATATATTGCTTCAGAAATAATCATCTGCCAATTGTAAATAATCTGTTTTATTTACTTACATTTACTACTGAAAATCACTTAGATTAGCCTATGTAGCCTATATCTTGCCATTCTCATTTTATCTCTTGTTTTTTTTTTAACAAATAAATAAATAAAACCTGCAAATCAAGCATATGCGGTAGCATGCACTGTAACAAATTTCTGTAGTTTTCACAGCATTATTACTGTAAAATGAACAAATCCTTACTGTAGAACCTGTATACAGCATGTTGCTGTAAATCTGCAAAGCATCATGGTTAAATTTCAATGGTGGGTAAATTCGACAGTAAATATATTTTTACTGTGAATCACGATGAAGAAATTTTGAGCAGGACATTTTCAGCAGCAGAAGAGGAGATTCCACACTTTCTCTAGGATTTGACTTCAGCAAGGTAACTTTGCTCATATTTTGCAATGTTACGTTAATTTACCAAGGCTTCCTCATGTAAATTTACCTGTGTTTAGGAGTGTGCCAGGAAAGAGATGCAGAGAGCAGCACTATAAGCCATATCATTACAAAGATAACTGTTTATTCACATAAATTTGAAATTTTTTTTTTTATCTGTCAATATTTGATAACGTCATCAGTTTGGTGAAGTAACAGTTTGTTGGATAAAAGTAAACTGGAACTCCATGCACATGCACGTGCATGTGTGTTAGCAAAGTTCGCTAGCCGTTTCTCGTTGTTTTTCTAACTATGGCATGATGAATCAAATATCGAAGCGGGCTGAAGTGAAAGAAAATGCAGCAACTGGTAAGAATTTTAAACAGCACAACATTTTTCACAGCATCATGTTTTTCTGAGCTTCTTAGCTGGGCAAACTACAGCAGCTACATAGAATAGATGCTAGCCTTTTTAAGTGAATTCCCACCTCGTGGAAGCATAATACGTACATGCCATTGTACACGCATTAACAGTATTTTTTCAACAATTTTTCGAATGCTGCCACAGACACAAGGTAGCCTATCTACATTGTGGGGAATATAATATAGTTGTCACAATTATGTTTAGTTGGTTTTGTCATGCACAGACTTTTAGAATGTATTTCATTAGTTCCTGTTTTTCTTTGTTTAATTTCCCGCTTCTCATTTGTTTCTATAGTAACTGTCATTAGTTCATATGGTTTCAGCTGTGTTTGATTAATTAGTCTCGTTTGTATTTACTATTTAAGTTGTGCCTTTGCCTTCATTTTCTGTTCAGTGTTACTAGCGATTATGTTTAAGTGTGTGTTACTCTGCCTGTTTTTTGTATTATCTTGCCTGTTGGGAATTTATTAAACTTTGGATTGGATTTCTGGATAGTCTTCTTGTGTCTGCCTGAACACACTCCCACACACACATTGTGTGACTATAATATAATAAAATATAATATAATTGTTACAATACGTGGTTAGGAAAGTCACAAAGATGAGGAAACATTTAAGGACAGACTTTAATGATGAATGCGTAGAAAGCTAAATATTTCAGTGCACTGGAAGGATTCTGTGATTGAGACAGCCCTTAAAATGGTTGACTCCCTGATTAGTACCCTGACTACTGAACTAGGGAGCTGATTGAGGCTCACCCATTATCATGTTCTCAGTCACACTAGTTAATATGGTCACCATAGTAATTACTATTGTTGACTGGATCAATTAATTCAGCCAGTCCAACTTGTATACATTGTCATCAAGCCATCAGTCTTGCCCTCTTAGTCGTCTACATTAATGACTAATTTCTTCCACTGCAGGAAACGACTCCAGCCCAGAAGGAAGTTTCCCATTCAGGAATAAAGTCAGTATTAAGGATTGTGAAGCAATTCTACCATTTTTGAATTATATTTACTTTCTGTTTTAATCATTTCCAATTGTATCTGGACATTTTAATTCAACTTCAACAAAGGTGATGGATTTGTATGTTTAGGAGAGTTGTACACATAATAATAAAAATGTATAGCCTATAAATGTATATAATGTAAAATATTTTATGCCTGTGTATTTTCAAATTTAAAATGTTTTAAATGTAATTTTGTGACAAAAATCATGTCTTCATTTTACAGTACACAATGAAAGCAGTTTACAGTAATCTTATATTTGCTGTGATAAGAAAAAAAAGAAAAAAATCAGCAGTAATAATAATAGAACACTGTGAAATGTACGGTAACTTGCCACAGTATGCTTACTGTAAATTTAATCACAGTCACTATTTTGTTACTGTGTTTATTATTGTACAGTAATTTTACTGTAATAATAAACACAGTAAAAATAGTTACTGTGATTTTGTGATCTTTAACACACACACACACACACACACATCAAAAAAGATTTGATTACATACTTCATCTGGTTCTGTCTGATTTTCTGGTATGGCAGGAGGAGAAGAAAAAAAGATGAGTCCATCCTTGAAAAGAGAGCAGATGTACACTGACCATTAACAACAGTGATTCAGTGGTCCCTCTGGCCTTTTTGAAAGCTGGTCTTCTCTCTGGCACAGCTGGGCTTGGTACATTGCTAAAGATCGTTTAGCAAACCCTGAAAGATCCAGGGCAGCCTGCACACCCCTCTGTAATTATCACCCCATATGTGACTGCATGTGGTGGATCGGCACCAGATAAAGGCCTGGTGGGATCAATCCACACCTGCAACCACCTTTTGGCCTGTTGAAGCTCCAGTTAGTATGGCGCTGATTTAAAAAAAAAAAAAAAAACACTGTATGGCTAGAATTGCTTTTCATTTATGTAGTTAGGATGAGTGAGATGAATATCTGTCAAGGCTTGAGAAAGGTGACTTTAGTTTCTGTGATAAGGCCAGTTAAACTGAAGTGAATTTGCTGGACCGTTTGTTTTACATGCTCCTGATATATTAGCATTACCATGTTATCCGCTCATCAGTTGCTGTCTTGAAGCAGTCATGGTGACAGATTTCAGGTTAAGAACCATAGAGGAGACTAGACACAAATCTGGAAAGTTTTCATCTCAAAACAGCTGCAAATACAAAATGGAATATTTAAAAAGCTGCAAAACTCTCTTGCCCTACACAGTGATCTTGTTATTGCCGTTTTGCTGTGTAAATTGAATGCGGCTTAAGCTGAGTGATGGACCACAGCAAGACAAATCTCTCCACCTCTAAAAGTGCTGACTTTCTGGCAAAATGTTAAAAAAAAAAGAGGGGCAAAAAGCTGGGGAGCAAAAGAAAGGATAGAGGGGGAGAAACAGTAATGGATTCTCAAAGTGGAGAGCCTTTACAGTGACAGCATGCAAATGAATGGTGAAGAAATAATCCACATGGTGTTATTGAGCTCCAGGCTGATAGAGAGAGTAAGTAATAAGAAAGGTTCTCTCTTTCCGAATTCACTGCTGAGCCTCAGTAATGTGGGTCTGGTAATTAGATATTGATTCCCTCTGCCGATGAGTATTCTGAAATGTTGTCGTCTACCCTGATAGCTGGAATACATAAAAGTCTGAACACATCTTGTTAATGACCCCGGCACAACGTAATCATAGTTGTGTGAGCTCTGTGTGCAGTCTTTGATAAATAATTATAGAACTTTCATGGAGAAGGGGGGCAATTGGTGACTTGTAACCTTTTTTGAAAGAAAGATCTATAATTCAGATGGCTGCCGATGAGAGGAGACATTAATGTATCATTTTAGTGCTTCATTATTTTGGAAAAGGCTGGCTGTGGGAATTATCTGCGCAAAAAGAGTATTGGAATGAGCGAGGGATTTAGCCCTAGAGAAAATGTGGCATCTTTCATTGAGTTCTGACTTGTTCAAATTGCCCATCTCTGAGGTTTGATACTATTATATCTTACACAGTAAGTCAACTCCTCACAGACGAAATATTTTTAATAACGAATATAACAGGACTTAAATACATAGGGAAAACAAAGGAGCTAACAAGCTAATTAATGAGGGACAGGTGAATGAGATAAACCAATGAGACAAATGGGGAAAACTGGGTCAAAGGAAAGCTCTAAAAACTCCTCCACATACCGCTCCAGAGGACGACCATCCTACAGAGGGAGAGGATATGATCTTCAGCCATTTCTGTTCTTGGGACCTTTATTCTGTTGCGGTTTGTGGTTGTAAGCTCACGACGAGGAATAAACAAATTTTTAATTATAACTTCCAACATAAGAAACAGGAGAATAACAACCTCGTAACCTAAACATTAACAATACAGGACAAAGGACAGACTGAAACTGAGTACTTAAATACATAGGGCAAACAAAAGATCTAACGAGCTAATTAATGAGGGACAGGTGAATGAGATGAACTAATGAGACAAATGGGAAAACTTGGTCAAAGGAAAACTACTACAAAAGACACAAAGGCCAAACAAAAACACAAAAGGCCAAACAAAACATAACCCTGACACTTTGTCCCCTTGGAATTATAAGGTTCTGTCTGACCTTTTTGTCAAAATTTAGTTGTTCACATATTCATATTCTATGACAACTTATTTACATTATGTGATGTTTCTTTTTTTAAGTTGTGTACATTTTGGTACTTTTTTTTGAAAACAAAAAGGTTCTATCTACAAAGTCGCAATCTAACTTGGTTCTATAAGGTTCTATCTGCGTGAGCCAATCAGCACTTCCAATGCAAACATGAGGACCAATCAGGATCAGCGTTCTTTATCATGTCGCCGCGATAGCGGAAGAGAGCGCACGGAAATGCTAAATCGGTGAAGAGAAGACTAAATAATTTCACACAACGAGATGTTTATTAGAAACCTCATGATCGACTATTTTATTTATGATCTTGTCAATGACAGCAGCCCAAATTCCAGGGAATTACAGTCTTTTTGTGTGTTTTGCTGTATCTGTTGCTGAGGAGTTATTTTCAGTTAGACACCATGCTAACGTTAGCCAGCAGCGCTATTAAGAGGATAGGTTCGGGTTTTGTAGTCTATTTGCTTATTTCAGTCACGTTGTTGTCATACAAGGGAAAGTTATGTATATATTAGGTTATGTTTTAACCTTGATCCATCCTGTGTACTTGAATTGAGCTGTATAGCTATAAAGCTCTGCCCTATGGCATACTGGATTAAAGTGTATAGTAGATTAGATTAGATTTTTACATTGTTGTTAAAAAATGAGTTGTTGCATAGTTGAAGTCATTTAAATATTTTAAAAGTTAAATATAATTAATTATATATATATATATAGTCAGTGAAACATTTTTAAATGTTTATTAAACTTTGTTAAACACCTTTGCTGAAGCATTGTCTGTTTTCTTGCAGTTTTTTAGTCTTAAAATGTCTTAAATTTTACAATATTAAGCCTTAAAGGTCAAATAGTCAACCATTTAATTGATGGGGTCTTGATTACAACAATATACGTTAGCATGTTATTTCAGCCATACTGATGTCTAGAGAGCAAGCCATTTTACCTGTCCCATTTTCTGTGGAATACAGTCTTGCTCAGATGTATTACAGTAGCTGCTTTCTGTCTAAACAAAAGGAAAATTAAACTTAAATCGTTCCTGCAATAATGTGTTAAATTACCCATCATATTCCTACCTAAATTTAACATCTGCACTGGACAAAATATTTAGCACTGCCTTTTATGCTTAACTTGAACAAGAAAAAAAAAAAAAAATACATATATTCATTTAGAATATGAAATAAATGTCATAAAAAAATAATAAAAAAAATACATTAAATTTAACTTTCTCATGCATGTCAACACATTGTTACAACACTAATTTTATGTTTTAAAACAAATTATAAGCAAACTGTTTCTGGTTCTTGAAAATTATTGCTTCAATAAATTTTTTTGGCAGAATAGAACCTTATAATTCCAAGCGAAAAGTGTTTTTTTTTTTGTTTTTGTTTTTTTTTTTAGAATTAGAAGGTTCTATCTGCATTTGACCCGTTCCAAAAATCCCCATTTACAAATATGAGAGAATTTTGATATTGTATATTTAGAATACATTTAGGGTCCCTGTCATTTTCATCTTTGAAAGAAACTTGTTCCCCATATAGTTTTTGCTATATGGAATGCAAAAACTTTGAAGCTCAATATCTCAAAACTGCTCAGAACGCAGATAGAACCTTATAATTCCAAGGGGACGACTTGTATGCAGATTCCATGAGCTACCATGTTTTTTTGTTTTGTTTTGTTTGGTTTTTTTTTTCTTTTCTAGATGTACAGTAGGCTTTCTTATATATGATACATGTATCTCCCAAGAAAGTGTTTGGCATGTCAAGCCTGTTTTCATGTGAATTGGCGTAACACATATTTATATGTGTTAATTGAACATATGTATGAGATTTGAAAGCTGTGGCAGAGGAGAAAATTATCACTGAATAACTTTAAAGGTGCCATAGAATGGCCATTTCACAAGATGTAATATAAGTCTAAGGTGTCCCCAGAATGTGTCTGTGAAGTTTCAGCTCAAAATACCCCATAGATTTTTTATTATACCATGTTTTAACTGCCTATTTTGGGGTGGGAGGAAAAATGCGCTGATTTGGTGTGTACACCTTTAAATGCTCGTGCTCCCCGCCCCCAAGCTCGCGACTCCATTAAACATTGCATAAATAATACAGAAATTAACACAGCAAATATAACTCTCAAAATGGATCTTTACAAACTGTTCGTGAAGCAACATATCAGATCACATAAGTATGGCATGTATTTTGTGGATGTTTGCTAAAATTAGATTCTGAATTAGTTTGATAGTGTGCTGCACGGCTAACAGGGCTAAAGCTTACACACTGTTGGAGAAACTCAATAAGAATGAAGATGCGTTTATAATTTATACAGACTGCAAGCGTTTTCGGGTTAAAAATGAAAATAACGACATGGCTCTGGTCTCCGTGAATACAGTAAAACAATGGTAACTTTAACCACATTTAACAGTACATTAGCAACATGCTAACGAAACATTTAGAAAGACAATTTACAAATATCACTAAATATATCATGATATCATGGATCATGAACAGTTATTATCAATCCATCTGCCATTTTCGCTGTTGTCCTTGCTTGCTTGCTTGCTTTACAATACCTGCAGAACTTCTGATGATTTGGCTGTGCAGCTCCATGACGTTAATACTGCCTTGCCTTGAACATGGGCTGGTATATGCAAATTTTGGGGGGCGTAAATAATAATGATGGTGTTTGAGGCTCACAGTAGCCTATGTCATTTCCATGTACAGAACTCTTATTATTCAACTATGCCAAGGTAAATACAGTTTATCATTCTATGGCACCTTTAAATAATCTTACTAATTTTACAGCATGATAAGGTAAACACATTTGGTGTTCTGTCCATTATGGAAAGTTTAAGCTAGAGCTCTATATTCCCTCCTGGACTAAAGAAGTGAGAAATATAAATATAAATAAATAGGTAAGCAGCCACTTACTGTATATATCCTTAACCCTAAATGGTCCTTGAGGACAAATATGGGCAAAATCTCTTTTTTTTTTTTTTTTTTTTTTTAATAGTTGGCTTAATCTGAGCGCTACAAGACTTGACTACTTTTCCTAAGTTTGTCAGCTGAACACACACACACACACACACACACACACACACAAAAGTTGGATTTGATTCAACGTTAAGTGGTAAAAAAAAAAAAAAAAAACACCTTCTTAATTGGTCCTTCGTGGACAAAAGTGGGCACCCATAGTAAATGAATGGGAGAGACTATAATTCAGAGCATTTTTTTTTTATCCAATAAAAATCAATAAATCCAACATAATGCAGATCCTACATACACATAAATGAAGGGGTAAGCCTATACAACATTCTCAGTGTGGCAAACACTCTCTCTCTCTCTCTCTCTCTCTTACACACACACACACACACACACACGCAAACAAGCACACACACACACATACACAAAAGCACTGAATTGAAAACATTGAATGAGTCTATAACAGAGCAGGTTTTTTTTTTAATTTTGTAAGGTAAAAAACAGTCACGCACACATACACAAACAAATAATTGAATTTGCCAATAACTGAGCATTTAAAAAAAAAAAAAAAATGTTGTTAGAAATAAATTAATAATAAATGATCTCCTACTTTGTCTTTTCCTTATAGCATGGTCATATTTGTCTGTCATCATATTCTGACATCTTTGTGTTGTCTCACCCAACACAAATGTTTTTTTTTTTTTGAATAATTTGTAATAAAATCTAAAACTTAAGAGGTTAAGTTTGTTACATCATTGGTTTATAGATTTCAGCCTATATGCAGCCAGTGACTACAGCCATATAGTGGCTATTGGCTATTGCTATTTTTATACCAATCATGTCACCAGAAGTCACCAAAGTATGCCAAATTTTGAGGTTTTGTTTCAACTTACTGGTATATATATACAGTATCTCACAGAAGTGAGTACACCCCTCACATTTTTGTAAATATTTTATTATATCTTTTCATGTGACAACACTGAAGAAATGACACTTTGCTACAATGTAAAGCAGTGAGTGTACAGCTTGTATAACAGTGTAAATTTGCTGTCCCCTCAAAATAACTCAACACACAGCCATTAATGTCTAAACCGCTGGCCACAAAAGTGAGTGCACCCCTAAGTGAAAATGTCCAAATTGGGCCCAAAGTGTCAATATTTTGTGTGGCCACCATTATTTTCCAGCACTGCCTTAACCCTCTTGGGCATGGAGTTCACCAGAGCTTCACAGGTTGCCACTGCTTGACTGTAGGCAAGACACACTTGTCTTTGTACTCCTCACCTGGTTGCCGCCACGCACGCTTGACACCATTTGAACCACATAAGTTTATCTTGGTCTCATCAGACCACAGGACATGGTTCCAGTAATCCATGTCTTTAGTCTGCTTGTTTTCAGCAAACTGTTTGCAGGCTTTCTTGTGCATCATCTTTAGAAGAGGCTTCCTTCTGGGATGACAGCCATGCAGACCAATTTGATGCAGTGTGCGGCGTATGGTCTGAGCACTGACAGGCTGACCCCCCACCCCTTCAACCTCTGCAGCAATGCTGGCAGCACTCGTACGTCTATTTCCCAAACACAACCTCTGGATATGACGCTGAGCACGTGCACTCAACTTCTTTGGTCGACCACGGCAAGGCCTGTTCTGAGTGGAACCTGTCCTGTTAAACCGCTGTATGGTCTTGGCCACCGTGCTGCAGCTCAGTTTCAGGGTCTTGGCAATCTTCTTATAGCCTACGCCATCTTTATGTAGAGCAACAATTCTTTTTTTCAGATCCTCAGAGAGTTCTTTGCCATGAGGTGCCATGTTGAACTTCCAGTGACCAGTATGAGAGGGTGAGAGCGATAACACAAAATTTAACACACCTGCTCCCCATTCACACCTGAGACCTTGTAACACTAACAAGTCACATGACACCGGGGAGAGAAAATGGCTAATTGGGCCCAGTTTGGACATTTTTACTATATATATATATATATATATATATATATATATATATATATTTATATGGCTGCTCTATGAATGACCCTTGAGGGTTAAAATAGGCTTGGCATGATTAGATGCTCCTCCTAAACTTGGAACTTGATTACATTTTCCTTTTGTCCTCAAGACTTCATAAAACTTACAGCATATGAGTTTATTATTTATATTTTTGAGCTTAAAAAACAGCCCATGACCACTATTCACTTTCATTTTAGGGTTAGGGAAACAAAAATATCAATATTCTGCTAAACTTCTCCTTTTGTCCTACAGGTTTGGAACAACATGAGTAAAGAGTGACAGACTTTTCATTTATTATTATTATTATTATTATTATTTATTAATTTATTTATTTTATGTCTGTATGAATTTACAGTACACTAGGAAAGTATTTCCAGGCTTTGGTCCACCAACACTTGTAAACTCTTTACAGATTCAGTTAAATTGTGAGAGATTTGGCCTAGTTTGGGGAAAAACACAAAATGTGAAAAACAGACTCCCTAAACAGCTCAGAACCCCACAGAGGCCAATTTCAAGAGAAGCAACAGAGATTAAGATTTATGTTTTTGGTTAGGGAAAAAGAAGTGTAGAAAACTCTAACAAGAGTCTCAAATGGTTCTCTGAATAGTGCAGCAGTCTCAACATCTGAATGAAGCCCCATGTGTCCTTGGGCATCAAATTTCAACAGCAAGAATGTTTCTATTATGCCTTGTAGCAAAAGCATATGTATAGCCAAAAGGAAAAAGGTACCTTGAGTAGCCTAATGGATGTGTTAGATGTGGTTACATGGCTTACATGTTCAAAAAGTAGGCTAATTATAATGGTATAATTGCAATTATAATATATAGGGCCAGATTTACAAACAGCCTGCACCAGCGCAAACCCTCTTTTGGAGTTAAACTACTGTCAGGATTTACTAAAGACATGCAGTGAAAAATTTTAATTTACTAAGATTTGTGATTGTCAGTTTACTGGTGTTATGTTTTGCTCAGAGACACAATGGTTGACGATCCACATGCAGTCTTTATTATGAGGGCAATCCACAAACAAAGTCAAAAACAGATCATACACTAGGGATGTGCATCTCCATAACTGAGGCCGATGCGATACGCATCTTGATGCATAGCCAATGATATGATACATTAAAGATACATGTGAAGCAGCTACCGATGCGATGCGATACGATTCACCCCTATTACGATGCGATGCGATTTCGATGCAATGGAAAAAAAATATGATGCTATGCAATTAAATATGTAGGGCTCTATGAAATACTTGAAATACTCCATTTTATTTATTTATTTTTTTCTGGATTCCATTTTCTAATTAATTGAATTAATAAAAAGCAACTTTATTAATTCGTTTACAATAAAAGGGCCCTATGCATTTTTTTTTTCCAGAAATTCTGTGCTGTGTATTTAAATTTCTTTTCTTTTTTTTTTTTCCAAACAAAGTTTACTGTTACTGTAAAACTGTGTGATTATTCCTTCAAAACTAAAGTCTTAATAATTATTGTACTAGTAGTATTACATTGTCATTAAGAAATACTTTATACCGTACAATAGTAATACAATAGTGACTACAGTACATAGTACTACAATAGTAATATGACTATATTTCTGTTACAAGTTAAACCGAACTTTTATTTTGATGGGTTGCTGTGATGTTTCTGTGTGTATATGATAATAGTTTTTCTCAAATTAAATGGTAAAATGCTCACAAAGTGACTCAGAGCAGTTCTGGAGATGAAGTTTATGTGTTCATGTCGTCATATAGTAAGATGACAGATGCTGGAAAAAACATAGTGAGAGTCATGCGTGCTTCAGTATGTGTAGTAAACATATTCACAGGTCTGCGCCAGAGACACACAGAACATGCAGGATTCATATTCAATTTGTCTTCTTGCGGTTTAATATTCACAGACACTAGTACATATCGCAATTTGATGTAAGGGTGCGTTCACACTTGTAGTTCGGTTCGTTTGGTTCATTTGGTCCGGACCAAAAAAAAACCCAAAAAACACATTTAGTCCTGGTCCGATTAGCATTCAGATTGGCAATTTTATCACTGAACCAAAAGATACCGAACCTAAAGGCATAGGGATACATTCACAAACAGATTGGTCGGATTTTATGACGTATTGCCTATTTTGAGATGGAACTTACCAAACATCCAAAACAATGCTGTGTACTGAGGTAAATGTGCTCGTTGTATGTGTGTAGCCTGCATATGATGGCATTTTGGCCAGCTGGGAACTTGTGAAGAGCTTATAAAATATGTAAAGGAGTCAAACAGCGGTGGGAATCCATCCGTCACACACACAAACGATCTGCTGCGTGGACACCCGCGTCTGATGCCTGTGATGGGCAAACTCGCGACTATGACGAGAAAAGAAAACGATATGTGTGAGAATTCTGTCTTTTTTAGGGTCTCATCTTCCTGTTTTTGGTTCGTTTACATGTCTTTGGTCCGTTTTGCGTTCATATATCATTCGAACCGCACCAGAGTTTGTTTCGAAGCGAACCGAGACCCATCTTTTCAGCGGTCTCGGTCTGCTTGTTTGGTGCGCACCAAGGTTCGGATGGCAGCGTTCACACATGCTCAAATGAACCGCACTAACAGAACAATCGCACCAGGGTTCGTTTTAATCGAACCAAACATGCCAAGTGTGAACGCACCCTAAGTGTACCCCCCTACTTTTGATTTATTCATCCAAAATTTGACAAATTCCATGACATTCCGCGTCATACAGTAAACTCCGTTTTTATGAATGGATTCCGTGATTCCGTCCGTGTTTTCTGCATCGCGGAAATCTTAGGGCCCTGAATATGGGTACAGTCAGATAGTTTGCTTTTATTTCTTTGGTTCAGACAGACAGCAAATCATAAATCTTAATGCCTTCTGACTTCTAACACATGACCCTTTCACAAACAGGCCTTTGTAGGGCCATGTTAATCTGTATTCTATGACTCTTGACGTGCCTCGGTCTCCGTAGTGTTGTGATACGTCATATTCACGTAGCAGCAGTCACAGTGGTGATGAGAGAACACACTTGAAAAACAGTTTAGAGAGAAGAAATCAATCTATATTTAAAAATATTTGTCACAAATTATTGGTCACTTTCTAAATAATAAAAGTATTGTGCATCTACTAATAATTATATATTAATAAATCGTTTTTTACCGATGCAATTATGTTAGAACCGATGCATCGCGATACAAATACCAACTTGTATCCGATGCACACTTTTTTAAATCGATGCATCACATCGTTAACTTTTATACCGATACACTAAAAACAGAGAAGAAGACTTGGAGCATGCACATAAACCTTGTGCGTTGTATAAACACTTTAGTAAAGCTTAGTAATAAAGCTTTACTTTATTAGTAAAACTAATAGGCTCAGCTTCTGCAGCATGAACACAAGCATGTAGTCTGCCATTGTTTTTGCTGTTACGTGACGTAGCAGCATCTGACTAGGGTCGAGACGTGGGGGATTACATCATCGTTTCACAAAATATACGGATTGGCTGTACACACGAAAACTCAATGGTGTAGTTTTCAGATTTATCCACTCTGGGACCCGGTTTTAAAAAAATAGCAGTTTCAGGCTCCCAAAACGTCGGATCGGTCTGGACGAAACGCCGATACGATACAAATTTTTTCCGTATACAGTTAAACGCATCTCCGTGTGTACGGGTTCTGAGATAAGGGCAGAGGTAAACTGAGAAATCCAAGAGACCAGGCAGAGAACCAATGGGGTGGAGGGCCAGGTCCATGGAGTGGGAGAAGAACTGGACACGAAGGCAGAGCAGGAAACCAAGTTGGAGCAGGCTGGACAGGTGGGGCAGAAGACCACCACAACAGCGCAGATGGGACTGAAGACCACCACAGAGAGCAAAAGACAACCACAGCAGATCAGATGGGGCTGAAGACCACCACGGCAGAGCAGACGGGACTGAAGACCCCCACGGTGGAGCAGAAGACCACCTCAGCAGTGCAGATGGGACTGAAGACCACCACGACGAGGCAAAAGACCACCACAGCAGATCAGCAGAAGACCACCACAGCTGATCAGGCAAAACTGAAACACAAAGCACAGAGAGGTTAGCATGGCCACAAGGGCTATGTCAGAACAGGCAGGGAGCTCAGGAGTGCCCTCCACGGCCATGACAGGAATGACAGGGTTTTCCAGGTTGGCCTCTGTGGACATTTCATGGCAGACAGGAAATTCAGGAACAACCTCTGCAGTTATGTCGAAGCAAACAGGTAGTTCAGGCGCGACCTCTGTGGTCGCATCAGGACAGACTAGAGTATATGAGACGATCTCCCTGGTCGCATCAGAGCAGACAGGAAGCTCATGGGCTAGAATCAACACAGAACTGGACACTGGGGCTGAAGCAGGCTATGGAGTAGACTCATAGGCTGAAGACTAGTGCTCAGCCCAAACACACCAAATGGCCAACGCCATAACGTGCGAGTGCAGCTGACAGTGGGTTCACTTCTGAGACCCCCAGACTTGATACCACCGCAGAGATACCAGCTGCTCGCATCGACCTCATCGGTGTGTCCTGCAAACTTGAAGCCAGTCTGAAACACCTAGGGGCTGCCTTAATGGCTTCATGTTCATGATGACCGGGAATACTGACATGGCGTCCATGACGGCTGAAGACTAAAAATAGTCTGGGGTAGAGTGCCCCCTGGTGGCTGTCAAGGGCACTCCATCTGGTGATCATGACAACTGGTATTTGCAGAATTATTTAACCTCTTGAAGTGCACCCCCGTTTTGAGCCCCAAACAGGAAAATGACATGCTTGAACTCAAATGGTTGTCTTTCCTAAACCATTTGGAGTATGAGCATAGTTGTGGTATCATTTGAAGGAAGACAAAAATAAAGAGCTTTATTCTCTTTATTCAGAATTAATATAAGTAAAATAAATAAATAAAAAGTTAGACAAGCTGAAGTTTAATGGAATGAAAATGTTTTTTTGTATAACATCTTTATATCATTAAAATAATAATAATAATAATAATAATAATAATGTTAATGGTAACACTTTACAATAAGGTTCATTAGTTAAGCATTAGTTAATGTATTAACTAACATGAACTAACCATGATCAATACATTTGTTACTGTATTTACTAATCTTCGTTAACGTTAGTTAATGAAAATACAGTTGCTCGTTGTTTGTTCATGTTAGTTCACAGTGCATTAACTAATATTAACAAGATTTTAATAATGTATTAGTAAATGTTGAAATTAACACTAACAAAGATTAATAAATGCTGTAGAAGTGCAGTTCATTATTAGTTTATCTTAACTAATGTAGTTAACTAATGTTAACTAATGAACCTTATTGTAAAGTGTTACTATAATAATAGTAATAATAGTAATAATAATAATAATAATAAAGATGCCTGCGAAAGCTAGAAATACACTGGGCCCAAAGCCACAAGTCTTAAGAAGTAATGTTTCAGATTTGAGAATGATATAACAAATATTAGGTTCCTGCAAGGTTTTTTTCTCTGACTAGATCCTTTTTCAAAAATGGCCACTTGGAGCTCCAAAGTGCCCCTCGGTAAGAAAATTATCTGAGGGCTATAGAAAGATTTTACAGTTACTTTTACATGTACCACATATACTAAACCATTATTTAAAAAATGTAAAATAATTACAAACAATTTCACAATATAAAAAAAAATAATAATAAATAAATAAATAAATATGTGCTCACGATTTTAGTGCTTTCATTACTAAAGCTGTATAAAAGAGAGAGAAAGAGAAAAGAGACCTTTTTACAGCCTTCAAGCATTTTTTGTCAACATACACGGAAAGGAAAATTGACAATTTTGATTGCCAGTCATTCACAGAACAGTCAGTCCTAGCCATACATATAAACAGATGCTAGGCTAGGCTATCGTAAACAATAGCTATATTGATGATCGATTAAGCAAGCAATTGGCCTCAAAAAACAATCGTTTGGAGGCTATACATAAACTATTAATGCAACAATGGCCAGTCATTCAGACAAAAAACAGCATTTAGTCTTCAAAAACAATCAATTGTCTCAGTACATACACAGACATTCCGCTAATGGCGTCCGCCCATACAGAATGAGCATTGATTCTGCCAATGACTCTTTGAGTCATTCTCCTCATTTCTTCTCTAACACGTCCTCAAGAGGGAAATAAGACTTTTTGGGTGACGAGGATTAGTTTTTCAAGCAAATGAAGGGACAAATGGGTCTGGGATGCGGAACAATAACAGTGACGTGACAGTGACAGGTGCACCTGTCATACTAGCTCTGATTTCTGAATGGTCGAGACAGCTGTACATAACCATAAAAACGCCTCTATTGTGCACATGCGGAAGGTAAACAGCACCCATGTTGTTGGAATCGTATTGGCATTGGATAAAAGTTTTGTCCGTCAGATTTACTACAATGACAATGGCTGGAGAATATGCATCTCAAATCATAACAAAATATGATGAATATGATGCTTGGATAATATAAGTAAAACTGCCCCAGTATTTAAAAAAAAAAAAAAAAAACAGGAGGCGGGATCATTTGTGAGACATAACATCATAACATTTTAAAACATAAACGTGCTCAGATTGCATAATTTCTTGAAGAATGATGATGGAAAGCATATCGTTCAGGAGAAATATGACGTAAACAATGGAAAATATATCAATATTTCATGGATTTTTGTGCTTTTGTGCTGTTGGGTCATTCTGTGTCAACTCAACCAGAGGTCTCTGGCTCAAATTTTTGATTTTGTTACACTTCTTGTGTTTTTTTGCCTCAAGTTTGAATGTCTGTAACTCAAGAAGTATTAAAGATAAGACCTTAATATCTAAACCAGAATTTAGATTCTGGTTCTTAACAAACTTTCCTTTTAGTATCTTCATTTTAAAGGCCCTCAATGGTTCAATCCCCGAGATATGAAGATCTTAATGCGGCTGCATGAGTAAATTGGTAAATTGTACACATTTTCAATGGTCAAAAACCAAATGTGGGTCACTTTGCATACAGATGATACTTTTTTTTTTTTTCTTTTAAAAAGGAATATCTAAAGAACAAATAATATTAAAACTAGAAATGTATCTCATTTTATTCTATCAGCTCAATTGCATAGAACATACCTGTCTGATTACCATAAATTATATTATATTATATTATTATAAAAATATTCATTTTCCAAAGTTTGCATGCCTGTAACTCTAAAAGTATTCAAGATATCTTAATATCCTTAGATTCTCATTATTAGTAAACTTTCCTTTTGGAATCTTCATTTTCAAGGCCCTATATAGTTCAGTTCCATAGATATTGGGACCCCAATGTGACTCCATGTCCAAATTGTTGAATTTTACCCACTTTCAATGGTCAAGAACCAGATGTAGGTGACTTTTTAAACAGCTGATAGTTATTGTTTAAAGAAGAATGTCTGAAGAATAAATAACACTGAAACTAGAAATTTCAACAGAAGAAAGTCAACAGATTTTACAAATAGACCTACCAAATATCTGTGTAAGAATAAAATAATGATGCTGCCGTTTTTTTAAAGTTATTTTTACACCCTTGCAAATTGGCTGCAAATTGGCTCCAAATCTCAGGTGAAAATTGTCATTTTAACCCCCCTCTACAAAACAGTGGACTACTCAGTAAATATACATCTGTGACATTTAATATTTTGGCTTTCTTCACTATTTATGTTTGTCTTTCTACAGAAAAAAAAAAAATAAAAATAACAAAATCAAAAATTTGAGCTGGGGAGGTTTCCGAAATTTGGTTGATTTGAATGACCCTGTTGGAATGACCTTGTTGGATGTTTTTTAATGGACGCTTGTCATGGACATTATACCTAAGTGCGACAGATTGGATTCATCTCACGATCGCTATTTCATAACAAAGTTTTTATACCTTTGTTATGAAATAGCGATCGTGAGATGAATCCAATCCCATATTGATTTTGCGTGTTGTCAGTTGCACTCCTGACACAAATTACAATATTACTGTTGCTGTAGCATCTATATCATAAAACAGACACTGTAGATTGAACCCTTAGAACTTTCAAATTATGTAAAATTTGTTATTATTCTTAATGTTTTTAGACAGTATTCCAAATAGTAAATGTATACCATGGTAAACAAAGTGACGTGAAGCCCGAGGTCGGAACAGTGTGTATCAAGGGGTTAACGGCCAAAAAAACATTTCTTAACTCATTTTGCGCTTGTCACGCTCTGCTTGTTTGTGACCCTATGTTATTTCTCGTTGGTCATTTTGCAAATGATCTATAGCGTTTGTATTAGAGCTGCATGATTAATTGTTAAAAGATCACAATCTCGTTGTTTTTTTGTTTTGTTTTTTTTTTGTTTTTTTCATGACCTCTAGTAAATTACATGTTATTTAGCTGTCTGTTCAGAATCGTGGGAGAATCGTGATCTCTTTATGAAGCAAAACATTCATGATTCTCAATTTATCCAGAATCACACAGTTCTAGTCTATATTATTTAATTTGTGCATTGTCAGTGGATCACCTGAAGAAATTTCCACTACCATCTGCACTTTTATTGCGGTCTCATGCTACTTTGCCCTGTTTAGTAAATTTGGCCCAAAATGTTATATATTATGTAAGCAGTGAATGAGTAGAGAATGTCTCTAATTAAATTCATTTATTTAAATCATTCAGAAGGGTAATAAGCATTCAGAAGGGTAATAAGCTAAAGGACACAAATGTACAGATCCTATACTCTTAGTAGTCATCATGAATCAACATCCTTCAGCCTATACTTCAGCAGTCTCCCAGCAACATTACCAAATCTCAAAAAAATAAAACGAACCAGACAAGCCAAGGCTTTTGCATATGGTGATTTAAATAGCCCTAGAGTCAGCAATCTGTCTGTCCCAATGGTCCTCTGCTTTGGGACTGGAATAGGGCTGGATGGTCAGGAAAGGCAATGAAGACTTTGTATAACCCTTACAACAGTTTAGCCAACAAATTCAAGAAATTCATCTATAGAAGGCAAGGATACATAAAATGATGATACCATTCCACTCCTGATTCCACTCCTGGCCTGACATGTCTGGCCATTACATGTCTAAGAATGCTTCCATTTAGTTGATTAACAAAGTGTTACATATCCCTGAAGAGTTTTATTAGTGAGGATTTCAACTGAATATTTTGATTCTGTTCATTAAGAAGACTTATTCGGAATTGTTTGGTTTGATTAATTCAGTGACTGTTTCTGCAAGTTACATCATTTACACTAGTAAATGGTAACCAGTAAGTGTCTGAGTCTTATAAGTGAGTCTTTCATTCACTTAACAAATTTGTTGAAAACATACCAAAGACCACAACAGCTTTAAATAAGAAATTTAACAGGACAGTAGCTAAAAGATCATAATTCATTTACTGGCCAACACAACTCTTTGAAACAAAGAGATAACTAAGCAAAAGGGCACCATTAAATGCAATAAAAGATGTGATGATAAAGTTATATTTATTTCAGACCGATTGTAAATGTTTGAGGCATTCACCTGCAGCACTTCACTTTGAAGAGGGCTAGTTTGGGAGCATTTACTTTGGAATAGCAATTACAGAATACAACTATTCAGACTTCTAGATAAGCTGTGTGCATAGAAACAATGAGCTTGTGTTACAATATAAAGTATAATATAACATATACTGTACTTTATATTGCACTGTTTACTCTAAAATGTCACTTTAGCTCCCTTTTTATCTTTAATTGAAAAATATAGGCACGGTTTCACAGACAGGGCTTAGCCTAAGCCAGGATTAGGCTTTAGTTCAGTTAGGATATTTAAGTAGTTTTTATAAACGTAACCTAGAAAAAAAACAAAAAAAAAAAAACATTACTGGTGTGCATCTTAAGACAAAACAATTGCACTGACATATTTTAAGACATGTCAGTGCAAGTTGCTTTCAGTTGAAATGCATCAGTTCAAGCATGCAT
This sequence comes from Mylopharyngodon piceus, assembly GCA_039654765.1. Taxonomy (NCBI): domain Eukaryota; kingdom Metazoa; phylum Chordata; class Actinopteri; order Cypriniformes; family Xenocyprididae; genus Mylopharyngodon; species Mylopharyngodon piceus. The sequence continues at coordinate 23,608,861 of CM077440.1, forward strand.
TTTAGTCTAGGACTAGCTTAAGCCTTGTCTTTGAAACCGGGGGATAGTCTGGAATTGTATATCGGCCAATAATATTCCTGTCAGTTTATTTATTACTTTAGGTAGAGTCAAGAAATGAGTTACAGTATGAAACTGCATGAACCAATCTGATTAAAACACAGCCCCCATCTGCTATTAGTCCCACCCCAAACTCTCACCATTGGTTGAGCCAATGTTGCTGTGTCAGGCTACACTCTTAGAAGAAAAAGGTTCTATATAGAACCTTAAATGGTTCATATATAGAAACCTTTAGGGGTTCCCATTATGGGATCATATTATGAATTTAGTTTTAATAATTAATGTTGTTTTAACTAAAATGTATGAATTAAACAACTTGTGAACAAACTGTATAACTAGAAATAGCATCAGACGAAAAGGACTTAGACATAAAGGCATCGGACAAAACGGACTCAAGGTTCCGATATACGCCACTGAGAGTGGCGTTTCTATATGTGCACAAAATTACAAGAGTTCAGAAAAAGGTGTGGATACGTTTGCACCAGCTCTGCAATTCAGCAATCCAGTCTAGCCACGTTTATTTATGTAGTACCAACGTCTTAAAGGGATTTTGGTAGTACTTCATACAATAGATTACTTTAAAGCAGCAGCTGTATATTAAACATGAACAAAATGGCAGTCACGTTTGATTAGAATTACTTTTATCCCATCATGTAAGGGGTGTGTGTGTGTGTGTATGAATCTATCTATTGATGGTATTAATTTTATGTATTATGCAGTCCCTTGGCAATGTTCTTTATATTATTGTTATTCGAACATTAAAAAAAGAATAAAAAAAGCATAGAGAGAGAGAGAGAGAGAGAGAGAAAGAGAGAAGGTGTAGGGGTGAGTCGTCTAAGAAGGGTTTCCCTGCATCTAAACAGACAGTCAGCAAGTGGATAGTTGAGGCTATTTCTCTTGCCTATAAGGTCTCTGGTCACCCTTGGCTGTCAGAGCTCATTCTACGAGGAGTATGGTGGCCTCCAAGGCCTTACTGTCAGGAGTTTCCCTTAAAGAAGTTTGTGATGTGGCATGCTGGTCCTCTCCGCTCACATTTGTAATGTTCTACACCCTCGACCTGGACGCTGCTCCAGGCTCTTAGGTGCTTAGGTCTTAGTGTGCCACAGTTTCACACTGACAGGCACTTGTAAGTATGGCATTTTGGTATATTGTTCCCAAAGCGTCCTTGACGCAGCACGAGTTCCCTCGAAAGGGAATGTCTCAGGTTACTATGTAACCCTAGTTCCCTGAGAAGGGAATGAGACGCTGCGTCGCTTTGCCATACTTCCTGCATCTCTGTGATCGATTTGCTTCAGCTATTTGAAGCTAAAGTCGGTCTTTCCGGATGTGCTTTTATCCTTTCCTGGTCGTGAAGTCACCCGCCCGTGACGTTCACTCTTGCCATTGGACTAGTTGACACGCGTGCATCAGACGCAATCACGCAGAGGCATTCCCAAAGTGTCCTTGACACAGCGTCTCGTTCCCTTCTCAGGGAACTAGGGTTACATAGTAACCTGAGACGTTTTGCTACACTAACCATAGTTTTACTGTGGTATTTGTAGTAAAACTTTGGTTATACAAATAGTAATCAGTCTGCCAAAAAAAAAAAAAAAAACCTGGTTACCACACTTTTACTATAATAAAACCATGGTTAATTTTTGTGAGGGTTCACGATACTAGTTTGTAAACATAGTTATAGTTGCAATATGTTATTTAGCTAACCTTCTAAACATGCAAATAAAACTAGTGAATAATACAAATAATAATCTCAGCGGGACATGGGTACATGTTCTGTACAATTTAGTGTAACGTTTAACAGTAAGAAAACCGCGTGCATGTGATGTCACATTGAGGCGGGGCAATTCACTTCCTTCTGAGTCTGTTTTGTCCTATGCCTTTTAGTCTGAGGCTGTTTTGTCCGATGCCTAATTGTATAAGACCTGACGTCGTTTTTCCTGAGACCTGAGGAAAGTTTGTTAGTCCTGAGGCATGATGCCTTATTGTTGTATGACTGAGGTCTGAGGATGTCCTAAAATGTACACTGTACACTTCTCTTTATATAGCACTTTTTGGCATCAGGGGTTCTTTAAAATTGTGTCAAGAGCATTAGAACACCCCTAAGAGTGAAAGTTTTGATAGCAATACAAAGTTAAAATGTTTTTCCAGAGAGTCAACCTACGAAAAGCTTATTCGTCTCATATTAAGATGAAAAAGGAGAAAGTGTTTAACAAACTTCAAGTTGCAACCTGTGAGTAGAACTGTATCAGGTTAGAACTTTCACACTGCTCACAAAGCATCAGATGCATAAGTGCAATAACAGTTTCCGCATTATGTCTATTTTTGCTGTCCTACACACTCTGAATTAAAGTGACAGTGCATTGTCTGTGGTCAAAATGAACATAAATTTAGTAGTGAACAGCAGTCAGACATATGGTGGCAGGCTCCCTACATCACAACGGGAGCCCCTTTCTGATGTGATGAAAAAGACAGAAAGTGTGATAGGTCTCTCAACTCACACCTACAAATGAGTTCCACAAACAAAGAACCAGATGGGATATGAGATAAGCCTGGACAGACAGTTGCCAGGTATAATTTGTGAAAGGGAATAATGATGACATCAGATTCCCATTGATCACAGACTGATCACATCACCATTTTCTTTTTGTTCAACAAAGTCCTTCATTCCTGAGATCTATAGGTGTGAATGACCATTGACTCCCTCAAGCTCACCAAACCAGCTTTGCTGATTGGCCTGGTCATGTCGCAGGCACAACTGAACGTGGGTGAAGCCAAAAAGGAAGGACAGATCTTCACAGACTCCACACATATTTCTATTACACAAAATGGATACAAATGGAGCAGATCCTCTCCATATCCACTAACAGAACTGTAGACCCTTAATGAGTGCTATTTTGTGACATAATATGTACAAACCTACCCATTAAGATATACATAAATGCATGGGGAAAAGTTTAAGCAGTTTAACCAGCAGACATATTACCCTGTAGCCCAAGACTGGTTGCCCACTGAAGCTAAGGAGGGCTGAGCCTGGTTAGTACCTGGATGGGAGACCTTCTGGGAAAACTAGGTTGCTGCTGGAAGAGGTGTTAGTGAGGCCAGCAGGGGGTACTCATCCTGTGGTCTGTGTGGGTCCTAACACCCCAGTATAGTGATGGGGACACTATACTGTCAAAAAGCACCGTCCTTCGGATGAGATGTTAAACCGAGGTCCTAACTCTCTGTGGTCGTTAAAAATCCCAGGATGTCCTTCGAAAAGAGTAGGGGTGTAACCCCGACATCCTGGCCACATTTGCCCATTGGCCTCTGTCCATCATGGCCACCTAATCATCCCCATACACTGATTGGCTTCATCACTCTGTCTCCTCTCCAACAATAAGCTGGTGTGTGGTGGGCGTTCTGGCGTAATATGGCTGCCGTCGCATCATCCAGGTGGATGCTGCACATTGGTGGTGGTTGAGGAGATGCCCCCTTCCATATGTAAAGCACTTTGAGTACCCAGAAAAGTGCTATATAAATGTAAGGAATTATTATTATTATTATTATTATTATTATTATTACTAACATTACCTAATGATGTTTGGACTTTTTCAGCAGAATGCCTAGAATAATCTGGATTGGTTTGAGTAGTCAAATATGCATAGGAAAACCCTTAATCGCCATTCTTACTGTGAACTTTAAACTACGCAAATTACCCTGACACCAGAGGGGGCCATACTGTGACCAACTCTGACAACAACAACCAATCACAACGCTGGATCGAAAAGGCACCAATTTGCAAATGCTTCCTTCTCAGAAAGCATTAAAAGGTTCTCTTTGAGACAAAGCAGTAACTAAGTATTCATTGCCAAGTAAATAATATTGTTGTGGTAAGATCTACCACAACAGAAGCTCTAGAGGAGAAACAAAGGGAGCTCTGCAATAAGGAAATGTTAGGGAGTTTGGAAACAGCAACAACACCCAATTTTCCAAGACCTTCTGCACCAACTTCTGAATCTTCTCTTCAGGGATCCTCCATCTGCGTGTTCCAGATTATCCAGATCTTCTGCATAGACTTAAGAACATTCATCTCCAAGGCTTAATTCATCTGCAAGTTCTAGACATGAACCTTGTGCTCCAGGAGTTTCCTGTCAAAAGCTATACTCTGCTGCTTTTCATTAACGCTAATGAGAACGTTCTTTGTTCGGCCTGTTGTGAAGCATGTGAGGTAAACATGCCAAGAATTTGGCTTAAATAACCTCTGACGATAACGACATTGGAATGTGCACTTGTGAGAGGCTATAAATAGACATGAAACAGACGTGCCTTCAGGTTTCTTTAACTTCAGGAACCACATTGTGTGCTACTCTCTATTCTATACCCTATGTCAAGAGTTAGAATTACTAGGCGGGATTCAGCCATTTCTCTTAAAAAAAAATAAAATAAAAAATAAAGAAAGAAAGAAGGAAAAAAAAGATAAATTATGTCGAGAGATTCCATTATGAGATGTGTGCCGCCTTGCTCACAGCCCATCTCTGAGGATGACCCACATGATTTCTGCTTGGAGTATCTGTCGTTTTCTGCCATCTCAATATACAGAATGTTTAACATCCTCCCAGCAAAACAAAGTGTCAAAACTAGTACCTCTTTCAAAGAATGTGGTAGCGTGGAAACTACTGCCAAATATCTCTTCTTGTCACATAAAGACCATAGAAAAAGGTTACAGGATTCAGTTTGTGCACCGTCCTCCACATTTCAATGGCGTGGCCTCCACTACCATGAAACTGGAGCAGGCACATCTGCTGACACAAGAGATGCAAACTCTCCTGGACAAAGGGGCCATAGAGCATGTTCCCCTCCCAGACAGAGAATTGGGCTATTACAGACGGTATTTTTTGGTTCTCAAAAAAGGTGGGGGGTTTTAGATGTTCGCAGTCTGAAACGCTCTCTCAGAACATACAAAGTCAAAGTGCTGACAATCAAAATGATTGTGTCTCACATCCAATACAAGGATTGGTTCGTCACAATCAATCTCAAGGATGCATATTTTCATATAGAGATTTTGTCACAATACAGGAAGCTCCTGAGGTTCGCTTTCGAGGGCAAAGCTTACCAATATTGGGTCCTTCCGTTTGGCCTAGCCTCGTCACCCTGCACATACACTAAATGCATGGATGCAGCACTGACTCCATTGCGACTCCAGGGCATCCGCATTTTAAATTACTTAGATGACTGGCTTGCGCTTCCATACCGAGATGTTGTCCTCATTCATCTCAAGTCTCCGGGGTTGAAACTTTATGCCAAGAAAAGCGTCTTCTCTCCTGTCCAGAGAACAATGTATTTAGGGGTCCTGTAGACCTCTGTCACTATGTGGGCACAGTTGTCTCCTGCACATGTTGAGTCCATCTTAAACACCCTGAAGAATATCAGGCTAGGTCAGGAAATTACTTTCCATTATTTTCAGAGAGTTCTAGGTCTTATGGCGGCTGCATCCACAGTGATACCTTTGGGCCTCCTACACATGAGACCATTTCAGTTGTGGCTCAGTGCCAGGAGATTTCATCCAAGGGCCAGTCCCCAGAGGCAAATGAGGGTTACGTGCTGCAGGCTTCATACCCATTCCATGTGGTTCAGACCCCGGGTTTCTTACCTTGGGTCCCAGTCTAGGCGTGTGTTGTCATCGCAAGATGCTAACGACAGACGCTTCATGCACAGGCTGGGGTGCAGTCTTAGATAGCCATCCAACCCAAGGGATCTGGAGAGGTAATCATCTCGATTGGCACATCAGTTGCCTTGAATTGATGGCTTTATTTCTGGCCCTAAAGTACTTCCTCCAGCAGTTAAGGGGCTACCATGTCCTAGTGCGGGTGGACAACACTGCGGTAGTCACTTACATAAATTGCCAGGGTGGACTGCATACGTGTCACCTGAATAGGCTAGCACAGCAGGATATTTAATCCCAGGCCCAAGCTTTGGAATCTTCATGTTTGGACCCTGAAGGGGACCAACTAAGAGATGCCAGGCTCCCAGCTGATGTAGTGGGAACTATCTTAAGTGCTAAGGCTCCTTCCACTATACTTAGACTTTATTGTCATTGTACAAAGGTCAACGAAATTCTGTCTAGTGAATCTCAGTTAAGAAAGTAAACAATACAAAAACTTAGACAACAATAAACAATGATAAACAGCAGTAAAGATCAGCAATTAAGTTATAACAAAATAAAGTGCACTTTTATGATTAGCTGAAAGTGTATGTGCAGGGGCTGTGATGGAGGTCACAGCTATTGGAAATAAGCTGTTTCTCAGTCTATTTGTGCGTTTTCATAGTCCTGTATCTCTGCCCTGAGGGAAGGGGAATGAACAGTCCGTGACCCGGGGTGGATGGGATCCACGGCAATGTTTCTGGCCTTCTTCTGGAAGCATTCTGCATATATCAAGTCCAGATCTGGGAGCAAATTTCCCACAATCCTCTGTGCTGTTTTAACTACCCGGGCCAAGTCCTTTCTGTCCTGTGTTGTGCAGCTGGCGTACCACACAGTCACACAGTAACAAAGGATGTTTATCAACAGCCGAGAGGAGAGTCTTGCCTGTTTCAACTTCCTAAGGAAGAATAGTCTTTGTTGAGCTTTCTTCATTAGGTAGGATGTGTTACAAGCCCAGGTGAGGTCTGCGGTGATGTGGGTGCCCAGGGACTTGATGTTGTCCACATGCTTCACTTCCACCTCCTGTATGAGCAGTGGAGCATGTGCTGTCCTTCCAGACCTTCTGAAGTCAACAATAACCTCTTTGGTTTTGGTGGTGTTCAAAACCAAAATTGCTTTCTGAACACCACAGGGCCAGGTGATGGATCTCCTCTTTGTAGTGGGTTTCATCATTGTCCGATATGAGACCCACTACAGTGGTATCATCAGCAAATTACACAATGGTGTTAGAGGCATGGATGGGGGTGCAGTCGTATGTGAAGAGAGTGAAAAGAGCTTGACTGACCACACATCCCTGTGGAGTACCTGTGTTCAGAACGAGGGTGGATGATATATTATTCCCTATTCTTACCACTTGTGGCTTGTTGGTTAAGAAGTCTCTGATCCATGAGAACAGTGAGGTGGACAGACCTAGATTATGCAGTTTGTGGGGGATTATTGTATTAAAAGCACAGCTAAAGTCAAAAAATATTATCCTCATATATGTGTTTCGCAGCCCTGTAGGCAAACTGGTGGCTGTCTAGTTCAGGAGGTACAATGTTCTTAATGTACTGCAGGATAAACATGGGTACAATAATGGAGTATTTGAGGCAGACAGGGACTACAGAAAGCTGCAGGGAGAGGTTAAAAAATGTCTTTCAACACTCCTGCAAGTTGGTCTGTAATTAATTTCAGTGTTTGGCCTGACACCCGGTCCGGCCCCGCAGCCTTGGTGACCTCAATCTTCCCCAGTACAGATTTCACCTGATGACAATGGAGGACGAGAGTCTGCTGCCGCTGTTCCTCAGGCTGGAATAGCTGAACCATCTCTTCACCACCGTGTGAGTCGAAGCGGGCAAAGAACTGATTCAAGGTATCAGAGAGTGCCTGCTCCTGGCTGATCATCTGCTTGCTGCTCTTGTAGTCTGTTATGGCTTTAATAGCTCTTCACAGATGCCGGGGATTGTTGTTATCAAAATATCCACCAATACGTTGTGTGTATCTGTGTTTGGCCTCCTTTATGCCCTTCTTCAGAACTCTCCGGGCTCTGCTATAAGCCAGCAAGTCACCTGACCTGTGAGCAACATCTCGGGCTTTAAGCAAAGACCACACCGTACTGTCCAATTTGATGGGCAGGACAGAGTCAGTACAGAAATATAAATAGGCCAGAACAGACGAGGTGTATTCCTCTATTTCTGCATCCTCTTTAAACCCTCCACAATCAGTTTGTTCAAAACAGTCCTGAAGCCTTGACATGGCTTTCTCACTCCAGACTTGTATAGTTTTGACAGTTGGTCTTGATCGTCAGATAAGAGATCTGTAGGCCAGCGTCAGTTCCAGCGAGATGTGTTCTGACATGCCAAAATGTGGGGATGCTGTAGTTTTATATGCCCCTGGGATGTTTGTATATACCTGATCCAGAATATTGTTATCTCTGGTTGTGAAGCTGATGCACTTGTAAAGTTTGGGAAGCACTGCTTTCAGTTCTACATGATTAAAGTATCCTGCCACAATCACAACTCCCTTAATTTGCATTTAACTGGCTGCTGATAGTACTGTGCAGCTTCTCCAGTGCTAACCTAGCATTAGCCAGCGGCGGTATGTAAACAGGTATGTGTGAACATAAATACACACTCCACCACCTTTGCTCTTACCAGAGGCTGCAGTTCTATCTGCTTTCGCTTCTGCTCTCTTCCCCACCTCCAGGGCCAATTATGTGGGATGATAATAGCTCCACAGGTCCGCTGAATCTCTGGTGGTCCAGCTTTATAGGTGCATAAAGTTGGTATTGTCTTCCGATATCACACAAAACACACAAAACAAAACAACAAACTGAGATCACCGAGCCACTGCGTCACCACGCGCCACCACCATAGTGCATATATAGTGAATATTTTATCCCCGACCCGAGCTTTGGAATCTTCATGTTTGGCCACTCAAGGGGACCAACTAAGAGATGCTGGGCTCCCAGCTGATGTAGTTGGGAACTATTCTGAGTGCTAAGGCTCCTTCCACTAGAATAAGTTATGCCCTTAGATGGTGCATGTTTGAGAAATGGTGTACTACATGCCATGCAGACCCAGTTCACTGCCAAATTGTCTCAGTACTGGAGTTTCTCAGGATCAGAATCAGAAAGACTTTTATTGCCAAGTGTGGCAATAAAAGTGGTAGTGGTAGAGTGGTAGGCAATAAAAGTGGTAGAACTTTTGTTCAGCGTTCCAGAGGTTCTAATCCGCCCTCGTATAATGTATTTTATTTTTTTCTTATTAAAACCAAAAATCTTCATCAGTGATTGTATATCAAGAGCAGGCACACATTATGTGTATTTTGTTTAGTGATTTCACCGGAATGAATAGAGAGTCTCCACAACAGCGTTAAGCAATAGATTGAAGCGCTCATTCGTGTGAAGACTGCGCAGTGCGCATGAGTGCCAAGAGAACATTGTTGTGCCACTGATAACAGCGGCAACGTGTACTCAACATGATTTCAAAAATAACGCATCCCAGCGCCAGATCGCCTATTATTTAACACAAACGAATGAATTGCTAATCAACCAGAGATGTTTCTTTTGTATTAGATACATCCGTGCCACGAGCTGTTTCAAAAAGTGGTGGGGACAATATCGACCATGGTGGTGGGGACATGTCCCACCCGTCCCACACGTAAATTACGGCTATGAACATTGCGCATGCTTAAAGTGCCCCTATTATAGATTTTTGAAAATTACCTTTCATGTAGTGTGTAACATAGCTCTAAGTGAATGAAAACATCCTGCAAAGTTTTAAATCTGAAAGTGCACTGTATATAAAGTTATTGTCTCTCAAAAGTAAGAGTTGACTTTGAGTCAATTAAATGAGTCATTTGTAAAACGAATCCCAAGCCGTTTCGTTGTGACGTCAAAACGAGGGATTCACAACGAGGGATTTGCAAGCCGGTTGTTATTGAAGGATGGGTCAGTACCCAGTTTATTTGGACCAGCTTCTTCCTCCGACGAATTACAACCTGCAAATATGATTAATAATTTTTGCTGTAATTTTTGCTGTAAAAACCTTTCACTGCACGGATTTCAAGCAGCCCAACTGCTTCTGCAGAGGACTTTGGCTCCTGACCTGCATAACTCAAGTACCTCCAACCTACAGAGGATTCTGTGGACCGACCACCATCTGACCTACAGTTCTCTGGATTACACAAAGACCACAATTGACTCCCCCATAGACTGCCCATTCATTGCTTCGTCCAATCCGTTGCTCATCTACTTGGTATTCATTTTGTTAATGTCCATTTGTGTAGTAGTTTGTAGTTTCTGTTTGATTATTGATTCAGTTTTCTTAGTAGTTTAGTCATTTTCCTTAGTAGTTTAGTCATTTTTCTTAGTAGTATTTAGTGAGTGTGATATTTTGATGTTAATAAATTCATTTTTTATTGCAAACTGTGTCATACTTGTATTGATAATCAGAGGCTCTATAAGCTCGTCTGAATCTCACTAAATCCTTCAGATTAGTCAGATGACAAACTTCCTCCCATTTTTAAAATTTTAATTCAGTCAACAATCTTTCATGATTGCTCTTTATTGTCAAGGTGAGAGTCCTTGACTGGTGCCCCGAAATATTGGAAGGAATCATCTGACTCAATATTAATATTAATACAAAATATTAATATTAATATTTAAGACCATAAATCATTACATTTGTGGTGCCCTCGTGTGAGGCTAATCCAAAACCACTACAATTTTTAGAACAGAGCGGAGCACCATCATTATTATAATACAATGTATGTGATGCAAGCACTGTATACTGTACACCGTGTTAACGAGCAGAAGTCATCTGACCAATCACCGCAGATTAGCGTCACGCAAACGAGGAGTTGAATCGTTGGAAAAATGAATCGTTGAGCAAATAAGGTAAAAATAAATGCATATTATAAGACAATGAAAGTGTTTTTTGACCTTGTATGCTTGTAAACCTGTTGTTGGGGACTCCCAAAACAAAAATAGGAACCTTTAAAATGCCATAATAGGGGCACTTTAAAGGGAGGTTCTTGCACCACACCCGAATTATCCTCAAAAACAGATTTGTTTCTGTATGAGCCTTTAATTTCATCTTGAACTGACTGTTCTCCCCACAGGGTGAGAAGGCAGGTAACTTCAGCGGTCGACCACTGCCCTGCATTTTCCTCCTCCATGTTTCCTGCATTGTTGTCATTTACCACCTCCACACGTGCTTCCTCCTGAGAATAATATCACGTCATTAAACCACGGAGAAGTACCAAATTGTCACAGTTTTAATGACGTACAGAACACAATGCCTCAGAAAATCCGATCTGCCTGTTTACATGACAGTCGCATTGGCACATATCTGATTTATATCTGATTTATTTCCACATATGAATGAGGCCTGAAACCGATCTCAAAATATCCGAATGCATGCGTTTTTTTTGTTTTTTTTTTCATGTTTACACAGTCAAAGAACACATCCGATCTGTGACACGTATGCGCAAAAAATCAGAATTGGGTCACATTTCACTGACAGTGTAAACGAGGCCTAAACGAGTGTTCTCAGTAGCTGCGTGTTGATGTCTTTTGTTTGAGCCACATGGCTTGTGATTTGTGTTCGTTGTGCTCGTGTTTTTGTTTTGTTTGTGTGAGCACATGACCCCGCCTGTCTTGTTACCTGATTATTAGTTCATTTTCCTCACCTGTCCTCCCTTGTTACCTGCCTTGTTTTCTCTACTATTTACTCTCCTTGTGTTTGCAGTCCTGTGCCAGTTCGTTGTCTAAGGTTTCCTGTTGTGTGGTTCCTATCAGTCAAGTCAAGTCTTCTTCTCTTTTATATAATTAAAGGGGTCATGAACTGCCTTTTTTTTAATTATTTTATACTGCTGTCTGAGGTCCACTTATGACGTTTGTGAGATTTTTTCATAAAAACAAAATAATTAATAATAGGCTAATTTCTTCCCTGTTTTTGGGACTCAATTGTGAAACACTCTGTTTTTATGGGCGTGCCGCATTGAAGACTTGGAAGTAAATGTTCGCTGCTATGGATGGATAACAGTGTTGCATTTTAAATATGTTTCAACACCCCATCAGTACACATGTGGAATTGTCTTGAAAACTTCCAATGTGGAAAAATGGCAATGTCAGACTCAGACGGAGACAGAGAGGTAAGATGTCAGATGTTTATTGACAGAAACACAAACACAGGTAACAGCAGATGATAAGGTGAGTAGAGTTGCAAGCACAAACAAACAGACACTTAGCTGGAGAGTAACTTGGAATGTCTTTGCAGGACTGGATGGAGAACACTGAGAACAGGACACAGGAGATGAGGAGGAACCGACGGGAATACAGGTAAGTGGCAGGTAAGGAGTCCAGGTACGTATGACGAGACCAGACAATGAACTGAGGGAAACATGAGTCTATATAGTGTCTGTGATGATGAGGTGCAGGTGCTCGTGATTAGTATTCCGGGGAGAGAGAATGAGCGGGTGGAGTGTAGAGATCTGGTGACGATGCTTGGGTGTTGGTGGGCGTTGGCTGTGTCTCCATGACAGGCAACCGGAAAGATTCAGCCATACATGTTCGAGCCAGAGTCTGATCCCGAATTGCAAGACTATTAACCGACTACACCTCGAATACCAAGGATACTCCAGCCTGTGACACCGTAGTTAAGTCCTTATCTTTATTTATGTTTATTTCTTATTTATTTGTGCAGCTGTTCTAACTTTATATTTTAGTGTAACTGAAGACGCTACAGAAAGTTGTTAGTCAAAGTTCAAATATTTACCAACAATGTGAAACAATTATGCATATTTGTCGTGGACCTTTCTGTGACTTTGGTTAGACACGTACATATATCAAATGATCTGTAACACAACAGTAGTGACACATAGTAAATGTAGTGATATTAGCTCAAAGGGGAAATATTAATAATTATTCATAGCTCATTATGATTATTAATTATGACTAATTATGAATATTTGAATCAGTTAATCAGATTACTTTGATGTAGCTACATTAAAATTACAATCAATCAATCAGTTCATTCTGTGAACACATTATTGATTATCAATTAATTCTAAGAGAATGTTTTTTTTCACAGAAAAATAATTCTTTCTTAGCATTTACAGCACTTAGAGCTGGTAATAAGATCTAAATCATTTAAGAGACAATTTATTCACAGACGGGGAGTCAGAACCCAAATATGTATTGTGCACAAGCTTTATTAACTAAATCACAAACACATAACTAGACTAAAGAACACATACATACACACAAGTCACACATACATAGGTAAAATGAGGAATGACAGAGTGGAACTGAAGTGGGAACAGGAAATGGAGCTATGGAGAAGCCAAAAACCAGGAAAGAATCATCAGTATTCATTACAAAGCTCCTTTGTTAACAAAGGAGGTTCACAACTTTAACTAACTAGCAGCAATTTAGTATATCATACGATACTTGCATTAGGCCTCAGCGCTTGAAGAGCGCCCCAATTGCAGTAGAAAGTCCTGAGGGTTCAGTCCGATGGTGCTGAAGTTGCAATCGATGTATTCTGCATTGAATGAAGGACCGATGACAAACTTGCATGGTTAGTTTGAATCTCTTAGTAGGAAAGAGTTCTTTCTCTCTTCTAGATGAGCACAGGGCTGGGGTGCAGTCTGAGGCCTACAGGCCTTGCAGGCCCACAGGCAGCACCCCCACAGATGCAGTTTCGGTCGGATCAGCAAGAAAGAGAGGAAGGAGCATTGTGCGCTGGCTTTTAAGGTCCGGGAGAAGTCACATCTCCCAGGGTGGACCTGACTAATGAGGAAAGAGGAATTTCCGCGAGGGAAATTCGGGGGCAATAAACTAAGCCTTATCTGATGGGCCAGAGTGAGCTTTAAAGATTATTTGTTAAATATGACAAATAATTGTGTCTGATTTGTCTCAGTCATTACATAAAACATTTTTACTCACATATGTGTGTTGCGCTGTTCCTGTCGGATGCAATATAGAAGGCACAGCATTGTTTTTAATATCAGTCTCTCTGCAAATCCTGCGTCGAACTGTGTCGTGTTTACAAAGGAATCCGCGATAGAATGCAGCAAACAAATGCACAGGGTCTAACTCATGCAATCTGGAACTTCATTAAAAATAAAGTTCAACTACGCATTCCTAATGTTGGAATCAGGAAGGTTATTGTAACCTTGCCCACTTAATGAGCTCACAGGTATATCATGTATGGAATGAACCAGCAGTCAAGATGATTTTGATACAAAAGCTTTTACATAGCGGTTTTATTGAAAACACAAAAATACACTTCAGCATGGACACATTAAAAAAAAAACAAAAAAATAAAAAATAAAAAACTAATAAATAAACACAAACCAGGCATCACACTGAGGAACAAGGAGTAAAAAGTTAATAATACTTCAAACCAAGAATTAATTCACCACAGCATTTAATTACTATGCGAAAACCCTCACACCAAACCACTGCATCCACAAAAACACCACACGTGTGCCCACTGCCCCTCGAGTGCAACCGCCTGGGAAAACCTAAAAAGAAACAAACACACACAATATTTTTTAAACAAACAACTCAGCAGTCGCCATTCCTTCTCATGAAGGCCATACTAAATGATATATTACCTCTCAATACACGTAGGACTATTATCGAAGAGATGTAAATCGACATATACTGAGCACACTAAAAACAAACACTATTAACAGCAAGTTCAAAACTCATTAAAACACCACATTAGCTAAACACAGTAGTATACAAAACTCTAAAATAAACAGATAACAATCGGTGCCAGTCCTACAATAAAAAATTCACACGTTAGTACATTTCTAAAACAGAAACAATAAATCAAAACTACCAATTTGGCCACTACCTTGTCTTAATAGCGTGTGCTATCCTCTGATATAATAGTCATCAGCCCCACTCCAGAACCATCAAAATATACACGTTTGTACATTTCTAAAACAAAAAACTATAAATAAAAACTATCGATTCGGCTACTACCTTATCTTAGTAGCTTGTACTATCCACTGATATAATGATCATCAGCCCTGCTCCTGAACCATCAAAATGCTGCAACAAACAAGGAACAAAACATTATGCTTGGAAAACAATAAACAAAACCATAAAAGCAGGTGCTACCTTGCCTTAGCAGCTTGTGTTATCCACTGCTATAATTATCATCAGCCTGCTCCTGAACAATCAAAGAGCCCAGCTTCCCATTCACATTCTACTCTTCTGATCATTTATCTTCCTTTAAAATAGTTAGTTTCACCTGGTCTAATTTGTGTGACAATTATTAATTCCAACACCCCTTCCGGTCATGCCTCACACAATTCTCCTCCAGGTCTTAGTGTCCCCCTACCACAACAACTGTTTATCCACAACCTGACACTGTACAACATTTTGCACTCTTCAAAGTCAAGTTTATCGCTTAGTTGCTCGATCCAGTGTTAGCATCACTTATGTTATTTACCTACTACTGCACGAATCAGTTGGTGGGGCTCTAGTGGTAACGATGTAGAAGTAGGTGTTGAACATCATAAATCAGCATAAAACGAGTCATTTTCAGACCTTTCAATAAAATATTACGTATCATACTATGTTTTCACATAAGAGAAGTGTTATGTTTAAATGTGTTGCCATTCTTTCCACTTGCTTATATATACATCTGTATAGACTGTATATTACATTATTATGTTTAAACATGAATACATATATGAAAGATTGTATTACTGTACTGTCTACAAAGATATTCACAATGCTGGAAAAGACTTTTTAGTAACTCAAAATAATCGAGAACTAATTGTTGTATTTGTAGTATACAGAAGCCAAGGATCAGTTGTGCTTTGCAAATGCATCTTATGTCAAAGCACAATGAGCACATGCTGCTTCTTCACTGCATATGTACTGCAAATGGATAGTGTGTGAAGTGGGTGTAATATAGATTTCTGCAGGTTTATGTTTAGTGAATGTCTCAGGAAAAAGGCAGTGAGACTAAACTCCCTGGCAATGCAATGGGAGATTCACTGCTTTCATTAAAATTCATACACAACTGTCCATTGGAGACTCTAGTGGGTTTAGAGCTCCGCTCAGCTTTCAGACAAACCAATTCAGTTTAACGGTTTTATTGCCTGCCTCAGCAGTCCCAAATTGTCTGTTTGGAGACATGTTACACCACAGCAGCAAAAGAACCTCACCTAGTTTCATTTCTCTTTCTCTGAGATAAAGCTGCCCACTGCTCTCCACTCACTCCAGCTGATGCTGTTCTTCAGTTCATGCCCCCCACCCCACCCACCCCTCTCTCTATCTATCGCTCTTGCTCTTTTTCCTTCTTTGTTCTGTATATTCCCACTATCCTCCTCTGAGTATCAATATTGAATATTTTGTGTGATCCTCTGGCTAGTTCAATATTTCAGTGAGCTCTTTCGGGTCATGCCCCCCTTGGGCCCTGCCTCAGCAAATAAGATATTGAAGAAGGTACAAATGAAGATGCTGGTGTGTGGACTTTGGTACACTGTGGTATGCTGTTTTTTTTTTTTTTTTTTTTTTCACTGGGTTCTCCTGTGGGGGTTCATGAACAGACTTTTTGAGACACTGAAAGAAGTCTGGGACATATAGCGCCTGTTCTAGTCTGGTTCCTCTGAAAGGTAACAAGAGGACACACAGATGGAGGGCATTCAAAGAGAGAGCCTTCATGGAGAATCCTGAAGGGAAATGAAAGGCAGTAGCAAATAAACCTACTGTACAGAAGGTTTTTTTTTTTTTTTTTTGAGGGGAAGGGGATTTTAAGGGATCTATTCAACACATTTTCATTTATCGATATCATATAGGATTTAGTAATATCATGTGACAACAACATTTCTTGTCACATACTGCACACAATCACATTTGTATTATTTTAAAGAGTAGTGAGCAGAATAGGTAGAGCGTGGGGTAAGACGTGCCTATAAGCTGAGTTTTCATCTTAATCTAGAAAACAAGAAGTTTATTTGTGTCTATAATTACTAATAAAATGCATATAAAATAATCATTACAGGCCAACAGGCTGTTAGATATGCATGTGCTTTCAAAGTCCATATTTTACATTTATTTATATGAATACAAGTTTAAATGCCTTTTCAAAACGCTGCAGGTAAAATTTTAGAGCAAATGTTTTAAAGAAACTGCCAACAGATTGATGGTGGTTGTAGCTTTAAATTGAAACACCTCTAACATTGTTGATGTTTCTCTTTCAGTAATGGTAAAGACCTTTGCCATTTTCTCTCAGAAAATGGTTTGGCTATTTGGCTGAAGAGTAGTTTAAGTGCTGCCCTCCACTCTGTGGAATGACTCGGTGAGATGAGCTCTTTTCAGTGCACAGTAGATCGCCTGCTGTGGTGTAAATAATAATGGTGATGGTCTCTTGATGAACGTCCAATCACATAAGCTCACCATCTTTTTTCAGTTGCCACATCTACCATTGTCACTCACTGTTAAGCCAACCTATCTGTCAAAAAAGCAAGTAGTGTTTTCAGATTAGTAGACTGGTATGCATTTACCCCAATCAAATGGCAAATCATTATTAATTATAACCACCACAATGTAATCTGTATATACAGTAGGTACTCAACCAAAATGCCTATTACCACTGCGTGTAACGTGGCCGCGAGGCTGCAGCGTTAAATACAACCCAGTGACATGTGACACTTGTGGTGAAATCACCACCAGGTGGTGCAAAGGGACGGTTTGCAACATTGCGTAAGGCTGCTGTGACATTTGTTATTTTTAAATGAAGATAAAATAACAAAATAAATTACTGGTAATTCTTTCCATATTTTTGATCAAATAAATGCAGTTTTAATGAGTATATTTTACTGTGAACTTGTGAACAGTAGTGTATATTGTTAACATTTCATTATAGTAGATGCTTCACTTGATCCAAATGTTGTGTTGAGGACTCGCGAAAGCATGATGCTGACTTAGATTTTGTTGCTAAAGCAATTAATCTGAAGGGCTTTGGCTTGGTCACATGACATACACAGCTCAGATGATTGGATCAAAAACTACCATTGAGACAAATGGGAATGCTAATGGTTAGCTTTCTCCAGTCACGGTTCAGTACGATTTCAGTACAATAGGAAAAATGGTCACACTTTAGTTTAGGGTCCAGTTCTCACTATTAACTAACTATTAACTATGACTTTTGCCTCAGTAAACCCCTAATTACTGTTTATTAATAGTTAGTAGGGTAATTGTTAAGTTTAGGTATTGGATAGGATTATGAGATGTGGAATATGGTCATGCAGAATAAGGCATTAATATCTGCTTTATAAGTATTAATAAACAGCCAGTACTAATATACTAGTAATATACATGCTAATAAGCAACTAGTTCATAGTGAGATTTGGACCCTAAACTAAAGTGTTACCAGACAAAGGAACAAATCCACAATGGCTAGGTTTCTTTTCATTTATTTTGAACAGACAGTAGTGCAAATCACAGTTTGTTCCACCTAGCGGCATTTAGTCCCCTAGTTGGTACAGCCTCCTTTAGTGTATTAAGCACTAAGCAGTAAATATAATGCACTCTTGCATAGTTCATTTTTTTTTTTTGCAGGGCTGATAAAAACAAAAGGTATTTGGTCGCAATCAGCTACAAAAAAAAGAAAAACATTTTGTATGTAGGATTTGAGGGCGAACCAGATTAAAATGACTCTTTGGGACTGATCAAGAAGCAGAATTTCATAGAAACTCCATCAACATGCAGGAACCTAAATCAGACAGTCTGCCATTTGGGACTCCCTTTGTTACGGACAGAATAACGGGAGACACAGATTGCAAACAGATGGAACGTTTATTGATAAACAGCAGGTAAACACAGCAGAGGAGGTAAGTAAACGGTGGATGGATATGTAGATGAGGTGAGGATATAACACTGATACTGTCCTTTTTTTACAGGTTCGAGGAAGGGAGGTAGCGAGGATGACTGGAGGCTGGATAGCAGGTGAACACACTCACACACAGACGATGGGAACACGGAGACTAGAGAACATGCTGGAGTATAACAGGTAGGTAATCAAGAAGAGGGGAGTTCAACTTGATGAGTCCTTCGTGTGAACGAGACCGGACAACTGACAGAGGTGAGTGGAGTGGTTTTAAAGTCTGTGGTGATGAAGTGCTGATGGGGAAGAGGTGTGTGTGATCAGTACTCTGGTGAGGGAGTGCGCAGTGATTGGCTGATGGAGGAGCCTGGCGTGTCTGTGACAGTATCACAGACACGCCAGTTATACGATTGAGAGCCCGGTAATCTATGCATGGCCGCAAGCCTCTGTCCTTCTTGGCCACGAAGAAGAAGCTCAAAGCAGCAGGGGAAGTGGAAGGTTGGATGTAGCCCTGATGTAACACTTCCTCGATGTACTCCTCCATGGCCTTCTGCTCAGGGATGGATAATGGGTAGATCTTTCCGCGGGGCACTGACTCACCCGGAAGCAGATCAATGGCACAGTTCCATGGCCGGTGTGGAGGCAACTTGGAAGCTCTCTTCGGGCAGAAAACATCACTGAAGGGGGCGTAACAAGGAGGAATATCCACAGACTGTTTTTCCACTGGGCTCTCGATTGAAGTAGAGCAGATGGGCAGCGACATAGAGCGAGGAGGAGAAGGCTGAGGGATGTGAGGGAAGCAGTCTGGGAAACAGGTGTCACCCCACTTCAGGATTTCACCGGTGGTCCAGGAGATGATGGGATTGTGCTGCTCCAACCAGGGATGCCCTAGGATCACATCAGCGGTGGAATCCTCCGGAACCAGGAGATGTTGGTGTTCCACATGCAGTAGTCCGACCTGGAGTTTGACTGGACCAGCACATAACTGGAAGCGTTTGCGGCTGAGTGGTTTGCCGGTTATGGAGTGGATCTGGTAAATGGACGGCGTGGTAGTGGTCTTGAGCTTGAGCTGGCAGCAGAGGGCACCAGAGATGAAGTTACCGGCTGACCCGAAGTCGAGGAGGGCATTGACTGGAATGGAAACATCGGCAGCAGTAAGCATTACAATAGTTGTGAGTGGCTTCATTTTCTTGATGGAGGGAAGAATGGCACTCACCATGGGACGAGGAGGACGAATGGGGCATGTTGAGATGACATGCCCGGGAGCACCACAATATAGACATAGACACCGGGACAGCCGCCTCTGCCGCTCAGCAAGTGTCAGACGATTATTCTCCAGTTGCATGGGTTCGTGGCCTGGTTCTGGAGGGCTGATGGACTCTGGCTGGCGGAGGGATGGTGAGTATGGTGGCTGGCCCTGGTGTTCTTCGAGACACGACTGCATACGAGTGGCGACTCGGATGGAGAGCTGGATGAATCGTTCGAGGTCGATGGTATCCTCGTATGCAGCGAGATGCAGCTGGACCCTAGGTTCCAAACCCTGACGATAAGTGGTGATCAAAGATTGCTGTTTCAAATGATAGAGTTGCTCACCCGCAGTAGAATCATTCGCAGGTCTGCCAAAAACCTCCTTGAAGTGAGTTATGAAACTGGTCAGCGACTGAGTAACAGTTCCCTTCTGTGACCAGATTGTTTCAGCCCATTGGAGTGCTCGTCCGTTTAATTAAGAGATGATGAAAGCAACCTTGGAATGATCGTCGGGGTACAGGTGCGGCTGCATCTCCAGGACCAGCGAACACTGCAGGAGGAATCCATTGCAATCCCCCGCCGAGCCAGAGAATACATATATATATATATATATACATATATATATATATATGTATATATATGTATATATATATATATATATATATATATATATATATACACACAACACAACAAATTCCCGACAGTAAACGGATTCCCCGTTCTATTTCTGACATAGTCCAAGTGCTTTGCAATGGTCGGTTTGTCGCATTCAGTGTAGACAGCTTTTAGCTGTTGCTGTGCGGCGCAACGCGAAAAAAGTCGTGTCTGGTGTAGACACGGTGATAATATTAGACGGCACCACGAGACGAAGATCTATTTCAGAACCAGCCGCTATCAAAATAATCTAGCTTACGTTTCACTTGGTTGGGTGATCAGTCCAGCTACAGGAGACGTATTCCACTGGTATCCTTCCGCTTGCAGTGGGAGAGACTGGATTGCTTTCCAACAGTTGCAGAGCTGCACTAAGTGCTGGAGGTTTGCTGCTGGTCTTTGTGTAATCCAGAGAACTGTAGGTCAGACGGTGGTCGATCCGCAGGATCTTCTATAGCTTGGAGGTACTTGAGTCATGCAGGTCAGGTGCTGATTGCTGAGCCAAAGTCCTCTGCAAAAGCAGTTGAGCTGCTTGAAGGTCCGTACAGTGAAAGGTTTACTCGCAAGAGTATAACCTTGGTTGTGCTGTTGTTCTTCCCTCGCCAGGTCAGAAACTCAGAACAAGGGTTCCTTCCTGTTGGGGAGGGGATTACTAATCACCCCCTTCCCTGCTGTGGTGATGTGATTGTGTCGTAGCATTCCAGGTGTCCACCCATCACGTCCCACTTTTCCATCCTGTGGAACTTGTTGCATTGTCCCAAAATACACAGTTAAATAAAACAGTCTTTAGGACCTTGGAAATGCTTTATTTCTTTTCCAAACCTTTCTCAAAGTCCTTGTGGCAGTGTTCTGAATTTGTCCAAACATGATGTAAATTTGATTGAGGTATAACCCAGATGTCCATTAATGTGTCAGTGGATGAGATTACATTGGCTGTTATTCCAGGTGCGGTTTCCACTGTGTGTGCACAGTTCCCTGGATGAATAAGGAAAAGTATAGGACATGTTCCTAACAGTTTTCCTGTCCATTTTTTTTTTTTTTTTTTTTTTTTTTTTGTGGTTTCAAGCCAATGAAACCAAATGGATGGTCACTGAGGACGGGCGCGACTGGGACCAAACGAACTCCTATGTGATCTTTGGGATCCCAGAAGTGCCACAAGCTTCAACCGGCTTTACTCCATTACTGTTTGGACGACAACCCTGTGGGTTGCTAGACACTACCAAGGAGGCCTGGGAGCAACAACAATATATACTATAAGTATAAATCTTTAATCTACTCACAGAATAATACATTAATTATGTAATTTATTAGTTAAAGTGTTGTGATCACTGAAGCACGGTTTCAGAGTTCAGCAATGGCCAATTGTACATAGACAGCATAACCTTTGTAGGCTGCCAACCTTGATTAGATTGGACAGCTGCCTTAAACTGAAAGAGAATGAGTGGTGAGATACAGAGAGAGCTGTCAGTTATTCTGTCCCCCCTATTCTACTCTCTCATATACTCCTTTTAATTATACAGGCAAGCACTTTGCCAGGGCACAGAGGAAGGATGATCAATCTTTTCATCTAATCTGGAATTATACTGCAACATTATATTCATAATTAAAAAGAAGATTAATAGCATCTTTAAAATATGACCTACATGAGGGTACAGAATATAGAGTTGTTTGGTAAATAGATACACAGCAGTTACTGTATTTGGTGCATAGTAATGCAGATAGGAATTTAATTAATGGCGGGCATTTCACCTACATCTGACCTTCCAGTGGCACAGAAGCTTGCTGGGGGAAAAACAGCTTAGGGAAAAAGCAAGTCACAAAGATGAAGATTTATAAGGTTGGTTAGACTTTGTGCTGATTGCATTGAATTTTAAAATTTTTCCTTTAGAGTTAATACATGAGTGCACAACATAAACCAAAAGTCAATAAAAAATGTGATGTCATAAATAAAGTTGGAAGTGTAAAGTTGAGTGCACTGCTAAATAAAAATTACTGTCAAAATTTTCCCCCAAATGAATATATGTGACAGAATATGAGACCATTCGGACATTTATGGTGGGCTTTTTGGTGTATCTACTGTCAGAAATAAGGTGTTACCCAGAATTTTATGGACTACTTTAGGGATAAATAAGAAACCACATAAATCAGGACAATAGCGGAAGGTCTGTCTTGCAAGAGAGACTAATGCCAGTGACCCTCTCATAATAAAGCCCATATGAAGGCCAGTGTCTCTGTGTGTATGTGTATGTTGGGCAGTTTTCTTAGCAGAGAGCTGTAAATATAGTGTGGGTGGCTCGGAGCTCATTGGAACGGAGTCAGTGCTGAAATACTGATCTCCCCTCACTCTCAGCCATCTACATTACTTTCAGCATAAATCTCCCCCTAAACTGCTGAGCTACATGTTCAGAAGCAAAGTGTTCATGCTGCATGTTCAATGCTTAATATTCACCGCAGTAAATAATTTTTGCCACATTTATGCTAGTGCCCAATGTCGCAAGTCACCACCATAGATGGAGTAGAGGAGATTCTGGAGACTCTTAATGTCATCCAAAAAAAAAATAAATAAATAAAAAATAAATAAAAATAAAAATAAAATAAAAATGCCTTTTTCAAAGGTCCAGGGAGCTTTACAAGTTTTGGAAAGGACTGTCAAGAAGGTTAAAGTCAAAACTCAGCATGTGTAGGTGTGTGTGTGTGTGTGTGTGTGTGTGTGGTTTCATTAATCTTGGTTCTTTTGGCATCAAGACAAAGAAAGTGTTCCAAGGTTTTCTTCCTAAAGAAAGGTCTTCCTTCCAAAACATTGAGCTCTATGGCATAGAGCTATGAAGTTATCTAACAAATGAAGTTCCTCTATTTTCTCACGTCCTTGATAAGTCCCATTTGGATGGCTTGTATTGCCCAGTACAATTGCAAAGAGAAATATTTATATGTTTCAACATACTGTTGTGACTAATTTTGGAGTTATGTGATGCAGGGCAATTATTGGTTTGCAATTTTTTTTTTTTTATCTGTTTGTTCATTTTGCACAGGTAGGCCTGTTGTTCATTCATTCTATTTATTTATAAAGCACATTTAAAAACAACCATAGGTTTACCAAAGTGCTGTATGTAACAGAATTAGGTAAGTTGTGACTGACAGTTGGGATCATCTAACGCTCTGTATTTAAGTGCTGGTTTGTTTGCCTCCTGTGATGCGTCACGTCCGGCTGTTCCCCTTCCGTTTGTGTTGTTGTAGCGATTTGCTAATAGTTTTATTGCTTCTGTATGTTATAACTTATAATAACTTAAAATAACTATATTTTTTTTTGTACTAGATCCATGTTTCTGCTTACCATTTATGTTAGAGTGACAAACCTGTGTGACCATATTGCCCAGTTTTAGGGTATTGTTAATATTTCTCTGGGTGAAATTCCTAGGGTGGCATAGTCGATCAATTATCTACGATAACTTGAGCTTGTACTCAAAGCATGTACCACTGCATCACATGTACATAAAGTTAAAATATAAAGCAAATAAATATATACAAATTTGAAAAAAACAACAAAAAAAAAAACAATACAATAAAACTATTAGAATTAACTTTTAACCCACCTTCATGAGTTCACACTTACAAATAATTAGATAGAATAAAGGTTATGCGTATTTGGTGTGCTGTCCAGGGGGAGGGCTTCGAGCTTGGAAATTTGACCCGGACCCAGAGTACTCCCCCCAGTTGTGATAAGAATAGTTAGGACTAGAAGTGAAGAGATGGGGTTGTGGAGGGATGCTGATAAACTGTCAACAAACAGAAGTAAGTCTGCTGTATATATACCTCTCATCATTAATTGGGTTAATTAACTGAATGCGTTCCTCTCGTGTTAATTAGGTTAATTTGCTATATTATTAAATGATTTAAAAAACAAAATTAATATTTTAAATACAACTCTGAAGAGAAATCAAGATAGGTGTCACAGACCCGCCAGGCTCATCCATCAGCCAATCACAGCGCATTCCTTCACCCGAGTACTAACCACGCGCACCTGATCCCCATCACCACACAATCACCGCCAGACACTTAAGCACGGCACTCACCCCAGTTCACTGTCCGGTCTTGACTGACACAAGGACTGCTACTCCCATGCTCTTGCATTGTGAGGAATACTTACCTGCTTTATCTCAGCGATTCTCCTGGTCTCCATGTAAAGTGTCTGCGTGTGTGTTCTCCTACCGTTCCTGTTTGGTCTGTCTACCTCAGCATCAGCTATCCGCCACGAGTCACTCACCTGCAAAGGAAAAGGACAGTATTACCATTCTTATCTACCATCACAAGAATCTACTTCACAGTCATTTACCTGGTCATCTGTTTATCCCTCGCTGTTATTCAATAAAGTCACTCGTCATTACTAACCTGTTGTCTCCCGCTCCTCTGTCCGTAACAATAGGAGAGATGTGCTGAAATTTACATGTTCCAGACAAAAGCCTGGCTGAGGCATTTTGTACTAATTGCAAACGTTCCATGGATGAGCAATTGATCCCATAATAGAATGAATTGCAATACTCTAAATGAGAAATAACAAATGCATGAATTACTTAAGCTAGGCGATGAAGATGGAAAAAACATGACTTAACCACTCCATTTATCTTCTTGTCAATCTTTAGGCCAGAATCAAACCAAAAACTTAAATTTTTCACACATGGGGTATCCCAAAGGGTTAAGTAACCAAGGTCGTGATTACTGTCATTGAAACCATCACTAGATCCAAACAAAATCACTTCAGTTTTACCTTCATTTAAAGTCAGGGAGTTTTTTGTAAACCATAATTTAAGTTCCTGAATACATGCATGCAGAGCTCCTAGTGCATTAGTGTCATTAGGTTTAAAAAGAAGATACAACTGAGCGTCATCAGCATATAAATGGAAAGAAATTCCGTATTTCTGAACAATCGAACCCAGTGGCAGTGTATATATAACATAAAAAGAGTTGGAGCAAAAATGGAGGCCTGAGGAACACCACAAGTCAGAGGAGCAGTGGAGAAAGTATTTTGTCCAATATGTTCAGAGATCTTTCAATTAGTTAAAAAGGATCGGAACCATTCAAGAGTAGTCCCTCTAAGGCCAACACAGTTTTTTTAAACGAGAAATGAGTACATTGTGATCAACCAAATCAAAAGCTGAGCTGAGATCTAGAAAGATCAAAGCAACAGCTAGTATCTGTAGCCATTAAGATGCCATTAAAAACTTTTTTAAAAAAGGGCAGATTCTGTACTATGTAATTTCCTGAAACCAGATTGATAAGTTTCATAAATGTGATTCGAACTCAAGAAGGTTTGTAACTGAATTAACATCACTCATCACTCATTAACATTGATTAAAATTCTCCAAAATTTTAGACATAAAGGGTAAATTAGAGATTGGTCTAAAATTGGATAGACTAGATGTATCCGAAATTGATGTCTTTAAAATTGGAGTAATTGTTGCATGTTTTAGACTATCAGGGACCATTCCAGTGTCAGACTAAAGGTTTTTTTTTTTTTTTTTTTTTTTTTTTTAAATACATTTGCACCAGAATAACAGAAGTGGCTTTAAGAACAAGCAGGCATGACATCATGAGGACAAACAGTAGGTCTTAAGTGTTCATTGATCATTTTACAGGTAGGCAAAGTAACAGGGTCAAAAGAAGACCAAATAGCAGAGCCCTATGCATGGTATCTCATGAATGTCAGACTCAAACTGCAGATGTGGTCTCAACCGATCTACTTTGTCAACAAAGAAATTCACATAAGGTCTCAGACACATCAGTTAAAACATTAACCACCGGATTTAAGACAGAATCAATTGTTGAAAACAGTGTTCTAGAACAATAGTAATTGTAGTTAATAATATCTGATAAATACTTAGATTTGGCTGAATTAACCGCTTTCTGAAATGCTGAAAGAGAGTCCCTCATAAGTTCATATGAAACCTGCAACCTATCCTTAAGCCACTTACGTTCATATCTCCTACAAATCTCCGAGTCATTTAACCATGGTTCAGATTTTTTCTTTGGATGCTTGAGGCCTGTTGCACAAAGCTAGTTGAACAACAACCTCTCCGGGGGATTGCCACCTCGTCGTGGTGGAGAGGCTTGTGTGGTCCTGTGATCCCAAGAGCAATGCCGTCTGGAGCTATGCTCCTGGTAGGGCCACCCATGGCGGTAAGTTCAAGGGGGAGGTCCCTGACAAAGAGCAATCCAACCAAGACCTCAACAGTGGAGCAGGTGGAGGATGACGGCTGGCCTTACGGGAGCGTCACAACGGCTGGGAAGGCGGATGAAGGCTGCAGCAGAAAAGGGTCCCCAGTCGTCTTGGACTCCATGCCACTGGATTTTGACCCATTTCTGTCAAGGACCGTGTGGTGGCTGTTTGTGCACCAGTCTCCCCATGCTAAACAAAATCACGCACAGTGTCCTCTTTGGGAAACCACCCAAACATCCCGGTTTAAGTCCTATGGCGACCAGAAAGTGGTGACGGGGGCAGGATTGTGAGATCTGGAAGCCCCTAGTCATAAACTGGCACATTAGGCGGTGAGTGCTAGACTCTTGGAACGAGGCAGAAAGAGCCCTTCGGCAGCTGCACCCACGACTGAGCAGCCCTTTTTAGGATCCACTCTGCTCACCCAACCATGGGGAAGGGGCTAGAAAAGGTGCCCTAAAAATAGCCTGCCTCAAACCTCCTGACTGGATTACCGCATCCAGAGGGATCACCATTCGCTGTCAGAAACACAAAACGATGAACTTTGGAGCCTGGAATATGTGAACATTGATGGATAGTGCAACCAGTGATAGACCAGAGAGGAGAACCGCAATCATCGCTAGAGAACTGAGAAGATACCGGACTGACCTAGCTGCCCTTTCTGAAACCCGACTAGCAGACGAAGGACAACTAAAATAGGAGAAGGGTGGCTACACTTTCTTCTGGAAAGGAAAAGCTGTTGAGGAGCCCAGGATCCATGGTGTGGGAATTGCCATTAGGAACCAGCTTATCAGCCACCTCTATGAACTTCCTGTGGGGATTAGTGAGCATCTCATGACCATCCGTCTGGTGCTTGCCAACAATCAGATAGCAACAGTTGTGAGCGCCTATGCCCCTACTTTAGACTCTGAAGAGGAAGCAAAAGAGACCTTCTATGCCTGCTTAGACAAGACACTGTCGATAAACCCCAAGGAAGATAAGATTATTCTCCTTGGAGACTTTAATGCCAGGGTTGGCAGGGATCAACACCTCTGGAAGGGCACTATAGGAAAGGAAGGCATTGGGAACATCAACTCTAATGGAGTTATGCTTCTCAGCAATTGTGCTAAGTATGATCTCACCATCACTAATACTCTCTTTCACCAGAAAAACAAATTTAAGGCATCTTGGAGACACCCCCGCTCCAAACAGTGGCATCTCATTGACTATGTCATTGTACGAGCCAGGGACCACAGTGACATGAACATTACAAGGGCCATGGTGAATGCAGATGACTGCTGGACAGATCGTCTCATCCGCTCCACAATGTCAATCAAACTCAAGAGGAAGAGGAGAACTGAAAAAAAGCAGATCCGACCAAGACTGAACCTTGACAGCCTTGATGAAACTGCCACCCAGCAGTGACTTCAGGCCTCTCTTGGGGAAAGCCTCCAACAAGAATACCCTGATGACATCGAAGGGCACTGGAGTCTGTTAAAGTCTACCATCCTTGCTACCTGCAAAACCATTCTTGGGTACAAGTCCAGAAAACATCAGGACTGGTTTGATGAGAATGACACAGAGATAGAACAACTCATCTCCAAGAAAAGGAAACCCTTTGTGCCTGGCAAAATGATGTAACCTGCAAAGCCAAAAGGTTGACTCACTCCAGAGCCAAGGCAGATGTCCAGAGACGGATAAGGGAGCTAAAAATCTCTTGGTGGACAGAAAGGGCTCTTGAAATCCAGAGAATGGCAGACTCTGGTGACACCAGGGGCTTTTTCAGTGCTACCAAGGCCGTCTATGGTCAAGCTACCGTGGCCTAAACCCCCTGCGCACAAAGGATGGTCAGGAGCTGCTGAAGGACAATGAGTCCATTAATGCCTGATGGAAGGAGCATTTCCAAGAACTCCTCAACAGTGACAGCTTAACTGAAATTGACATTACCAAACACATCCCACAAAGTCCCATCAGAGAAGACATGGGGGAACCTCCAACTATAACAGAGGTTCAAGATGCCATCAGGAGCCTCAAGAACAACAAGGCTGCCGGTCCAGATGGAATCCCAGCTGAGATCTTAAAAGAGGGTGGATCAGAGCTCCTGTACCACAAAACTTCCCTCAGAGCTCAGGAATGCTCTAATAGTAACCATATTCAAGAAGGGGGACAAGGCTGAATGTGGAAATTACAGGGGCATCTTGCTCCTGTCAACAACAGGCAAAGTCCTTGCTCGTGGTATGGCTGTCATGACAAGTATATTAGAATACTGAGGCTCCTACATGACGGCATGTCAGTCACAGTGCTCAGCAATGGTGGCTCCAAGTCTGAGCCTTTTACAGTGGAAACAGGGGTTAAACAGGGATGCATTATTGCACCCACCCTGTTTGCCATCTTCATTGCAGCCATACTCCACCTCATTGGTGAAGAGCTGCCACAGGGGATTCCAATCATGTATAGAACTGATGGCAGACTCTTCAACCTTAACAGGTTCAAGGCCAAGAGTAAAGTCAACTACACCACCATTACAGAGCTTCAGTACGCGGACGGTAACGTCATTGCTGCACACTCCGCAGAAGACCTTCAGGGCATCCTGAATGCTTTTGCCAAGGCGTACAGAGCCCTGGGCCTAAAATTAAACATCAAGAAGACCCAGGTTTTATACCAATCTCCACCTAACCAGCCAGCTACCCAGCCAACCATAAAAGACCACTTCCCTTACCTCGGCAGCCTTCTTTCCACAAAAGCTGACATAGACTCGGAGGTTAACCATCGCTTGAGTTGAGCCAGTGGAGCCTACGCCAGGCTCAGGAAAAGAGTCTTCGAAGACCGAACCTATCAGCCCAAACAAAACTCCTGGTCTACAGAGCTATTGTCCTCCCCACCCTGCTGTATGGAGCCGAGTCATGGACCACATACAGCAGGCACCTGAGAGCCATGGAACAATACCATCAAAGATCCTTACGAAAGAGTCTTAGGATCAGCTGGGAGGACAGATGCACCAACATCAGCGTCTTGGTGGAAGCTAACATGACCAGCATCACCACTACAATAATGCAGTACCAACTTCGATGGATTGGCCATGTCATCCGCATACCCAATACACGTCTCCCCAAACAGATCCTGTACTCCCAGCTGAAGGAAGGTAGTCGAGCAACTGGTGGGCAGAAGAAACATTTTAAGGACAACATCAAGGCCATTCTGAAGAAATTCAATGTTACATCAAGCAACTGGGAACACATTGCACTGGACAGAAGCTCCTGGAAGAAATCCGTGCAGGATGGTGCAGCACATCATGAAACAGAACTCTGCCGTGCCACAGAGACAAAGCGACAGCTTCGCAAGGAGAAAGACAAAAAGGCTCAACCACCATTAAAGATCACCATGCATGTATTATATATTTCTTTTATTTAAAAGCAAAGTTTAATATTGTCAATTAATATAATAATTATATGAATATATTATATGAATTATACATAATTATAATTCATATAATATGAATATAATAAATAATTATCAGCAAAAGATGAGCAATTTTGTCTCTAAAAAGTTTTTCACTATAAACTGATTTCATTTGGAGTGAGAGATACAGGGGGAGTGGCTTTATTGCATCAGATACAGGTCACTTTACTCACAGCTGATGAGTAAAGCCGATCTCTAACCCGGAATAAAACCTGCTCCGGAGCAGGTTAGCTGTGTAGCGTAAGTTTCCATAACAATGAAACCTGCTAAAAACCAATCCAATTCATGAGCCCGAAAAACCAGAGTTTGCTCAAATCTTGAACTTACCTAATAGAAACTGAAACTGGCTTTGTGCAACAGGCCACTGGCCTTCAGTGGAGCAATAGAATTCAAAATGTTCAAACAGGTATCATTAAAACAACAGAGGTACTTACGTATCTGCATTTTGGGTTCCAGGTGATGAATCCATTAAGCCAGAAACATGAAGTGATGTATAAGCTGTAATGAACTCATCTGCTGTGTCGAGTGTCGAGCCCATCGAGTTTGCAAAGCTGTGACAGCAGGTCGACCAGGAAATGTCGAGGTAAATAAGACAGATTTGTGGTCAGAAAGACCAGTGTCACAGATTTCAATGTCTGAAATAGAAAAGCCATGTGTGAAAACCAAATCCAAAGTATGGCCATGGATATGTGTAGGACCTTGCACCCACTGCGTAAAATTTTAGGAGTCAACAAGGTTACAGAAATCCCTGGGAAGTGTCATACTGGGGTAAGAAATATAGATGATAAAATCACCCAATAGTAAGATTTTTTTAAACTTTGCTACTATACCACCCAAAAAGTCTACAAACTCATTTAAAAACTGCAGAGGTCTATAGATTATCACACACAGTACAGGATCGGCAGCAACGTGCTAAAGAAGGTGCAATTCAAAGGGACAAGTTCAGTAAATGGGCTTAAGTCGCCATCTTTTATCCAGGTTTCAGTCAAGAAGAGAAAATTCTAATTCTGTGATCTAAAATAGTCATGTAAAATAAAGGTCTTATTAAGCAGTGACCAAACATTAAGCAATGCCATCCTAAGAAGCGGTGAATCACGGGCTGGTATAATTCCACGATTTAGCGAGCAAAGAAACTGAGTGTTGACCCTGTCACGTTGTGTCCGAAAATAGGAGAACTGCAAAGTCCTGTTGAAAGCCTTGGGAACAATTGGACAAATAAAACCAAATAAGAGACCTCCTGAATGCGCCAAACAGCCCAACAGCCGTGATACCCCAATGTAGCTCTCAGTCTGACTGCAAGACCGCTCCGATTCCCACGGTGTCTATGCCGTTTCCATGGAACAACAAGAAGCCATTGACGCAGGTGGTCGGGGATATCCGACAGGAATGGTGGAAGGTACAAACGAGAAACATTCAAAGCAGCAAAGTCCAAGTCTAAGACTGAATTTCCAATCTCTATCAGAGACTGTCAATCGTATATACAGTGCATCCGGAAAGTATTCATAGCGCTTCGCTTTTTCCACATTTTGTTATGTTACAGCCTTATTCCAAAAGGGATTAACCCTTGTGTATTGTTCAAATTTACTACCCTTTCGTTATGTTCAGGATGAAAACATCCACTAAATTAAACTGTTGTAAAAATGTATCAGATAAATATTTTTTTTCAAATTTGTTTGCATAAATCTGTTAATCAACCTCAGTCCTGATCAAAACTACTAAATGTTTTAAAAAAAATCCAGGATTTTTACTTTTTTATTGCCAAGTTTATAAATTATGTCACTGATGTGGGGAAAAAAACACACAAAATGACTTATTTTCAATATTAAAAGTGATTGTGGACTGGATATTTTTTTTACCTTTTATCACAGTCTTGGACATGTGAAAGATTAGTAACAACATTGGCTTTGATGCATTGTTAGTTTTTGTGCAGCATAAGATTTTAATTTTTTCTCCCTCATTTACTGTTCGAGGCTGTTTTTGCCCCATTGACTTTCATTATAACGACATTTTTTGATTGCAAAGCCATGACACCATATAATCATGCATTCTTGATTGCTGGTGGTTTTCCCTGTTGGGAAGAGGTAAAATTTGTAATTTTTACAGTTGATCACCAGGTGGCACCATTAACCCTTTAGATAGGCCTGTGCAAAAAAAAAGCTTAGTTTCTGGCTTTTATATGGAGTTATATGGAGTATAACAGCATATTATAGTGTGTGCGTGTGTGTGTGTGTGAGAGAGAGTGAGAGAGAGACCTTTGCGCACTTACCTTGATGCGTCTGAGAAAATCAAAATATGCACCTCAGCTCTCAGAACTACATGGAGTAAACAAAAACAAAGTAAGTGTATTTATGCACCTGCTGTCTTTTGATGGTGAGAAGTACGGATGGCCTATGTGTGAAATGCTTGTCTTTTCTTGATGCTTTTCCATTTTTTCTGTAAAAAATCTACTCTGCATCAGATTTATGAACATAATTTATTATGAACCAAAATGCAACAACTCATTGTGCGGCGCCCATGGAGGTTGGTCATGCTGACAATGAGGTCAATCATCTCCTCCGTAAAAAACAGATTGAACACAGAATCCACGTTCTGGACCCTTGCGATGGCATAAAGGCAGGAACACACCAAGCCGACGGTCGGCCATCGGGCAGTTTTTGTTCGCCGACCAAATAAGTTTTCTCAGTCTGTCGGCTGAAGTTGGTCTTCGTCAGCTTTTTTTCGGCCGATTCGACATGTTGAATCGGCGTCGGGCCATCTGATCATTCTGATTGGCTGTTCAGCTACTGCCACCTGCTGGTACGGAAAGGTATTTCATCTTACGCAGGCGCAGAACGGACTTGCTACTTGGCCGTCGGCTGTCGAGCGTCGGTTTGGTGTGTCAGGGCAACTTTAGACCCAGACCCTGCCGACGTGAGCCAACCCCGCAGTCTGCTTTCGTCGCCACTAGTTCGTCGGCGTCGGCTTGGTGTGTTCCTGCCTTAACGCGTCAGCCCTGGAGTCACGCCTCTGGCAGGCTGTAGAAAGGGAGTTGTCTCCACGTTGGTGGAAAACCACGCTTCGCCGTTTCTCCCAATCCACCCAGATCCAGGATCCTCTGAAACCTCCTCGCCTTCAGTGGAAGCTGGAGAGGATGATGAGGGTGCCACAACAAAATCAGGATCTGACTCTCCTGAGTCTGTGGTGTCAGAGGGAGAAGACAATACATCCTGCAGCTCGCTGGAGGGGTCAGGCTGCATAATCATTTCTAAAACTTCGGTACAAGTCAAGCCCTTTCTCATGTTGCTTGCTGCTCTTCTCACCATCAAATGACCAGCAGGATGGCATGCAAGTGTTTAAATCCACTTACCTTGTTTTTGTTTAGTCTGTACTTCTCACCATCAAAAGGCAGCAGGTGCATAAATACACTTACTTTGTTTTTGTTTACTCCATGTAGTTCTGAGAGCTGAGGTGCATATTTTGATTTTCTCAGATACATCACGGTAAGTTGGCGTAAGGTCTCTCTCACACTCTCTCTCGCTCTCTCTCTCTCTCACACACACACACACACACACACTATAATATGCTGTTATACTCCATATAACTCCATATAAAGGCCAGAAACTAAGCTTTTTTTTTTTTTGCACAGGCCTATCTAAAGGGTTAATGGTGCCACCTAGTGATCAACAGTAAAACTTACAAATTTTACCTCTTCCCAACAGGGAAAACCACCAACAATCAGAATGCATGATTATATGGTGTCATGGCTTTGCAATCAAAAAATGTCATTATAATGGTAGTCAATGGGGCAAAAACAGCCACGAACAGTAAATGAGGGAGAAAAAATTAAAATCTGATGCTGCACAAAAACTAATGCATCAAAGCCAATGTTGTAAAACGTAAAAGGTAAAAAAATATCCAGTCCACAATCACTTTTTATATTGAAAATAAGTCATTTTGTGTTTTTTTTTTTATTTATTTTCCCAAATCAGTGACATCATTTATGAACTTGGCAATTAAAGAGTAAAAATCCTGGATTTTTAAAAAACATTTAGTAGTTTTGATCAGGACTGAGGTTGATTAATAGATTTATGCAAAAAAAAAGAAAAAAAAAAAGAAAAAAATATTTATCTGATACATTTTTACAGCAGTTTAATTTAGTGGATGTTTTCATCCCGAACATAACGAAAGGGTAGTACATTTGCCCACAGTGTATTTTTGAGGTTTTGAAAATTTTCAAAGCATTTTCCCAAAATATGTATCAAAAATAAGATTTGTCACCAAAAATCATTCCATTTGCTGAAACAGAGAAAGTTGTGGCCAAATTAAGACTCAAAAACACCCCATAGTGGATGAAAACATCCCCAACAGCACATAAGGGTTAAATTCATTATTTTCCTCAATTCTACAAATAATACCCCATAATGACAACGTGAAAGAAGTTTGTTTGAAATCTTTGCAAATTTATTAAAAACAAAAAATGAAAAAAAATCACCTGTACATAAGTATTCACAGCCTTCGCTCAATACTTTGTTGAAGCACCTTTGGCACCAATTACAGCCTCAAGTCTTTTTGAGTATGATGCTACAAGCTTGGCACACCTATTTTTGGGCAGTTTCTCCCATTCTTCTTTGCAGGACCTCTCAAGCTCCAACAGGTTGGATGGGGAGTGTCGGTGCACAGCCATTTTCAGATCTCTCCAGAGATGTTCAATCGGGTTCAAGTCTGGGCTCTGGCTGGGCCACTCAAGGACATTCACAGAGTTGTCCCATAGCCACTCCTTTGTTATCTTGGCTGTGTGCTTAGGATCGTTGTCCTGTTAGAAGATGAACCTTCGGCCCAGTCTGAGGTCCAGAGCGCTCTGGAGCAGGTTTTCATCAAGGATGTCTCTGTACATTGCTGCATTCATCTTTCCCTCGATCCTGACTAGTCTCCCAGTTCCTGCCCTGAAAAAACATCCCCACAGCATGATGTTGCCACCACCATGCTTCACTGTAGGGATGGTATTGGCCAGGTGATGAGCGGTGCCTGGTTTCCTCCAGACATGACGCTTGCTATTCAAGCCAAAGAGCTCAATCTTTGTTTCATCAGACCAGAGAATTGTGTTTCTCATGGCCTGAGAGTCATTGATCAGTTTGGCCGGGCGGCCCACTCTAGGAAGAGTCCTGGTGGTTCCAAACTTCTTCCATTTACGGATGATGGAGGCCACTGTCCTAATTTGGACCTTCAATGCTGCAGAATTTTTTCTGTATCCTTCCCCAGATCTGTGCCTCGATACAATCCTGTCTCGGAGGTCTACAGACAACTCCTTGGACTTCATGACTTGGTTTGTGCTCTGACATGCACTGTTAACTGTGGGACCTTATATAGACAGGTGTGTGCCTTTCCAAATCATGTCCAATCAACTGAATTTACCACAGGTGGACTCCAAGCAAGTTGTAGAAACATCTCAAGGATGATCAGTGGAAACAGGATGCACTTGAGTTAAATTTTGAGTGGAGGAAATGTCTTAAAGGAACAGTTCACCCAAAACCATTTCAAACCTTTCAAATGATTTTCTTCTTAAAAACACAAAAGGATATAACTTAGTGAATATTCAGTTAGGTGAGTTAAATAGAATGCCAGTACATTCTAGCTAATTTAAATACTTAATAAAGCAAGTGAGAGTGTCAGCAAAAAGAAATTAGTGCCTCGCATCATTTTCCAAGTTATTCAGTTTTGGTGAAAAACATTGCAAAATTTTAGCAATTGTCAAGTAAATCGTTGAGGACACTTGTAGCAATTCCACATAAGGGGTGATACTGTTTTTTGATTAAAACTCATGCATGGTGGATCATCTATTTTAATTGTCGCCCCGCTTTCTGTATTGTTGCCTCGGTGTGTGTGTGTCAGTTATCCCCGTATGAAGGAAGTCTCGCGAGATTTCGTACGTCACCGTGTGTTCTGGTCGTCACGTGACCATAACACAGAAGTTTTTACTATATAGATATCCTGCTTACCGGTGTTTGGCAGCGTCTGTGTTCGCTCTGCTTACTTTTGCCCGGGTTACAGCGTGTTTCTGGATTACTTACCGAACTGTTTCTGGAATATACTGCCACCTCACTTATGGAGTTTTTCTGTGTGGAACAGTTTTTTTAACAGTTTCGGTTACTGCATTGGATCTGCTCTTGGACAATCATTCATGGACTTTACCCGGTGAGACTGATTCAAACGTTGTATATAATTTATTTAGACTTGAGGAACTTTCACACTCCCATAAACTCGTTTTTCAATTGTTACTGGCTATGTTGTGCTTTAAGATTTTTTAAATTGTTTACACTTGGTGTTTGAAACAATTTGAGTGTCAGTCATTTTTTTTTTTTTCTTTTTTTTTTTCTTTTTTTTTTTTTTTTGTGGAACGAGAGTTACCCTCAATTTTGTGGTGTACTCTCCAATCGGAGTGTTACACACTATTGTTTTTCTTTGGGCCATCCAGTGCTTCACACTCCAGTCCAGTACACCAAACACTATAAGAAGCAGATGAACATTTCCACTGCCTAGGGAAAATAGAAGGTACAGAATTTGAACATTGAAGGGGGAAAAAAGTACACTTTATCTTTAATGAGTCCCATAAGAACAAATAATAATGAGTTGTCCCAAGTGGCAAATTCAACACATGAGTCATTAGATTCCTTTACACCTCTTTTTATCAGTAAGGCAGTTTGGAATTCATTAGTGTTGTTTTTGGATGATAATTAGGTAACTTTAAGAGAAACAATACATAGACAATACAATAAGTCTTAGATGCCAAGTCTTCTGCCCTTTTCATTTCCTGAGACCTTTTGTTCATACTTGTAAGGATCTCATAAGAATATCAAACTACCACTGCACTCCCACCTGCCTCACCTCCATGCCCAGAAACAATAAATCACACTATTTCATGTTATACATCTCGAGTTTCAGTCAACCTGTACATTTTACATTGGCTGAAAATAGCACACAATTTTGCCATCTCTTTTTTGTAATGGAGAGGCAA